>VXBX01009752.1:877492-1053555 GCA_013400415.1 Scytalopus superciliaris | reverse complement strand
GGAAGGGAAGGGAAGGGAAGGGAAGGGAAGGGAAGGGAAGGGAAGGGAAGGGGAAAAGGGAAAGAGGGAACAGGGGAAAAAGGAAAACAAAAAAGTGGTGGAAGGGAAAAATAGGAAGAGGGGGAAAGGAAAAGGGAAACAAAAGGATAATATTCATATCACCCAGAAATTCTCTTTTTTTAGAGTTTGAGATAAATAACCCCCATTAATGAGAAATTAGAAAACCGGAGTTGCACCTTTATAATTCAGAATACTTCAGCTATATGCATAGCTATATCCACATCTTAACTTCAGGGTCTTGGTGTTAAATAGTACCAATCTTTAAATATTCCTACTCCTGCCCTCCCTCAGTGACCACTTACCACCCGTAACCTGTGTGTGAGGAAGTCACTACTGAGATGAATAACAGTGTACCATCCAGATGAATTCCTTTGCATTAGGTTCCTACCCAATGTAATCACAGTGATGACCCAAGACACTGGGAAAGAGCAAGTAATGTTCTACAGTATGGCCAAAATAGACACCTTTTCATTTGGCAACATCATGTTTTTACCCAAATCACTGCAATTCACTGCAGAAGCCTTCACACTGAATACATGGCTGTATATTCAGTGATGCAAATAGTACTTAATTTATATGGTATCTGGCTATCAGCAAGTATCTTAAAAAAAGGGTTATCATTAAACTCATATTGGGCATGAGAAAATAGAAGTACCACAGGAGTGAAATATCTTGCTCCAGATGAGGGTAATGGCAGAATCAGGAGTGGAGTCTGGAGCATGCATATATCCCATCTTCAAACCATCCCTGATACTATGCTGCTTTCCAGTTTAGTGTCCTAACTGGTCTAGTCATGCTCAGTCTTTCTAAGCACTCTTGAGACTTCTCTCCCATGTCATTTCATAGCACCCAGCCTCACAAAGGAAATATTTCTAATTCTTGTTAGAGGGAGTCAGGGGGGAAGGATCCCTAAAATTCAATGCACAGACCTGAAATTTTCAAGAAGCACAGAAAGCTTCTTGAAACTGGCCTCTGTGCCCCGTATGCCTCGAACACCCACACAGAATACCCACAGCACTGCCCCTGCTGGCCCAGCATGCCGGAGGCACAAGTGCAACTGCACAGGGAGAGCTCTCTCCAGGGGCCACGGGCCAGATGACAAAGAGCCAGGAAAGGAGGTTCACAGCGGAATATCTTTGCCCAAGGGAAATCAGGCCAAAGAATACAAAATGTCGGCAGAGGGCACGTTGCCCTTGATTGAGTGGAGAAGGGCCCCCGCTGGCTGGAAACCCAGAATTAACAACAACAACAACAACAAGAAAATTAGTAAGGCTTGCCAGCTGGGGAGAGACATCTGGCTAGTGATCAGAGGGGCCTGTGAGTCAATTAATCCATCTCCGAGCTGGATTAGCACATTGAAACATGCTTCCCTTCACTGCTGCAGAGGGACCTGTTGAATGAGCTGTAAAGATGAATGGAACTAAAGAAATTTCATTTAGATGAAGAAAAATGGCTCTGAAGTAGTGAGTGGGTGGTTTTTACATGCCTTATGTGCTGCAAGAATTAAGCACAACTCTCAGAATTTAGGGCATGAAGCAGCCATTTGGATACAAAAGCTCTTGAATTTAAGATCTGATGGATTTAAAATTTGTATCTAGATATCTGCCAATTTATTTCTCATGATTATAGCATACCCAGGAGAAAAGATACTGCAATTTAGGAAAAATAACTCTTTTAGTCCATTCTTTCACAACTGTGTTAAATCAAGTTACTGTAGTATCTCCAGAGAAGCTATTTCTGGGCTCTTTTGCTATTATTTGGAATGGCAGGACTGTTGCTCAAGGACATCACCCTGTATTTAGATCTGGGGAGACTGAGACAGTCCCCACCTTCTCTGTCATTGCAGATCAATGGGACATGGTCTTAGATACTTTTCAGATCATCACAGATAGGACATGAAAGCACCTCTTTGGTCACTGAGTTCAGTTCTTGCTGTCATGGGCCATCAAGTCATATAATCCCTTCTTTGGATTTCTTCAGCTCCCTCTTAAATTTTGCTTTTTTGACTGTTATTCTTGCTGTCAGAAAGCTCTTCCAAAACTTCATTCCTCTGCTGTTTAGAAACTTCTTTATAATTTCCAATGTCTGTTTATTCACGACCAGGTTATAGTCATTTGTTCTCATGCCAGAAGTGTCTTTTAGTCTCCTCGCTTCTGAGTACTCAGACCCCTGAGGTGTCTATGGATAGCTGTCAAAAACTTTAGCTTTTCTTCCACTAAGCTAAATAAGTGAAGCCACATTGCTCTCCTCCCTTAAGACAGGTTCATCAGTCCCCTGGTTTTTGTAGCAGTCCTTCTCTGTATCTAATTCTACTTCAGTTATTATTTCCACAATAACACATGGGTTATACACAAGTTTTAAATGGTATCCTGTGCAATGGCACCAACAACACATTGCATCGACAGAAAATACCCTCTCTGTCTGTACCCTGGAAGATGAATTCACTGTCTGGGTGCTACATACACCCATGTAATCTCCTCAGTTGCTTTCAACAAAGGAGCTTTCAACTTTAGGAAAGTATGAGGAATTTCAGTAGGAGAGGATGCCCAGGGACAAGTTTGATGCAGCTAGTAGCAAAGCAAATTGAGTGCTAGGATGCATCAGGCAACGTTTCTCTAGCACACGTGGTAAGTGCTGTCTTTGTGTATTACTAACAAGCTAAACAGTGCCAGTGAAAAGTCCTTGACAATATAATTCTGATTGCCCACACTGAGAAATTGCTGGAATGATCTGGAGTGTATGATCATATTACTTAATTGCTAAGACAGTCTCTAGCCATGAGGTTTTGACCAAGATAACTCTCCCAAGACAACTTCTGTGAGGAGCCTGGAGACTGTCTTAGCCCCAACAGTATTCACATCAGACCCACAGGATGGGACCATCCAATTCTATAGCTGCAGAGATTTTCATTGTAAGGGCACAGCACAGCTCTGCCAGATGGTACCCAGATCAGCAAGTGGTCCATGGCCCACCCTATTTGCTAAGATAATTTCAGCCAAACTGGATCAGATGTAGTGAAGAATTATCTGGGTGGTCAAAAGAGTGCGGAATTGAATCTACGAGAGCATGTAAAAACAATTTTGAATGCTTCAGAAAAATCTACTTTATACTCAAAGAGAGCTTTGTGTACAGAAACTGTCCACAGCCCCTGGGAATTTGGTTCTCAATTCCTCTAACTGGAGCATCTCAAATCATTTCAGCTATCACGTCATGTGTGAGAGACTGAGCTTTGACACAATATGTGTCAAATATACCTTCAAAAGGATGCAGCACTTCTCTGGGAGGTAATGACAATTGCTGAGCATGATTTCCTTCCAAATAAATATGAAAACTCCACAGACATGAGTCAAAAGAAATTAACTCTCCTTAAAGACATTTCATAAGAATTGCCTTCTTTCCTCTGTCTCTGCTATCTGTCTCCCCTCTCAAGGAATATGCCAAATTGGATGAATTCAGAAGTTACAAAGGCGCCTAGAGTAATGAAAGCCCAAACCCATGAACATCTGTACATAACTAGGGTTGTATCAGGTTGGCAGGCATCTTGTTCCTGTTGCTACTGTGTCACTCAGTGTCCATTACCAGCTATTGACTGCTATCCAACACAGAGAGTCCCAGAGGTAAAGAAGGAAGGACTCTTGGCATGTGTATAAAGCCTACTGTAGTGAGTGCTTTGTCTCTTCAGGACCCCTGACTATACTCACACGTTGCTTAAACTACAATATTTGGCACAAATTCAGGCACCTCATTAGAGGAACCAGGAAGGGGGGGAGGAGCACTTCTCCCTGATTCTCTTTAAGTGCAAAGGAAAGATTCAAACCTAGTCTCCTGTTTTGGGACACGTTCAGAGCAGAGACCCAACAAGTAAAACAATCTCTGTTTGGGGACCACCTTCCTGCTCTGATGGTGTCTGAGAAGACACAAGTGAAGTACATGCAAGCTGTACATGCAAGCTTTTTGGAGGGAATACAAGAAGAAAGGGATCAATGTCATGATTTACAGGGATGCAGAAGCACTTCTATCCACTTCTGTACAGCTCTGAGGAAGGCATCTCAGGACTACCCAACTGGCATCTCCTCCTCCTCACTAGATTCTGGCACTCTCTGCTCAGCAAGTTGGCTTCTCTTCTAGAGGTCCAGATTTTTGCTCTGTGCATGTGCAAGTGACACACTGAGCACAGTGAACCAAGAGCCAGTGGCTTAGGACTTTTGTTATAGATGCTTCTCAAACATGTTTATCCACTCGTTTCCTCCCCAGACCGCCCACCATTAGCAGCCAATTGCTGATAATTTTTTGCCATTTTGAGATGTCTGCATACTCCTCAATTCATTCATTTCACAGTTCTGTTCTACACAATGTCTCTTCTAAAATCTTTTGATCCATAAATCAAAAGGAAATCTAATGAAAAAAGTGATCATAAATAGATACGTATGTTTGAATATAAGAATTTCAACAGGAAATGCAGGTAGGTATAAATAGAAGAAAATCTAAATTTATGGACTTTATAAATATATCCAAACTTTTTCTCACAGCCCCATCAGTGTGATGAAAGGACTCCAATGTGTTTCATGTCACTAGTGGGAAATACGGGACTTAGAGGGATGGAGAAATTTTCCTACAGGCATACTTGACATGGAACTGTGAATTCAGTTGAGATTTCATGATCAGCAGCTGATAAGTTAATCATGATGAAAGAAAAGAGTCAATTAGGACAGCTTTAGGAGCATGAAATAAATCTAAATATCCCTGTATAGCCATTAAGCCATATTCCTTCAATATGGCACAGCAAGAGACACAGGAAAATACCAAGGAAAGACAAGCCTGGGCAAGCTGATGGTCACTTATCTAATCTCTAGCAAGTGCAATCTTATAAATAATTGCTTCCAGCAAACACAAACCACCAGCTTTTGCCATCTCAGAAGTGAACAATTCCTCATTCACAAAGGAAAAGCAAATGGGTATTTTAAACTTACCTGTAAACTGTCCTGACCTTACAGTTGTGTATAAGGGAACCTGCACATTCTAAAAATAAAGTGCTCTTTAAAGAGAGATTTTTAGGCTGTTTAATAGGATGTCCAACAGAAACTCTGGGAATAACAAGGGAATGTTTAAAGCAGACTGCCTGCCTCATTCAGATATGTCAAGGAGCTGATCCAAAGACACCCAGGAACTTTAAAAGGTGCTGGAGCCAGCCCATCAGTTTCTAGTACTAATAGGAGCTGAGCTGTTAGTGTTTTTGCATGACATCCTGTAAGGAAAATCACTGGCATTTGGCTTATTCAGGAGAGATTTCACCATCTGTTATTGTAGAGACACAATAATGACTTTAAAAAAACAAAACAAAACAAACAAGCAAAAAACTTTAATACTCTGTCAAATGTAGTGAGGTCTTAAAATATTCCTGCACAGGTAGAGGATTTTGCTGGAGGAGAATCAAGAGAGCAACGGGCTCAATTTTACATCCAAGTTTCCTGTGTAGGACCTGTCAAGCAACTCCTACCATCACGTCTGTAAGTGAGTGTGAGTAATGGGTTTTATTTAAATTCATGTGGTGTTTGCTACCTACACCCAGACAGATAATGGACAGAGAGCAGAACAATGGTCACTGAACAGCTATCACTTAATTCTTGTTTTATTCTGCAACTTGCCCTCCTTCATCTGTCTTCCCTGCTGAAGAAGTAAGCACGTTCCTGCCGTCTCTGATGGAAATGCAATGGCCTATTACGAATTCATCACAAGTGTTACATTTTCCATCCCAAATCATGACAGTGATACAAAAACTAAAAGCCGCAGAATTTGTTTGCAAAAGCATTCAACTCCATGCATATATGTTTAGCTTTGTGCAATTGAATTTCTTATCCCCTAAAACATACAGTCATCTTCCCTCTAAGCAGTGAATCTAACATTTAAGGATTTTATTTGCCTTACCAAAAACAATAGGTACTAAGTATGGTGGCAAGGGTAGAGCATCCTGCAAAATATTGAAATAATCTGTTGACTCACTGCAGTTCTATTGATTTAAGAAACACAAAGAAAACATGCTGAACAAGATGAGGGAGGGAATTAAGAAGCATCATGTGACTGTGGTAGTAAAACATCCTACATACTCTCATCATTGTCAGCTTCCTGCAGGAAAAAATACATGTTCAGCCCTGGAAACTACATCCTTTCTATACAAGTATTGACACACATTCGTTTGCTCTAGCTATCTGAATTTCTTTGGATTTAGGGAAGCTGTCAAAACATTACAAGTGTGAATGTTGTTATTCAAGTAAAATTAATGATTCCTTTTTCTGCTTCCCATATTTTAAAGCTTTAAATGGGTTTTATTGCTGGGGAAAAGATGTGGAGGAGCAGAGGGGCTGTCAAAATGGAATTGTAAATCTTTTGGCATTTAAAATCTCAGACCTGATTGACCTCATGACAGTGCTTCAGACCGGGTATTATCTTGGTGCTGTAAAGCAAGCAAGCTGTCTTTACCCATGCAATCTGTTGTAACTAACTAGCGTATGAGGTTCAATTGGAATGCTTCAGTCAAGCA
Organism: Scytalopus superciliaris; assembly: GCA_013400415.1. NCBI lineage: Eukaryota > Metazoa > Chordata > Aves > Passeriformes > Rhinocryptidae > Scytalopus > Scytalopus superciliaris. The sequence goes on along the minus strand of VXBX01009752.1, from coordinate 1,046,957 downwards.
AGTAAACATCAAAAAAACCAAACAAAAACATTTGCATTTGAGGAAGTACTAAATGTATTTATCATCTGCCTTGTAAGTCTGTGTAAGTGCTGGAGTAAGGAGACAGTGATATGAATAGTTGTAAGTCAGTTATTAAATAAAATGGAAATACATGAATAATTAATACTAACAATAACTGGTGCTTGCCAGACTGGTGTGTCCTGAGGTTTTAGTTGATGTTTGTCATGGCATGATAGACTAAGCGGTTTTTGGGGAAAGGGCTTCCTTGGTGTCTGAATCCCCCAGCACACGTGGCCCCCAACCTGAGCTACAGACTGGCTATTTTCAGTACAGTGAGGAGGAGTTCCCAGCAACACCCTGCTTGTGGCTGTAAGATGAGGGCTGGCTTCAGAAAGCAGTGTCAGCCTGCCAAGCACCACTGCCTACAGGCTGTCTGTCTACACCAGTGGCTCTGTCCCAAGCCAATTCAGACTCAATAGACGTTATTGACACCCTCAGATTTCAGCTGGCTTCCCTAAGCTTCCCCACAGCCATTGGAAAGGCTCTCCAGAAAGCAATTCGAAGCAGGAGCCAAACCCAGATGCTCTGAAAACCCCATGGGATTTTCCTAAGGAACTTGCATGTGCTCAGAAAGGAGAGGGAGCCCTGGGAAGATGACTAGCTTATGACTTTTTCTCTACGTGGGAGCAGCAGGCCTTATTTGATCATTCTTCCACCATTCCTTTCAGAGGGAACAGGTGATGTAATTCTCCAGAAGGGATCTCCTGTTTTATCAGACTGTATGCCCCTGGTTCTTGCTTTACCTGTCAACATACTCTCTCACAACCCAGAAAAAAATCTTTCCTGGCAATATATGTCACAACATTGAAGTTAGGTCTGAGGCCTGGCACCAGCTGACTCTGTCTAAAGCCTGGAGAACATGGGATTCATGTTGCTACCCAATGGGGCCAAATTACTGCTGCCATCAGAGCCACATCTAATTTACTTCCATGCAAAGAAGCACAGAGTGTACTCATTGACCAGACTACCATTCACTGGAGGAGCGTGTAGTGCATTACAAGCATTCACTCTTAGGACGCAACTGCAAGGTCAGAACATAATATTATCTCTATTTTCTATAGGTACAAAGAGGTGAGCCAAAGACAGAGATGAGACTGAAACCAAAATTTAGTACACTGTTTTACTTAGTAGACTGGAGCCTTTCCAACAAATGGAAGGGGATTTTGTATACTGCATTGTAAGTCTAACGGCTTTTGAAAAAATATCTCATGTGTTTTAATGAGTCGACTGCAGGAAAAATGTGATGTACATGAGTTTTCCTGAGGTTTGGGCAAGTCAGTATTTAAATTAGATGATTGTCATACGGTCAAAAAGTGCTGAAGGACACCTTCATGGAAAATGTCAGGGTTTCCTCCTTCTCATCAACAAAACAGTGAGTATTCAGGGCACTTAAAGTAGTTCTGACCTGTTATTGTAGAGCTCTTTTCTCTTGGTTCTGCTGCTGTCTATGCATTTCCCCATTGAAATTCATTATCTTCATGAACAAATAGCTTTGTAAAGCACTATGGCCATAGCTGTCTAGTTTAAGTGATGCAACATTAGTAAAGAGAAATGGAAATTCAATTAATGTGTTTGAGGAGAAACAAGTAAGTTTTATATAACAAAGGCCTGAAAAAGTGTTTTGGTAACCTAAATGGTGTCTACTTTTTGCAGCTATATCAGTCATAACAGGAACCATTTCTTCTTGTGTATTTCAGTACTGAGCTGTACTGAGGGTAATACCCCACTGCCTTCAACTTCCTATTCTCTTCTTTGTTCTTAGACATTGGTGATCTCTGAGAATTAGATCCTGGCTCTGGGAAAGAATTCATGCCATATTTTATTTTCTCCACGGCTTCTCATTGATAAAATACAGGGATGCCATTAACCCATCATAAAGGGAACTGCAGTGGTGGGGAAACACAAAATATTCTTGTTTATTGGTTCAGCTACTGAAAAAGACATATCTGTTCACAACTCCATGAAAAAAAAATATTTCAGGTTGTAAGGGTTAGGTGTTCAACACAGAGAAGTAACCAAAAGAAAATTAGGTATGCTGCAGGTTTACTTCCCTGTTGCCCTGCTGAGCCATCTGGGATACTATCGCTCCCCGAGTGAAGGTCATGCCATTACTTTAGACTCACAGTACGCACTGAAGCACAGCTAATGCTCTTCTGTAATTGTTTCCTGAATGCTGAAAGCAGACAGAAAGCCCACATGCATGCAGACACATATATGCTCACTGCTATGCTTAGGCTGATGGAAATTTTATAAATTGCTAACCCTGTCTGGAACTGTATTGCTTCCAACCAAATATCAGCACATAGATTCAGGCAGCAGATCTAGAAGTCAAAAATGGGTGCTATGAAACAGCAGGCTTAACAGCTTAAAGCATCAAAGCTCTGGACCTCCATGCTGTCCAGATGATGAGTTTTTAATTTCTTCCCTGTGAGTCCTGGGATGTAACAGATAAACAGGAGTAAATTTGTAAGTCAGTCCTGTTGTCCTTTAAGTATCAATGGAGAAAGTTTATAACTTCTATCAGAAATTCAACCAATCAATTGTTATATTCCATAGTCATGTTAATGTGGTCCATGTACTCAATATGGTCACAATGAGAACCTACCCTCACTTGCAGCAGTCACACAGGGGCACCAGCATTTATCTGGCAAAACTGGTTTGTTGACTTGCATATGTGTCAGGCAGATGCTGCCCTAGACAGTGAGTGCAAGTGTGTCCATAAGACCCAGATACCTATCCCATGCAAATATCTATCAAAACTCTCTGACTTTCTTAGTACACCTACTCAAATTCCATATACTTTGTACTAGATGCATCAAATAAGAGAGGAAAGGAGGGAGGAATTTAATTTTCCACTTGAAAAATTATGGTTCTTTCATTTCTATGCCTCCCCACATTACACTCATATTTAATTTAAGATCTTAAGTGGTTCTAAATAAGCTCCTAAGATTCAGTTTAAGCACAAAATATTCATTCAGGATGAATGAATAATTCCGAATAGCTGGAACAAGAGAACAAAAAGGTTTTAACGTTAACAATGGGACAGATCCATCAACAAGATAAATATGATTGACACAAATGGAGCCTCTTTCACTGGTACTTAATTTGGCCATTGCATTGCACAGTGTTTTATTCCTTGTGATTACAGTCCTAGCTCAAAACAATCTGTTGGTACAAGAGAACTCACAGTTCAAGTCCATAATACCCCTGACTCAATGAACCAGTGAACCAGATAAAAGTCTCATGTTGACTCTACTAGATATAGTGCCTGACAAAAATTGTTGAATTCAGTTTCAAAAATGTACAAGTTTTCTCTGAATGTGGTGCCTGTTGCTAAATTTGTCAAGCATTTCCCTTCATGTGGCTCTCTCAAGTCCTAGGGGAACGGAAATGTAGGGTGTTTTTTGCTTGAGGCTCAGTATAAGGCAAGCTGAGATTGGGATGGGGGTGAGAAAGTTTCAGCCAGAAATTTTGTAAGAGGTACAAGTGGACAAATGGAGATGGAAGGACTGCTGCTTTGCCATTTAAAAGAAGTTCCAGCAAGCTTTTCCTCAAAAAGCAATTGCAGTTACTTATGTCAGGACACTGAGAGTAATTTCATTTTTTGCTAAACCTCTGAGAATGTCCTGAAGCTGGGCAACAGCCCTTCAACAAAATCACCACTTACACATGCTGAGAAAACCTTAAGACACCAGTAGCTGAAGCCTTTAAAGAGTCTCTCCACACTTAAAACACTTGAACCTCTCAGTGCTTCCAGTGCCATCCAGAATAATCCCACACAACAGAGCAGGAGGTTGCATTGCTTCACTGTGTCTGCTTGAGACCAGCTTATTCAAGCCAAGAATGACAAAATCACAGAGGCAAAGTCATGATTTTACTGCCATTGCTGTTCTCACAGCCAGCTATAGTAGGGCTGACCACCAGAAGAGTCTCTTCTCTGTTATGAGCACAGTCAGGCAGAATGGAAAGAAAAAAAAAAACAAACATGCCACTGAAATGTTAAGGGCATCTAAAGTGTCTTGCAGTGTACAGATAACTTGGGAGAAAGAGGCTGCTAGCGTGAAGAGGGAAAGGCTTGGAAGAGGAACACAGGGAGATTGCAAGTGGGAACAAGGAGTGGGATACACCTGAGAGCTGCTGAGGGACTGAGTTGAGCAGTGATCAATGAAAGGAACAGTTCACAGATCGAAGAAATGGAACTTCTAGCATTTGCAATGCTATTGTAACAAAGCAAACTTCCTATGTGCCAGCACCCTGACTGCAGAGTACCAAGTTAACTCACCAAATTCATGATGGACTAACTGGGGCATGCTGTGAAGATAATAAGAGCATTTATCTGCCATGAATGCAAGCTTATGGATTGATAGATCATTTGATCTGTATGACTGTATCATGGATTTGCCATTAGCTGTCATCTTTAGCCATGCTGACAGAATCAAAAAACATATTTATTACACTGGGTGGGTTTTAATCGACTTTGCATTTCCCTGTGAGTAGAGTTGGAACACAGATAATCTGCAAAATACACTGACATTCTTCCAGTTTATTCTGGTTTATTCATATTTTTAAAGAAAAAAAACAGCTGAAGAGCATATCACAGATGTATTCTCCTGTAAAAGCTTTATATAAGATTTGAAGAATAAACTAGCATTAGCCATAGAAGAGAGAAAGATGCAGTGCAAAAAAAGCTTATCCTCTGGGCTTGACGAAGAAAACAGCTCGAAGCCAGCAAATCAATGATCCCAGAATGAAACTGAAACACTGTCCACAGAGAAAATGGATTTGCAAAATGCCAGTTCTCCCTATTTCATATGGTATTGCTCCTACTCAAAGAAGGGGGCTTTTAGTACTAAGCCACAAGGTCTAATGTTATCAAGGCCTGGTGATATACAAATAATGTGACAGAGGGACCAGTCCTTAGCTATACTAAAAATCTAAGAGAATATGATGGGGAATTCATCTTACCTAGACCATCTTATCCATCTTATCTAACCCATTTTAGCTTTGCTGTTGATGGTTGTATGTGAACTAAGTGGTTCTTTGTGGCTTTCATCAATACAGTCAATAGAGTGTAGGGTGTGAATCAGTCTAAAATAGAAAGGATGTGGGGGTTCTGATGGACAAGTTATCCATGAGCCAACAGTGTGCCCTGGGGGCCAAGAAAGCCAGTGGTATGCTGGGGTGCACTGGGAAGAGCATTGCCAGCAGGTCCAGGGAGATGAACCTGTCCCTCTACTCAGCCCTAGTGAGGCCACATCTGGAGTTGCTGTGTCCAGTTCTAGGCTCCTCAGCACAAGAGAGACATAGAGCTCCTGGAGAAGGTCCAGTGGAGGGCAATGAAGATTAGGGGACTGGAGCATCTCTCTTACAAGACCGGCTGAGGGAGCTGGGCCTGTTCAGTCATCCAATAGGACAAGAGGCAACAGGCAGAAACTGATGCACAAGGAAGTTCCAGCTGAATATGAGGAAGAACTTCTTCAGTGTGCAAGTGGCCCTGCACTGGAACAGATTGCCCAGGGAGGTTGTGGAGTTTCCCTCACTGGAGATATTCAAGAACTGAATGACCCTTCTTGAACAGGGGTGTTGGACCAGATGAACTTCCAACATCACCCACTCCATGATCCTGTGATTCTCTTAAATGAATTCCATGCCAAGGTCTTTTGGCCATGTTGGTTTCATTGACTAAATGAGAGTGTGAAGAGTCCACTCATGCAATGCTCAGTCTACAGACACTGTTTGCTGTCATGAAGAGAAATAGATACAGTTGGGTGCCATTTATTTCATCCTATTCCAATGTCTAATACATATTAGATGAATCATGTCCTATAATTGACTAATCCAGAAGCAAAGCTGTGCTATTGGCTTACTTAACAGTAGGGGAGGTTTAAAAGTTACAACTTGGGACATTGCAGGGATAGAAGAGTTCTCGTAGCATGCCCTGGTGTTTTGAAGGCTGTTTTCCTAAGGAAATAGGGCTTACGCAATTTCATTAACTGTCAATTCCAATAAAGTTTGAATACTAGCCAGTTTCAACAAAATTGCAGAAAATACAGACCTCGAAGACATTCATCTGTTACAGGTTTCCTTTGGAGGAAAGGAAGGTGGCTTAGTAAATGTGAAAGTTCGGATTGGCTCTCTGCCAACAGCCAAACCTCACAAGAAAGATTCCCCCCTCCCTCTCCCGAAACGGCAAAAAGCAGCAAGAGAAAATTGAAGGAATATATATATATTTACATATATTAAATTTATATACTAGGCACAACAAGACAGGGACCCCCAAACCACCCCAGTAAGGGACAAGGGAAGGGAAAGGGGAGAGGGAGACAAAATAGGGAAAAAAAAAAAAACAAAGCAAAACAAATATATATATATACAATCTAAATTCAGAAATTAACTCAGTAAATAACAAATACAATAGTAAATTCAGTACTTTCCTTAGAAAGGCAGATTCTTAACCTTCGCCGCCGGCCCAGGCAAAACAACCCCCAGAGCAGGCCTCGCTGAACACAGATAAGCCAGGCCCAAACACCGGGAGCTCGTCAGCGTGCGAGCCCGAGAAGGAAAAGAAGCAAAAAAAAAAAGGCGAGAGAACACCTCCTCCTTTGGTTTATATACACCTGATTACGTAAAGAGATGGGATGGAATACTTCCTAGATCTTGACCCTGGTTACCAAGGAAGGCCTACAAAAAAACAACCCATCACAGTAAAAAAATGAAGAATGAGATTAAAATCCCCCTGACAAAGGAAGGCTGAAGAGTGTCACATAGCAGACACTAGAAAATTCTCCCTGGAGAAAACCACAGGCAAACACTTTCCATAAGGTCCTTTGCTCCGATAGGCTGTATCATGGTTGTATCTCACATCAACTGGAAACTGCCAGATAATGTATCTGTCTTGGAAAAAATAAAATGCCCTGGTCTTATACAGTGTCAGAAAGAAAACAGTCAAACTGGAACTCAAGCATCACCTGGGGATAGTCTGTGTTTGGCTGACACCAGGGAAAGCTTGGCTCTGAATTCAGTAAACCCTGATTTCACACCTTGTGGCCTTGTTTTAGACAGGGAAGTTACAGGGCTCAGCCAAAATATTCAGTAGCTTATCCAAACCAGTGAGAAATCCTTAGGTCAGGATGACTGACTATCTCTGACACCTTTGTATTGCAGATGAAGATGCCTGTTCTGCAGCCTACTAAGAGATACTGAAAACATGCAGCCTGTGATAAATGTAGGTTGTTACTCAAGTGTTGTCTTCATTTTATTCTGGAATGATGCCATAGGATTTCCCATTTAAAATGTTTTCACCTGCTTTCACAGGACACCCCTGTTTCCCATGTGTATTTTTCATTCCTGTGCAAAATAGGAAAAGGCAGAGGATGTTGGCCACACTAATTTTGCTTTCCTGAGAAAAAGACATCTGGGCCTGAGCCATGAAGGGAGGGTATTTTACTGCTTGTTGCCAGAGTGTGATAGTTCTAAAAATCACATTTAATTTAAAACTTAGAGAACTGCAGTTCTTTCTGCCTGCAAACTGTCATGTAGCTTAAAGGTCTAGGATTTTGTCAAAGCTATAATTCTGCCCTAGAAAGTGAATTTCAAAATTTCTCCTCAAATTCCTTCACTTTTCCATGCTTGTTATCCTTCCATAATTCCCCTCTTCCCAGGCATGGTCAGTGAGATCCACAGAATCTGTCCTCAGGCTCAGCAATGCCTTGAGCTGCTGCTGAGCTACTGCTGGAGCAGAGCCACATCCAAGGCTGCTGTTTGTTTCCTGATTTTTCTCCTTGCTCAAAGACTCCTCTGCAGTTCATCACTTGTTACGTCAGGCCCTTTGTCTCCCAGAGCAATGGGGTTTGCACATGGGGTAGCACCACAGCCCTGGGAAAGAACAGAGGATCTGCAGAGAGAGTTCTTCTCCATCATCTTACTCTCTGTGGAACAAGCTGTGGGACTGGAAGAATATGCCCTTGAGGGAAGTGCAGCCTGGTTCACAATCTGGCATGTACAATTTCTAACCTACTTTTTTTTCTCATGCACCTGGTTTTGTGGTTTCTCAGCTCACATGTTTCAATCACTGCTTGACAGGAGAATTTGGGGCAATTATCACAGAATAGAATTCATGGCATGCCCACTGCAATGTGAATGGTTCTGCTGGCCTTACTGTGCTCAGTAGAAATTTTGGCAAACATAGAGTTTCTCCCAGATCAAAGCCAGAAAATGCAAGCAAACAATGAAATCCATACCTCTCATTCAGTTTCGTTAACAAATACAGCTAGTGACTCTTGGCCAGTTCCTGAATTCTTTAATGGGATTATTATTCATTCATGCTGGCCTTGGTGAAATTTAGGATACAAGTATTAATCTTAGATTGCAATGAGAATTGTAATAACAAGAGAGCTTGTTATTACAAGACACACAGGCCACACAGAAAGAATATCCAGCCCTGGCCCTCCCAAAATAAATCAGATCTAACTCCTCCTGGAGTGAGGCAGGAATACATCCGTACTGTGGACTGTACCTTCCAAGAAATAACAAACCTCTATACAAACATCCATGCAAAACATTTTTAACTCTTCCTTAACCAAAAGTCTCTGTTTGCCTCTTGTGAGGAATGAGAAGAATACAGTTGAGACCTAGATTCATCCTGCTTAGCTTTAGGCCATAGAGTCAGTGAAGTCAGGGTTGTTTCCCCCCTAAGCTCCTGCTTTCCACAGTGGAGGCAGCATCTGTAGAAAGTATTTTATCCCACTCAGAACAGGAACTGCCATTTAGAAGTTCCTATCTCCATCCATCCATTAAAAAGGAAACCAAAGAAGGAACTGCACTTTAGATGTCTACAATTAGATATGAACATTCATCTCTAGTTTGGAAGTTGTCCTGTGAATTTTTCAAGTGACCCTGAGCCTGTGCTGACATTTGACATCCTCCTGCCTTCATCTGTTCAGAGTATGTAGCAGAAGAGGCTGTGAATGATCGTTACACACTCTCTTGTACAGCATGAAAATAGTTATCAACAGAACAGCTTTCAGCTCTTGCCAGCCACCAATGAGTGGTTCACATCTGCATGCCTGTCTTCTTGTCATTCTAGTTTCTACCCTAGATTAGGGGGAGACAGCTTAGAAGAGGTGTACTCTATTCATCCCAGATTACATCTTCTCATACCACAAACATGATCCAAAACACAGGTAACTTCCACTTTCCCAAGAGTAAATCCATTCCCGGGGTGAACAGCTGCAAACAGAGCCTTTATTTCTGTCTTTAACTGCTGACTCTTCGTGTCTGTTTCAGGTCCTGGTAGGTTTGGCATTCTTGTACACAAGTTGTCTGACTGGAGATCAGAAAAGGATTCCCTATAGACTATTTAAGAAGAAGGAGCTTGGTGCCCAAAATGTCTTTCTCTGAATAGTTTTTACCAATAATGCTTCATCCAAAGTAAAAGGTCATCATCACAGAAGCATCACAGAAGCATTTGGATTGGTAGGGATCTTAAAGACCATCTACTTCCAATGCCCCTGCCATGAGCAGAGACACCTTCCACTAGAGCAGATTGCTCCAAACCCAGCCCAGCCTGTCTTTGAACACTTCCAAGAATGGGGAGTTCACAACTTTCTTGGCAACATGTTCCAGTGCCTCACCACCCTCACAGTGAAGAATTTCTTCTTGATATCTAACTCAAATCTACTCCCTCTCAGTTTAAAGCCATTCCCCCTTGTCCTATCACTGCATGCCCTTCTAAAAAGTCTCTCCACAGCTTTCTTGTAGACTTTTCAACTTGCTTTGTGAAAGATGTGGCCCTATGTAAAAACACAAGACAAAGTATGTACAGGTTTAGAAATATGTGAATTCACTAAGAATTGTTGAGATTATTCATGTTGATCTTTCCTCTAATTTGTCATTATGTCTGAGATTTGACACTACAGGGCAACTCCTTGCCAGAATTGTCACAGACATGGAGTACGCTTTATCCTACAACTCATCTGGGCCCTCATCTGCTGCCAGGCATGCTGATGCAGAACACCAGCACTGTTCAAGATACCCTAAGTAGGACCTGTGTCTTTCTTTCCCTTCATTAGCAAGGAATTCCCCCTTTGCACTATCAGACCATGATGTACTCTGGCAGAAGTATTGAGCACCAGGCAGGCGGATTGCAAATTCAGTTCTGTGGCTGATCAGATGGGTGAAATGCCATTTACTGTCAGCACAGAAAAGAATAGAGACCAAGCCAGCACTAGAGAAGGCTGTTTCATGCCCTGTCCTGGGCAGAAGGTGCCAGACCACAGGACGCGAGGTCCCCAGGGTGCACTGAAGCAATCAGTGAATGGAAGCACAATGGGCCATCAAACCGTGCATGGCTTTACCCAGAACACTGTCGCATCTCTTCTTTCATAATTTGTGCTAAGTGCCTCTCTAAATTTTGAGTTAAGCAGTGGTTGCCATAGCAATGGCTGTTTAGAGTGAGAGAAGGCAGTGAACATGTTGGGTGTGTGAGGTTCTGGCTCTTCACATAAAAATACATGTCTGCGTGTACATACGCTGCTGTGGAGCTGCATGAAAGGAGCCAGGCAAACAGTTTACACCAGATCTGAGGGACGGACAGGTGGTATGGAAAAAGGAGAAGCTTGCTGCAGATTGCAGTTTTTTGTTCCAAGATACACCTGCAAAGATCTGAGTTCTAAACAGAAACAAGCTTGAGGGGTAACTGACTTTCATTTCATAGCAATAGAAGTCGCTCCCTTGGTTAGGACAAGACATGTTTGTTACTGCCTTCATGAGATAAATCTTTGCAGAAACAGGAAAAAATTGCTTTCTCTGGTTTATTTTCATTAAAAATAACCCTTGCTGCTAGCTCTTTAACAGGAAATGCTTTTCAGCAGTCTACCCCCACTGTTTATACAAGTTTATTTGCCAGGGCATAGGCTGACAAAAAGTCAATAAATAATGCAGGCATTGTATTACCTCATTTTAGGTCCACTTCTAAGATTTTTCTGCACTCCTAGCAATAGTATTTCTAGTGGTTACAGCAGGGCAGATTCAGAACTTCTGAGGTTTATTCCTTCACTTTATGCCACCTATCTGCAGATGAGAAAACTTTATGAGCTTAAATACCTGCAGGTAGGGCAAGATCTCGCCCGTGTCCCTGAGCCTATTTCTCTGAGGATTCAGACAGAGGTTAGTCTTCCTCTAACTAAATTTGGCTTGTAAGTGGAGTTCGATGTCACCTTGATCAGCAAATGCAGGCAGTGCCTGAAGTTAAGTGTTTGGGGAATTTAGATCACCATAGCACTAAGTGATGCAGAAGAGCAGAAAGTTTGCATCACTGGCTGGGACCCGAATTCTGTCAAAGTCCCACATTAGACTGATTGTTAATGTCCATTTTAAAGCCTATAAACTCAGAGAAGGCATCCAAGTTTGAAAAATGTAGCCATAAACTGCAGCATACCTTGTCCCTCCATGAACCCAGACAGGGTCATGGATCAGAATTAAACATTTCTGGGTTCCTGTAAGAGTACACTATTTAAGGTTTGAAAATAATTTGGAGCCCAAAAGAGAGACATAAATGTATTTTCGAACTATAGCTCTGTATTTGCTTTTTTCCTCAGTAAATAGAAAAGACAAGTTCATTCCCTATCAGCAACATTACCTCTATCCACCAGCACGCCTGGTGTATGACAGGTCTGAGAGACTGAGGATATTGTCTCCATCAGACTTTCAGAGGTACTTTCTGGCAGAGGTAAGGCAATCTCATACCTTTCTTTGCCAACTGGAAAAGAAAAATGCAAAGAGGATCCATCAGTCAGCAAACCCCATAGGTTTCAATAATTTATTGATTTACAACAGCTTCATACCAAGTTCTGTAACATTTTTAGAACAATCCAGTTTACATAAATAGCTGAGGAAAGCTTTTGTTACCAATAACTTCTGTGACTTTTGTGATTAAAACTATAAAGGCAGTAAGCACAATTCACAATCAATTATGTTTTATTAATGTTTTTTTAATACACGCCACAGCCCAGTAATCATGAAACTGTTCAACAATGTTGTTCTAAAATCAGCTAATAGCAGGATGTAATTTGTGGCCGTCTCTGCTCGCTTACAAAACACTTGCTCTGTTAATTGTGATTTCACACTCCACTGAATGCTGTAGCCTGGAGGTAACATTCCTGTGATGGAAGAGTTACCCGTCTGGGCTCTCGTGGGGGGGAGGGGAGAGTAAAGGATCATTTCAAGAGAGGCTACTGTTGTTAAATTTTTTATCCATTTATTTTTTTTTTAAAAAAAGTAAAAAGATAAGAAAAAAGAAAGGAATGAAGAAAAACAGCTTAGCAGCAAAAAGCTACAATCCACTGCTAAACAACTCTTTCCTTAAAAACCTGAACAATCTTTCCATGCTTTAATCCCTTTCTATTGCTTTGTGTTGTTACCAAGAATAGAACAAAACAGGTGACCAGTAGATGAAACCCTGTCTGTGCAATCAGGCAGGATTTGACCTCATATTGTAGATGCTCAATGAACCAGTCAGCCTACAGCAAGTGCCTACATTTTCATTAGAAATGTCTTTATGCCTTAGAGGGTCCCAGAGACACCTGGTGTCTTTCTTAAACCAGAATAGGCAGGAGATTCTCCTGGGAGAGGTCAAAGGTGGCTAAAATGTTGCCATATGTTAGTGTGCAAGTTGGGCTGATCGAATCTCATCAGTGAACGGTCAGTGGTGATAAGACAAGAGCTCAGCCCTGCACAGCCACAGGCAAAGCAACAGCTCCTGCTCTGAAGTGCTTGTTGTGCACGTGTCAGAGGGAGAAATATTGCCTCGACTGACAAATGAGAAGAACCATCTTAACTTGGAAAATTTCCTGCTGAGTGTTTGGTATTGGTGTGGCAAACTGGGAGAGACAGCTCACACCAGACAGGGGTGGGAGCACCAACCTGGGAAGGCTTTTATTTGACTTATCTCTAAAGCTGGGGTGAGGAGAAGGAGCCACAGAAGGGGTTTTGCCCACTGCTGGCCATCACCTTTGCTATTGCAGTTTCTCTTGTCCTGACCACTGATGTGGAGAGCACCAAGCCAGGTTTGAATGCTGCTGCGTGGGGGTCCAGGCCAGGACTGGGTCCCGTCAGAGCAGACTGCTTGGCAACAGAAATCATCCCACATACAGACAGAGAAGAGCAAGGGTGGCAACTCTGCCACTATGTTAGGCCAATGTGACTTGGGCTGGCTGTGCTGGCAGCCAGATTGAACCTCAACAGAAGCAATAGCAAGAAAGGACTCTCTGCCCTCCACATATGCAGAGGCTCAGTCATATTTTGGCCATGGTGCCAGAATTTGAGGGAAACATCTTGGCAGAGGAGTGGCGAGAGAGATCTGACAGCTCACACTGCTGCCATCTGGAGTGAGCCAAGAATGCCCAGGCAGAGCACCTTAGCTGGAGCACAGGCAGAGACTCACAGGGAGATCCAGCCTCAAGAAAAACCCTGCAGGTGTTGCAGAAAGCTGAGAAGTGATTAGGACCACTAGGCAGAAATTATCTCTGTGAAAGCAGAAAAAAATAGATGCTTTAGTATCAATTTAGAGAGAAAGGCTAAATACGTATCTAAGGACTAAATGCACAGATACTCCCTGGGGGGGTTATACTTTGGTTGGTGTTAATATCACTTAGTTAAGCCTAACTTGCATTAAGCACAAGTGTTAAAGCTGCTCTTAGCTAAATGTTTCATCCCAGGCCATGACGCTGAAAACATCATGGCTTGCTTTGTGCAAGACTACTCTACACTTATGCCATTACCTCTCTCACTCAAAATTTAACATTGCTGACCTTAGTATGGTGACGATATTCCCCGCACCACCTGGCAGGAATAATTGCTGTGACATCCACAGGTCACAGAAGCCAGCTGCTCCTTTGTCCTCAAAGTCTTTATACTTCCATTTTTCCTCTTCCGTGTCTTTCTGGGACCACACATGGAGACTGAGACTAAAGTCGACTAACATGCAATCAAAAAGCAGACAGCACTTCCCTACTCGTTGCTGTCTCTGCTGGTGGGCTTTCAGCTGTTGCCATGCCTGGAAGAAATAAGCAGATGGACAAAAATCAGTAGGATTCAGCTCAATCCAAAGAAGACAGACGGGAAGATGGTGAGACTTTCAAAGGTCTAACCCTGCATTACATCAAGATCATTACACCACAAATTGTCCAGATGGCACAAAGCCTCGGGCTCATGGCTGGACTTCTTGATACACTTGAATATACTTATTGTCAAAGTACGGAGAAACTCTAACAAGTTAGGAGCCTGCTTGGCCTGCCCCAGATCTCTGGCTCTGGTGGTCTACTCATTGTACCTCCCTCTTCTGAGACCAAACTCAGGAAGGACTCAACCACTGCAATGCATTCATGTAATTTAACAAGTAACAAAGACCCATATTTCCACACCACATTAATGTCCAGTGATTTTCAGGGTCTCCTTGTTCCTCACCATGCTAAATTAATGCATCTAGTTCTATTCTATAGAGTTATTTAATATCCAGAAACTTAAGGAGTAACACATCAGAGACATCTGTCTTCCTGAGTGATTAATATTTTAAATTCTCTTTTTTTGAAACAGGATCATAGATCTCTGAGGAGAGGGCTGGGCATCTGTTGTATGTTGACACTGTAGAAAACATAAAGCATCAGTTGTTGATGCTAACATAGCACAAACAGTAACGTAGTGTTCTGATTTTTTTCTTGTTCTAAAGTAAATGAATATAAGTTTTTAAGACTGATGATCTACTTCTACACTGATATATTATCTCTTGTTTTATATGTCTTTATATTGAAATTGCCCCTAAATTTCTAGGGCCTTCCAAACCCTTCTACAATATTCTAAGCATGGTATGAATTTGTATGGTCTGTAGTCTCATGATGCTGTCAGTGGTAATTGTATTAATTAATGCTTTTCATGTATGGATTTCCAAGATGAAATGAAAGGCACAAAATTCCCCAGTTGTAAAGCCATTTCTGTCATTTTTCACAAAGAAGAAAAGAAAATCTGAGATATAACACCAACAATTGAAATTTAAAGTACTTTGATTCATTTTCAGCAAATTTATGTGTCAGTATCTTATTAACATTTCATGAAGGAACTTTTCCATTTCCACAGAGGAAATGCACTTGTCTTTTCTGCCTCACCTTTCTGCAACTTCTTCCTGTTTTGTTTTGGGGAGAGTTTTTTTGTATGTTTGTTTGGGTTTTGTTTGTTTTTTTTTTTTCCTCTTCTGTCCTGATTTAAGTATCAGAGTTCAGCCTGACAGAATCAGGATGTGAGCAGTTTGTGTACCTGGCACATATCTGTCACTATAAGGCTTGGGTTCCTTTACAAATATTTCTCTTCCAGAGGTGACAGCATCTCTAATTATAATTGGTAAGGAGACTCAAGCTTGTCTATCACTTTTTTCTGATGAAATAAGACATCTTCCAGTGCAATTCTAATCAGGCATTAAGGTCAAGTTCTGGCAGAGCACATAAACATGATAAATGTATTGGATGAGCAATGATGCTGTGCAATTTACCCATGATCTCTGAGTGAAAGAAATCATTGCATTCATCTTCTTGTGTCAGTCTTGAAAGATACACCAGAATTTTGAGCTGAAATTGGAATTGTTTTAGAAATCTGCCTCCCTAGGATAAAATTTGTAGGGCATAGCAAGGGCTTGGGGAAAGATGCTTCTCTGATGGGATGACTTTGGAGAAAGTTCTATTGATGAAACTATAATCTTCAATGTTGTGAAATGCCACAAGACCGCAGAAGTGGGAACTTCTTTGACCTTACACTGAGCACAGTTCTCCTCCACAGAAGGTTTACAAAGGACAGCGAGTGATACCACCTTAACATATGGCTCCAGGCACCACAATGTCACATTATAGTCCTGAGGAATGCAGTATAAATGCATGACTGCCAAGGGGAAGCCACCCACAATAAAAATTAAACATAATCTTCTCCAGCACCCACATCAGTTCTTGCTGCATCCTTTGTCAGGAAACTGCACAAACAGATGAGTCCCACAAAATACTGTGAAGGGGGAAAACTGTGGGGGAATTTAGGATATAGCATATGGTAAGAAAGAGAGAAAACGTCTCCCTAGTTTCAACCCAGTCATGTAGATTGTCCCATTTGTTAGCTAATGGTGTTGAAAAAAGGAGATCTGAACTGCCTCAGTTCTCAGTAAGGCTTCCCATTCCATCCTTGTAAGTCGAAAATTGGAAAGTGCATGGTTGCTGGATGCTGGATTGTCATTATCAAGCACTGGTGATGTGGTGGAAGGTATCAACAAAACTGTCATTGATGTATGAGCAATGATTTTGATTTATAAATCATCTGGCTAAATGAAAGATTCAACTGCAATTATTTTTGGATTTTGACACCTACTAGAAAAATAGACTGAAAACACTTAGTCTGATAAGAATTCATCTCTGAAGCAACAGCACAGGTGGATCTACTCCGTGAACTGCAGACAGAAAGCCTGCAGAGGACCAGAGATGTCATGTGAGTCTGGAAGACAGATTTAGTTTTGGAGATGATATCAATGGGATACTGAAAGCAGAAACCCCAGACATCCTCTTTCTTGTTTCAGCTGCTTTCACAGAAATGGGAATGTGCCAATCCTTAGTAAATAAGCAAACTTACACCAAGAAATAGTAAATTTGTGTAATCAACATTTCACAGGCAGAAATAGCCCACCAAAACTGATGATTCAGATCTAGAGGGAATGGGATTTTCAATAAGAGCAGCACAGCTGCTATTGTACACAAATAAGGGATTTGCTTTTACTGAGGGAAGTGCTGACAGTGTCCCCCAAGGGCAGAGGTAGCTTTCCCCTGTGGACTTTCAATGATGGAAACAGAAGGGGCTCTGCAGTGTCAAATGAAGGTATTTTACAAGCTGAGCACAGCTGGCTAAAGTTCACATAGGACAGTGATGGTGGAAAGCCTCTATTTTGACATGGAAACCTTCCTCCTTCATCCTGTTTATTTCTTATTTTGATATTTGGATCGATTCTACACCCAGGCTCTACTTCTATTTTCACCAAAGTCTATAGGGCTGGAATGTGCATATTTTTAATATTAACAGAACACCTAAAACAACACAACTCTGTCTGTAGCTGATGTTAAAACTTTAAATATAAATGAAAATATTAAATAATTGCAGCTTGATCAACAGGTGCTTCTTTTTGAAATGTCTCAGAAGCATGCTTTTAGAGAAGAGGGTACTGCAAAACCAAATTGGAGTGGTCAGTGTACTGAAATCACTTCTGATAGGAAATGGCAAGTAGTACCTTCACCATGTTTAAGGGGCTGTATCATCCAAAACAGATACAAAATGTTTGTACATATAGTTATGAGTTATGCAAGCTGCAGAGAAAGCGTGTGGGAGGCGCATGCCAGAGAGAACAGGAGAGGAACTGAGCTGCTAGCCCATCTTTGTGATCTGCTTTAAAATAGTCTCCCTTCACATCAAGCTGTCTGTTCAGTGTCACCATAGTGATGCTGCTCACTGGCCACCCAAATCTGCCTCACAGCTTCCTTCAGGAGTCCCACTGCTGAGAAATGCTTAAAGCATCCCTCCCTCACAGCCCAAAGGGGAAATCTTTCCTGACAAGTCAGCCTTCACAATAATGGCTTCAACTCCCCAGCCTCTGCTCAGCATCCCTGGTCCTTGACAGGACATGGCAATGCCACTACACAGGAAGCAGTGCACAGGCTACCATATCTGCAGAAGGAGATAAGCATATTTGATACTCTAAGCTGTGTTTTTGCTAACTATGTCCCATTTGTAAACAAAAGATCCCCAGACAGACCAGATTCATGAGGATGAGTGTTCTGTGTTCTACAACCCAGGTGGGGTTCCCATCATCTCCTCCTTTCATATCCCTGGACACATTCATGCCAGTGCTGTCAATAATACAAAGTGGCAAGGAATAAACAGAGTAATAGTCATGCCTGTTCCTAATCCTCACCTTCCCCATTCACCGCTTGACATCTGCAGGCACTGATCCTCTGCTGTGCCATCACTGATTCCAGTTTCCCTCAGTAATGCCACTGTAACAAGCTTAAGTGACAGAACACAGAAATCCTTTGCATTCTTTGCAAGGGAAATCAGTTCTCTCTATAGTGTCATTCATTTCACATAGACAGTTTTTATGTGCAATGTTGAAATAATTTTTTAACAGTACCTTTCTAGCCTTTCTTACTGATGTCTCGGAGACACAAATTCCTGAGACACAGAGGAAATGCAAGGTGAGGGGCAATGCCATTTGCAGAAACCAGCACCTATGAAGGACTCAAGGGGATGAGAACATTCTCCCTGCTATTCAGGGTAAATCCACTGTAGCTCCAGGTATGTCCTCGGTCAGTTTTAGAAAACCTCATAGAGAATGCCATTTACAGGTCTTTTCTTTGGGTAACTCAGTTGTTCTTGGTAGTGTTGAAGGGCTGTTGAAAGCATATTGTTTTAATATGACCTTATAAAAGACTCTCATAAAAGCCAGAAGGAGCAATGGGAAACAAGGGAGGGTTATTGTTTAGGTATCAGAGGAGCACTGGAAAAGATCAAAGTTTGATTTTTGGCTGTGCTGATGACCTTAGGTAAATCACTCAGGAACAGGCTTGGAAGAGGCACCAGCTTGTTTAGGAAGTTTTTCAGAGTTGGTGCCTCAGTGGGAACCAGAGGGTTCAGGGTACGGTTGAAAGCATGTTCTTCAATTCCTAAAGGGAAGCAGAGACCTTTCCAAAGTTTGATAGTGATTGTGAGTGCCGAGCAAATCATACTCTGCATTTAGAATCTTCTGAGAATTTTATTTCATCTTTCTGTGTGTCTTTTTTCCCTAGTGTAAAACAGGGAAAACAAATATTTTTCCAGTGTTGTAAGGATAAATGTATGAATATTTCCTGAGATACAGTGGCAACAAAAGCCATAAAAATAAATAAGATGGATACTGCATTTTAAAAAAAATAAATCCCAAGTCCTGTTTTTATCCAAATGGTGGATTAGTGATGAAAACAATGGAAGTCAACTCAACTGAATTATTAACAATACAGCCATTTATGTGATAAATGCCACCTTTTTGTCTGATAATGATTTCCAGTGGGACAGTATCACCATTTTATATGCCCTGTATGCACTTGAATAATATTTGGTAAATTATAATACTAAGTCTGACACAGAAAATACTGCTGAATACTGTCGACATCATTACATCTCTTAATATTAGAAGAAAATATATTTTCTGGACTTGTTTAATATACCACAGGTGATCATCAAACTAGCTTACTTAGAGATCACTGAAGGATGAGGAAGCTTGTTTTTCATTGACATATCACTTATTTCTGAATGGAAAATTTTGCTGAGAGAGTCTGCAGCTCAGACTACTACGATAGCAGAGAGAGACCTTTAACAGTGCATCTGACCCATTACTGATTTATGAGAGAACAATGTTGGTATAAATATGAATAAAAAGCTGTCCTTTCACACAATTTGGTACAGCAACATCTAAATTGTACTAAGATAAACAGCTGGCTTGAAATAAGCATGTTCATCCATTATTCAGTGCTAAATCTTAATTGTTGCTTATTTCAATTTCTTTGTGCTAAGTGTTTCTAAATTATAAATAACCCTGCAACTCTAATAACAGTACATACTCTGTTAAGGAAAAGGTAAGTACTGAAATAAATTATTAAAGATATCTATTTAACTATTACCACACAATTTATCTCAGGATTGGGAGATCAAGGCAGCCACTTTGACATATTTGAAGAGATATTGACAAGTCATGCATCTATAGACTTTGTGCTGTGTGTATTTATTTACAAAACTGTTACAACATTATCTTCACTCTGAGACTTGCTTTTTCTCCTTTTCAGGTCATTAGCAAACTGTCCTGACCTTAGTGAGAGTAAAATCATATCCTAACATCCTATCCATACATCACTGTTGTGTTCTCCCTTTGATCCAAGCACTGAACTGTGATTAACATGAAAGAGAGCAAGTCCAACCGTAAGCATTTTCATGCCCTGAGCAAGCATCAAACATGAGACTCCTCCTTCTCATGTCTCTTCTTTTTCATGTGTCGCTTATTTATTTATGTATTTACCTTAATTTGATTGCAAAAGAGTATTTTTTGCCTTAGGGAATGTTGGTTTCATGATTAAGGCATCTCACATCTTCACATCTCCTTTTGCCTTTTCTAATTCCTTCTATCTCTTCTTTAGAGGTCCAGTGGAAAGACTTGCTGGCTTATTCTCCGTTGGCTTGTGGGACAGTACTTCATATTTGGCAATGGATCAGAAATACTGAAGAGCACTTTTGTTGCCACCAATGTTTCTTAGAGCTGCTAAAACAGGACCAATGAAGATGTTCACCAGACTCCAAGTCCTTGCGCTAGCTTTTTTTTCCAAAGGAGTTTTCCTTTCCCTAAGTGACCACAGCTTTGTAAGGAAAGAAATTAAGATAGAAGGAGACCTGGTCTTAGGTGGCTTATTCCCAATCAAGGAGAAAGGCACCGGGATAGAAGAATGTGGGAGAATCAATGAAGACCGAGGCATCCAGCGCCTGGAGGCCATGCTGTTTGCTATTGATGAAATCAACAAAGACAACTACTTGCTGCCAGGAATTAAGCTTGGAGTTCACATTTTGGACACATGTTCCAGGGATACATATGCCTTAGAACAATCTTTGGAGTTTGTCAGGGCATCTTTGACTAAAGTGGATGAAACAGAGTATATGTGCCCTGATGGCTCATATGCCATTCAAGAGAATTTGCCATTACTCATTGCCGGAGTCATAGGTGGTTCCTATAGCAGTGTCTCCATACAGGTAAGTCATGGGAGCCCCATCAGGTGAGAATTGTTCATCTGCAATTCCAGTCAGAAAATTACTGCTTATGCAGTTTTGTCAATTTAGCAAGTCTAAGCTTGACCACTTTACCCTAGGGGTCAATCTAGCATATGATTTTTATTGAATTCATATTAGTTTGACTCACTCTTTAAAACACTTGCTGTAGTATAAAGCTCTGCCAGCTGTCCACTTCCTCTAGTTATCGTGTATCCTGAGGGCATCTGAAGTTTCCTAACACCTTAGTATTTATTTTGAGCTTTGCATTTCATGACACTTTTAAAACTCTAAGTGTAGATCTCTGTTTTCACATCAATCATAAATATCACCTATGTTTCTGGATATACATGTGCCTGACACGCTGCATGAATATAACATTTTTCATTTAAACAATAGAGATTTAAAATGAAAGAATAAATCGTTATCTTACTTCCAGTCACTAGTGAGGTTCCCCAAGACTCAGTATTGGGATCAGCTCTGCTTAATATCTTTATTGATGATCTGGATGAGGGAATCAAGTACATCCTCAGTAAGTTTGTGGAGGACACTAAGCTGGGCGGTAGTGCTGATCTGCTGGAGGGCAGGAAGGCTCTGCAGAGGGATCTGGAGAGCCTGGATCGATGGACTGAGGCCAGTGGTATAAGGTTTAATAAGGCCAAGTGCTGAGTCCTGCACTTGGGTCACAAGAACCACATGCAGAGCTACAAGCTGGGGCAGAGTGGCTGGAAAGCTGTGCAGTGGAAAAGGACCTGGGGGTGCCAGTCAACAACTGGTGGAACATGAGCTGGCATGTGCCCAAGTGGCCAAGAAGAAAAATGGAATCATGGCCTGAATCAACAATAATATGGCTGGGAGGACCAGGAAAGTCCCTCTGTACTCAGTACTGGTGAGGCCATACCTCAAATCCTGTGTTCAGTTCTGGGCCCCTCACTCTAAGAAAGACATTGATTTGCTGGATTCTGTCCAAAGAAGGGCAATGGAGCTGATAAAGGATCTACAGAGTAAGTCATATGAGGAGTGGCTGAGGGAGTTGAAGGTGTTTAGCCTGGAGAAAAGGGGGCTCAGAGGAGACCTTATAGCTACAACTACCTGAAAGGAGGTTATAGCCTGGTGGGGATTGGCCTTTTCTCCCAGGTAACTAGTAAAAGGATGAAGTAAAATGGCCTCAGGCTGTGCCAGAAGAGGTTCAGGTTGGGCATCAGGAAGAATTTCTTCACAGGAAGGATTGTTAAGCATTGGAACAGACTGCCCAGGGAGGTAGTGGAGTCACCATTTCTGGACGTGTTCAAGAAATGACTGGCCATGGCACTCAGTGCCATGGTCTAGTTGACAAGGTGGTGATCGGTCAAAGGCTGGACTCTGTGAGATTGGAGGTCTTTTCCAGCCTAAATGATTCTGTGATCTCATTATTTTGGGTCAAATTAAATAAGCCAGTCCACATCACTCATAATCACAAGTGAATGGTGTCTTTAGCCCAGAGTTGGGTAGACTAAGACCCTCCATCTACTAATTTCCTAATGATCAGCTGTAGGTTTTCAAAGACACCAAGCCTTGACACTGCTGGACCACCATGAGCAGGATGTTTTTCCACACTGAGTACAGGCCTTAATCATTGCACCAGTTTCAATGACAATAAAAGTTCTATTGTACTACAGACCATCCCAACAATGACAGAAGGCCCACAGAACTTCATTTGCCTGTGTCATAAGCAGGCCAAGAGTTCTTCCAATGCTCATTTCAGTCAGAATTACACTGGGCACCTGGCTACTTCTATTGTAAAACCATTAAATCCCATCAGCTGGGAGAATGGTCAGTTTGCATAGGACATGCACGAACACAGAAGAAACAATTCAAGAAAATACATTTTATTTCCTTTTGTATTCCAGTATGTGGCTCACCTTTGTATTCATAGTAGAAAACACATGGGCAAATGGTTACCCACTCCACAGGAGAACTGTTTCTGCAGAGCAGAACCTCAGCCATCTCCTGTTGCCAGAATGATTTTGTCCCACTGCTGACCAGCTAGCAGAGCAGGAATTTATCCTTCAACATTTATGTTGGTCTGATCACTTGGAGCACAAAGACCAAGTGAGTTTCAGGGCTGAAAAAGAGACATTTGATGGGGAGAAATGGTAGCTACAGAACCTTGAGCAGCACAAATTTATTGTTAAGGAAGTCTTTATTCATTGTCTCTTCCAATCAGACAAAGAGCATACCAAATGAAAACACCAAATAGTAAGTTGCTGTGGATTCCCAAAGCTAAATGCGTTCCAGAAGTTACTAGAAAAAAAAAACAACAAAGCAAACAAAGAAATTCTGTAAGATACCACCTCTGGCTCAGCAGTTCCCAGAGCTGCAACTATATCAAGGCTGACAGAATGTTTTGAAGAATCATATGCTTGCCCTATCCCACTGGTGGAGGGGTGGCAGTGGTTTTGCTGTACCTCAGGTTTAGTTGTTTGTGGTCATTGTGTTTCTCATGTCCACCAAAGGACATGAACATATGAAGTACCATAAAAGACATATCTATAAAAGTAGTTCCAGCTGAGGAAATGGCAAGATGTTTCATTTCCTCCCAGAAACCTTTAGGGAGTCAAGCCATGCACAACATCCATCAGTCTGTCCCTTTGAAACCAGTCTCTAGTGATCACTGACCTTAGAAGAAATCCATATCTAAGGCAGTAGTCTGGATGCAGAACTCATTGAATATAGATAATACAGTGCATATAGATGCTTCATATTCCAAAATCTTTGGTTTGGAGCAGCTGCTCAGTGGAAATTGGAAGTCCTGATAGAGACTTTCTCACTTAGTAAATGTAAAGAATAAAAGTATAGCTGTATGCATATCTGTGTGTCATTCAATTTTCAAAACCTGTTATGAAACAATGCAGTTAATAACACTCTATAATCTGTACAGCTTCCCCACAGTTGCCAATAATTGGTCAAACGTCAAGATCTGCAACAGAATTCTTCAGAAAGATTTAAAAAAAATAGTTTCACAAATCTATCAACATGTCATTGAGCATTCTCCAGCTAGAAAATAAGTATTCAGTTGCTTATTTTTCCTTGACATAAATTGTGTTTACCCTCCTTCAGTCTGTCTTTTCTAGCTTTCCTCTAGATTTCACACTATCTAGAAAAGATGTAATTAAGCCATTTACTCTTGCTGCTTTTTCGGCTAAGATAGCCAACCACAGCTTCTGTTTCAAAGGAAAATCCTTGTCAAGAATAATAGACACTGCAGACTCAAGCCTGGAGTTGTAAGGACTTTGAAGCATTAAACCCAAGCATTTTGGTGCCACACCAGAAGAAACAACCCTGTTTCAGTGCCTGTACAGAGTAGCTCCAGTAACAACTGGAATCACATCGCTGCTGAAAGTCAAAATATACTTCATCAGGCATGTATGCAAGGCTCAGCATCCCCATTCCCTGTGTTGTCAAGCAGCACTCAGGGTGTTGGATGCTTCCAGATGTAGCTCTGTCAAACATTTTGCTCAGAGCTGTAAACATCATAAAGTCCACAGTGCAGTTTCTTAGCCTTAAAATAAAGCATGCTGAGTTTTTCAGACAAAAATTATTTCTGGCTTTTTTTTTCCCCTACTGTGAATTTGTCTTTACATTTCAATACTTTTTCTTCCTCTCCTTTCACCCTCTTTCTCCTGTCTTTTTGTCTGGACAGCTGTCTGCCAAATCACTTCATGATGCTCCTGCTGTCAAATTTCTACTTCTTTCATTATACTTCCACTAAGGAAAAAAGAATTTGCTGGTAAATCAGCAATGAACACCTTCCCCACTGAGTCAGTATGTGCAATAGGCACTTTTTGCAGAGACTAAAAACAACAAGAGAATGCAGACTGCTTAATTATTTTCTGGTCAGACTAGGCTATTATCGTTAATGATGATCTGCATAATTAGTTTTTAGATGTTGTGTTTAAATTAGCAGTGAGCCCAATCTGCACAGCATTTGATCCCTCAAAGCCCAAGCCAGGATTCTCACTCACTGGAAAAGTTAATGTTAAAAAAGCCAAACAAATGAAAAATAAAACCCAAAAAAACCCAACAAAAAGTGACCAAAAAAAATCAAGCTGTTATCATGAAGTAAAATTCTGACTTGAGCTGAATCTAGGATCAGGAGGCAAATGCTTCAAAATCTGTAGGATTTTCTTTTGGGTTCACAGCTTTTCATCTGAGCCAGGTTATCCACTCTTTCCTAGTATACAACACAAATTCAAACATATTTTCCTTGGAGACACTCAATGACATTGTAAAAAGGATAAGAGAGAAGTGGTGTTCATTTGCAGAGGAGCATCTGCACAGCCAATCCAACGCCATGTTTAGATCCGTTCTTGTCAGGACTATGCTTGTGGAAGCAGGAATACAGCTATTCAAATGCTAGATTTATTCTTCTCTGTTTCTGAAAAACGGATTCATCTTCTGCAAATTAAGACTGGGGTCTATTCCCTACAGTCAGCTCTTAGAAAAATTGAGATATTACTTTGGATGGGCTGGGCTTTGGATTTCCTTATTCACTATATTCATGTGGAGGTAAAGTTTTTTTACACTACCAACCCACAAGACCTCCAGATCACAGTCATGAAAGTTATTTCCTGGTTAGAGTCTCATCCAGAAAAAATGGCAGAATAGAAACCAGTGCCCAGCTGTCTTCTCTTCAATTCCTTGCTATGTCTCAAGTAAACTCTAACAAAACCACTGGAGAAGGTTTAACGGTACATTACTGCTATCACAAAAGCTAAGGCCACTCCTAAGTGAGTGACCATCTGGCATGAAGTTCGAAATATGTACTCATTTACTGGCAGTCTTTTCCTGGCTGTCATTTCTCCTTAGCCACAAACGTCTGCCAAAGGCTCATGGAGCCTGAAAGCTAATCACATCCATTTCCTTCCTGCAAGGATAAACCATCTTTCAAACAGAGTCTTAACGATAGCTAGTGACTTCCATAACCACTGAAAATTGTGCAAAATCCTTAGAAGAACTACATCCAAAAAAACCTATAACATATGGGGCTCTGTCCTGCTGTGCATGGACCCAGCAGGGATATAGGCAGGAGAAAAGTGCTGTGGGCTGCAGGGGCTCACCAGACCCCAGGCCATGCGCGTCATTTGTGCTGTGCTTATGGAGGAGCTTTGCATTCAACTATGAAGAGACAGCCTCCTGTGATTTTGTGCTTGTAAAACTAAACCAGATCCTTATTAAAAGATCTAATCTGTGAGATGGACCACCTACCACTAGCGTTTAAGCTACAGATGTGCTTGCCAGCTTCCATGTGTCTCCTTTAAACTCTCTCCCTCCTTTATCTCTGTTGTTCCTCTCTCTCCACTACCTCTCAGCCAGATCCTTGCTGTTTGCTCCTCTCTTTGTTTCCATTCCACATTCAGAAACTGAACAGTCACTAGGTTGTGATTTTCAAAGTGTCCAAAGAGCACTGGATCTTCCTTTCCTAGAGATTTCAAAGGAACGCGGATACCTCCCTCTGGCTGCCTTCTTTGAAAATCCCACTATAACTGATTCCTTTGTAGTCTTTTTGATTTGGGCTTGGTATTTATTTTTTTTTTCTTCAGAGAGACCATTTTATCCTTTTACCAAGGAGAAATTATACAATTTTACAGGGATGAGTAAGTAACCTCTAAGACAACAGGTAAGAAGGAAGAAGCCTTACGAAATAATCACAGAATCCTAGAACAATGAAGATTGGAAAAGATCTCTAAGATCATCAAGTCCAACCATTAACCCGTACTGTCAAGTTGACCACTAAACCATATTCTAAACTGTCATATCTCAACATTTGCTGGGCATTTTCAGCAATGGTGATTTCACTGCCTGGCCACCCTTTCAGTGATGAATTTTTTCCTAATGTCTGATACAAACTTCCCCTAGTACAACTTGAGGCCCTTTCCTTTTGTCCTATCAGTTGTTACCTCAGAGAAGAGACCAAACCCCACTTGTCTACAGCCTCCTTTCAGGTAATTGTAGAGAGCGAAGAAGTGTTCCAAGGATGTAAATACAAGAGGAAGTGGACAAAAATAAGAACTACCTAAGGACATATGAACATCACCTACACTCATTCCACCCCTTCTGACTAGGACTTACACATCAGTTAATGAATCTCAAATAACCATATTTGTCAAAGATAACTCTTTTAACTCCAGAAGCAATTTCATGCTTTTAGAACCATCAATCCCAGTTTTCATACTTTTTCTGATAATTTTAAAATGTGACATGAGTCATTCACAATCAGGTTTATGAAGTCTCTGAAAACAGTTGCACTCCTCATGCAAAGCAAAGTCTTCTGCACAGGTCTCTTCTCAGGGTTTCAGCTTATTGCCCAGCTTACTTGACTTCAACAGTTAGTGCTGTGTGGAGGCAGAGTGCATATGTGACAGCTCACTCTGCCATCCCCTGCAGGAAAACAAGAAAAAAAGATTTCCAAAAGAATTCTTCTCTCCAAGCACATTTCCCTGCATGCCCTTTCAGGTTTACTTTTTATTACACAGGACAGACACGCATATAAGAAGAAATTTCCAGATCCTCCGCAGAAATTGTAGATGTTATTGTGACAGTATTCCTTATGTCTGATGTTCATTTTGCAGATAAAATTATTTCACAGTTCAAACACTGTTTCTCTGTGTGTGACAGCTATTGAGTCTGCTGCAAATATTTAGCTGCATTTTTCCCAGATTCATTGCCTACATTTGCAGGAGAAGAGCAAGGCTAAAACCTTCTAGCCTCTCCCAGCTAACGAAAAATGTCAGACATTTTATTTGTTTGATAGTGAATTATCTTCTTCTGAGTTACCTTTTGGGAGGAATTTTGTTCAGGAACATTACTTATGAGCTAGAAGACAGCCCTCTTCTTACCAAAGACTGAGAAAGCTGATGGAAACCAATGCTTCAGTTCTGCAGTATGCACTGTGCACAAGACAGGCTGGGACTCCTAAATAACCTCACTGCATCTGGCTTAGTTCCTTGCAGCTGAGCTTTAATGATTTAAAGAATTGGAATATTGGTATTCCCAATGAACTCCTGGGGCCAGAGCTTGAAGTCCAGCTGAAGCCAAATGGGTGTTTCCTGCTACAGGTCATGTCACAGTCCCTGTGTAGACACTGCCTTTCATAGTGCTTATTATAATATCCCAAACATGGCACCCACAGCTTTAAGATGGGCTATGGAGAGATGATGTTTCACACTGATAAATGGTTTTCAATTCTGGATTCAGCTTAAGGTCCTAATTTCCCTTTGAAAACAAATCAGAGTTTGGAGTGATTTTTTTTTGGGGGGGAGTCTGAGCTGAGCAGCTGCATTTGAATCACTGAACTCTCCCCCTCCCAAATACTCCCAAATGACATGAGTATGTCAGAAGTGCCCAGACTGTCACATTGGGTCACACTGTCCCCAGGTAGGAGCCATGTCTCTGAGACTACTAAATTCTAAGAAAACAGGGAAAGTTATGGTGGAGACGAGCTCTTCAGTCATTTTCATATTTTATTGCCAGTGATGCAGTCTGGCAGCATGGTAGACTCACAGCCTGCTAAGCTATATCTGCAGAAACATAGCCAGTAAGATGGAATTATTTCTATTTATTCTCATTGGACCACATCTAGAATACTGTGTCCAACTTTGGATCCCTCAATAAAAGAATGAGTCCATAAATATGAATATGATCATAGGGAGGAGAGTCTGGAGCACATACCCTACAAGACAAAATTGAGGGAACTGACTGTGTTTAGCCTGGAGAAGTGAAAGTTTGCTAGAAATCTAGTATCAGTATGTATGGGTTTGTTTTCAGGGACACAAAGCAAATGTCTTTACACACACAATGCATGACAAGAGGATAGAAGAAAATAGTTATAAATTGAAAGAAGAGATATTCTAACTTGGTGAAAATTATGCAACCCAGGATCATGGGGATGCTGCACAGGCCACTGGAGACAGTTGACTAGAGAGATTCCTCATGTAGTCTTTACATTAGTTGTATGCAAACAGCGCATCCATATCCCAGCCCATTCAGAACCAATATTGCTTTCCTGCCTTTCTAAAATGGCTCTTTCTGCCAAAATTTTGGTATCTTTGTGGGTTTAGGAAACAAAAAAAATTTAAATAAGAAAAAAAACCTGTATTATTTATTGGAATTAGTGCTTTAGCTGCAGTTTGACCTCCAGCTGCTGGACAATAACAAAAAGCTGACAGTGTAGATTACCATAATTTAGGAACTAGATACAACATACACTGGCAAGCAGTACATGTTTCTTCAGAGCAAGAGCTCAGCCCCTGCATTATAGCAATGATCTAGACATTAGGAAATCCTTGGGATGTGGTTTTGCCATAGTCTTGCTGTGGGAATCCAGACAAGAAACTTATCCTCAGGGATAGAAAGACTTTCTCAGGAGACCAAAGGCAGCCATGGAATTTCCATAAGGACAGATTGCAGCTCAGAAAGACAGGGATTCCTCGTTTCTCTATAGAGACAAACCTCCTTTACCTCAATCCTGTTCTGCTCTGCAGCCTAATTTACTGTCTGTTCAAAACAGCCAGGGGACCTCTTGCCTGTCTCAAAGGAAATGAAATTAAATTAATTATGCCATATTAAGTGCCATGAGATTCTCGCATGGTTAAATTTCAGGAGGGCAGAAAGCACTGTCATCTAACAGGGTCTTCTTTGTCCTACAAATATGAGATACACCCTTGTGTGTTACATTGAAGAAAGCCTATCCAATCCTTTCAAGATTTAACTTTTTTCTAAAATGTTTCTTGTGTTTTTCAGTCACATACACATTTAAACAATGCATGTAACAATCTCTGGGCCATTAAAAAGGGAAATTCTAACAAAAACATCAGAATAAATCCTACTGCCACCAAAAAAAAGTCCTACGATGGTTAGGCTACATGTTCTATGAGATTCAATAAATCATAGGACAGACCAAGATTACTAAGACATAGAGGTGTTACCCATCTGTTCCTATCTACCAGCAGGACTCTTGAATGGCAAAATGCACTCAGAAACCAGGTTCATGTATTTGATAGCTGTGCCTAATTCCTGGCTCCTAGCAGGTGCTTAATATGAGGCCATTTTCAGTGTTACAAACAAGATTGGCAATTTCCCACAAGCATTTATCCTGCCCCTGGTGTTCTGAGAAGCAGAATTGGCAGGTGTGGCTCCAATGTTGGGAGAGGGACATCGGTGTCCCCTGGCACTGCCCTGGCCACTCCATTTGCAGGATTTGCTGGTGCAGTATGTCCCTGCTGTCCCAGCAGCTGGGTGAGAGCCAGATTTGCCTGGGAATTGGACACTTTACCACAGGACAGTGGATACACTAATAAACCCAGCAGCGTGAGGGCAAATAAAGGTTTCCCATTGCGCAGAATGCTGACTTTGTCGACACGCTTTGTTCACAGCAAGCTGTGCAAAGCGGATGTTTTAGCTTGCAGATGCAGAACATCCAGCCTTATTTTCAAATCTATCTGCAAAACCCACCCATTCTGACAGTAAAAAAACCTGGCTACCACTGCTACTTAAGTGCCAACATATGGATTTCAGGCGCTAATTGCATACACCATGGCTTGATTAAATTGCTGCCTGGAGCTTTGCCAAAATAGATTATTTCACTTAGCAAAAACCGGATCTGCACTGCAATTTTGAAACTGTAACACATCCCAAGGCAGCATGGAGCTATGGCATAGGTGTGCCTCAGGTGGTTCAATCTTGGTGCACATAACTCTGTCCTTTACTACACTGAGTCTTAGACACAAAGTCTTAGATATCAGCTTCTCTCCAGAACCTGTGCTCTTATCTTGTTGGTTGCTTAATCAGGATATCATTTTCAGAATCAGATGTTCAGATCATCATGGAAATGGCTGGAAAAGGGGACTGTTGCAAAACCAATTGCATCAGCTAAGTTTCTAAGACTTGACCTCTTTTGGAAATTTAGTCCCTAAAATCAAGACATTACAATACTCCAGAAAATCTCCAACTTGAGAATTTCAAGAAGATTGTCCTGACCTGAATTAAAAACAGACACAGCTTCACTGAACTCCATGAGCACTCACAGTTCTCAGGGATGATTGGGTCACTATCCACTACTAATTAATCAGACTTTCTTACATTTGTTAATTTTTTGTCTGTGAAAAACCTACCATCTGAACAGCTTCACAGTGAAGAGCATTACAGCAAACAGCTGTAAACACATGAAAATGTTCTTCTTCCCAGAGCACAGGAATCAGAATTGCAGCAGTTTGCAGGGACCCTGAAAGTATAGTGACCTCCAGGGCTGGGGGCCCTCATGTAAACTGGGAGTTCTGTTTCCCTGCATATGGATGCTTCTGCAGCTTAGTCTGAAAGGAAAAAAAAACCAAAACAAATTGCAACAACAACAACAAAAACCACATGGACAAGCATTAAAGAAGCTGTTAGATTTGTTACAAGCATCCTTCTGTGAGCTGAAGGCTTGTCTAGACACTGAGTAGAATTTCTCAAGCTGGAAAATGGACCTCTTCTTTAGTCAGTTTGAGAAGAAAAATGCAGAGTGATATGTGTGCATATCCTCATAATGGTTTAGCTAAAATAAAATAATTCCTGCTAGAATAAACTGAGACAAGAATAGCAATTCCAGCCCACACGGTTCTGCAAGAAATGTTCCATAATAGCTACATGGAGGACATTCTTATTACCAAATCAGAGTGCTCTTGTTGAGAGAGGACATGTGAACCAAATCATGTGGATTTGTCAGCATGTAGTCAAAGATACAAAGCCACAGAGGCTTCACAATTCTCAAAGCATCCATTGTACCTTGGTGACAAAACAAGCTTCTCTGCCCATCCTGTTGCTTTAAAGCTGCTCATTTACATCACCACGATGGAAATTAAATCTCACATTTCCCATATAAGGCAGTTTAATGCATGTTACCATCTATGACGGAGGTTAAGGACACATTGTCAGCTTTCTGAAGGACAGTAAGTTGTTCAGCAGGGAAGTAACACTTCCCAGCCATGTGTCTCTACCCACTGGCAAAACCACAGAGTGTTAGCTAAAGCTCCCTCCTCTCAGGATACTCCTTCCAAGAAGTGTAGAAAAGGTTTCATTTTGGTTTAAACTAAAATAAGCCACTCCCAGTGGTTTAATTTGTAAAGGCAAACTTCAGCTTCACAGATACAGCTGAGATGCCAAGGCATCCCGCCTGCTCTTTCCTGGTGTCCCAGAAGGACAGGAGTACATGGACTTCCTGAAGTCCTCAGTTCCATGTGGCCCAGGGACTGTGAATATCACTATACACATATGGTTGGCAGCAGAGTCTGGCCCAGAGGTGATTACACCAGTTTACAGGGGGAGACTGAGCCACAGCAGAATGCTAGTCCAGTGTCTGCATACAGAAAAGACAGACTCCAAGTCTACAAAATCCCAAGTAATACAGGTTGCTGAAAAGCAGTATAAGTCTTCTGGGTTTTTCAGGGTTTTTTTTAACAGACTGACTGTCTAATTTGCTACTGACATCTGAGCTTTCAAAATTTGCCTGTTCCACAACATGTTTTTCAAAACAGTCCTTTGAATTCTCACAGGCATAGTCTGTGGTCAGAGAAACATCTGGGGAAAACGTAAAAAATTAAGTTATTGGGCAAGTTTTAATAAGTTTCCCTTAGGAATCTCAAGTACACTATCGCTTTTCAAATGGTTTTGTCAAGCTGTACTCCAAGATTAGCTTTAAATTTAATGGATGCAATTTCTAGTGATCAAGAGCAGCACTCCAAAATCTTTGTCATTTAAGAAGCTATCATAGGAAAAAAAATTGCAATAGCCTTTCTTAATTTTTTTCCAGATGTAATCAGGAGCTACATGAGAGCAACAGAGTAGATTTGGGAATATTTAAGCACTGGACATCGCAATGTATGAAAAAAAATAACTATAACAACAACAACAACCAAAAAAAAAAGCAGCCGGACTCTGTACAACATAAATCACACAAGAAGGGCAAATAGAGACTATTAATTCTTTTTATTATTTATGAAAAACAGTAGGTCAACACGACATTATGCAGTACTTGAAGAGTACTACCATGCAACAAATAGGCCGTCTCAGGAAGTCTGCAGTCAGAACATCTCAGAAAAAAAAGTTTAAATGAGTAAAAGCTAATAAGAGAGGTGGGGACTCAGCTTGAATAAGTGGGATCAAAAAGTTCTGCAAAAAGCTGGTACGTCTGTGATATTTGCACAAAAGGGAAATTTATGTTGTATAAGTGCATTTGGTTATCAAATACACTGAATCTTGGAGAAGATGAATTCCACTATGAACAGCAAAGGCATTCAAATCCCCAGTAAGGAACACAGTCTGAGACTGAAGTATATTTTCCATTTGTGTCTAATTTTCTATTGATTTAAACAGAGTCAGTTTCACAAAATAAAGGTCCATTACAGTCCCAGTAGAACACAGGGAATTAAATGGACAGCAGAACAGCTTTTGTGCTTATGCACGGTGCACTGCTCTCACTGGTGTTTTGCAACATCCTCTATCAACACCCTCGATCTGTGACTGTCAGAACACATCTTATTAAAAAACACTGTTAATGCCTATCCCTGGATATTTCTGTCCAATTTTATAAACACCACTCTTTAACAATCTGTGTTCCCCCTTTCTCTCTAGGTGGCAAATTTGCTCAGACTCTTCCAGATCCCCCAGATAAGCTATGCCTCCACCAGTGCCAAGCTGAGCGACAAATCCCGCTATGACTATTTTGCACGGACAGTGCCCCCGGACTTCTACCAAGCAAAAGCCATGGCTGAAATCTTACGGTACTTCAACTGGACTTACGTCTCAACAGTTGCTTCAGAAGGTGACTACGGGGAGACGGGGATTGAAGCCTTTGAGCAGGAAGCTCGCCTGCGCAACATCTGCATCGCCACCTCTGAGAAAGTGGGACGGTCCAACATCAGGAAGTCTTATGACGGTGTGATCAGGGAGCTGCTCCAGAAACCCAATGCCAAGGTGGTGGTGCTCTTCATGAGAGGGGATGACTCTCGGGAGCTCATTGCAGCTGCCAACCGCTTCAACGTTTCCTTCACCTGGATTGCCAGTGATGGATGGGGAGCACAAGAGAGTATTGTCAAGGGCAATGAGCACATCGCTTCTGGGGCAATAACCTTGGAGCTTGCTTCCCACCCAGTTAAAGAGTTTGACAAGTACTTCCAAAGTCTCAATCCTTACAATAACAGACGCAACCCCTGGTTCAAGGACTTTTGGGAGCAAAAATTCCAGTGTAATCTGCAGAATAGAAAACCACATAAAAAGGCTTGTGAAAAGCACTTCAGCATTAACAGTTCCAACTACGAGCAAGAATCCAAGATCATGTTTGTTGTGAATGCTGTGTATGCAATGGCCCATGCCTTGCACAAAATGCAGAGGACTCTCTGTCCAAACACCACCAAACTCTGTGATGCCATGAAGCATCTGGATGGCAGGAAGCTGTACAAAGATTATCTCCTGAAAGTAAACTTTACAGGTAATAACTTCTCTTTTAAAAGTATCACTGTAATTAGTGAAATGCTCATTGGTCATAGTAACATCTAGATGAATTCATGATAGCAACTATTATCACTTTCAGACTAGGGTGGTACCCAGGCAAGGCCACTCCTGTCATGAGAAGGCAGAAAGGAGAAGGACAGGGAGCTTGGTGAGAACCCTAAAAAATCCAGCTTGATGCTTCTGCTTCCAGCAGAAGGAAGAGGTGAAGGTGGCAACAGCTGTTCTTGGCAATGTTACCCTCCATCTTCTAAAATTCCACACACCAACATCCATTTATTTCACAGCCAGTTTGGGCATGTCTGGAAGCCGATGGTCATTTCACCACCTGCTACACTAGGCAGCCGCCTGCTATTCCCATGCCAAGATCTGGCCTTTTCTTCCTCATTTTGCTATGAATTTACATAATAGCTGGACCATGGCCAATGGCCAATGTCCTTGCAATAGTAAAGCAATAATTCCTGCCACAGAAACAGATGTGTATAAAATATTGAAATATATGGGATAGTGTCATTACCTATGTTACAGAATTACAGGTTTAATGACAAATTATAAAAATGCTATATTAAACATGTGCAGGAGATGTGGAGCAAGAGTAGACAATCTGGGAACAAGATGAGCAAATTTCATGGGGCCACACATTACATGATATGTCTGTGTTTTTGCCATCACATATGCCTGATCTTAGCTTTGTCATTAATATTACACCACAGCAATGTTACACCATAGCAAGGCTAAATAGATCTACAGAGGAAACAAGTGAAGTGTAGAGCTTCCTGTCTTTTTGCTCTTACATTTCTAAATTTCTTTGGAAGCATCTAGGTTGAACTTGCATTTCTATGTATTAGTAAACTGATACTCTCAGCTGACTGAGTTGATAGTAAGGAAACATCATGCTGTGCTTTGTGTGAGAACTAGCTCCAAGAGGAATTGAAGGATAAATACGTGTAGGATGCAACATACTCAGTCCCAAGAGATCTTCAATAATTGTACAATGCTAACAGCACTGGAAACTATGTGAAACTCTTGTATTGGAGCTTGAACTTTTCCCTCCTTTAGAGGTTTTCTGAACAGTTGCCTCAGACCATCTCTAGATACTGCTAATCACAACCCTAGTGCTTTTCTCACTCCTGGTGGAGTATGGCTGGTGTAGCCAAGTACTCCACTTTCTTGGGTGCTTACTGATGTACCTCCCAGCATATGCTGCAGAGCTCCTTATGATGCCTGGTCTCCCAGAATCCTGCTACCTGAGTAGCTGACTAATTTAGAGCACTTCAGGAATTCCTGCAGCCCATGTGCCTGGATTTCTTTACCATGGAAATCAAGAAGGGGCAGATGGGACTGGTATTTGCTGCATTTTGTTTCTCAGGAGGGGATTCAGAAGGATGAAGGATCTTGGACATGCTCTGGTAATACAGATTCAGTCAGAAAGAAAAGGTAATGAGAGAGCAGTTGGTAGTTGAGATGCTTCAAACCCTCATCTGGGTGGTGCAGCTGAAGCCACATGTCTGGCCTAAGCAACATGATGCTTGTATGCATCATGCCACTGGTCTCCTAAAAAATGCTGCATCAGTGAGGACAGTCACATACCATGACATATAGAGACATAGACAATGTAGACATAGCATATGTCATGCTGACACTGCAATTGATTTATTAATTTCACAAACAGCACGAGTCAGAATGAAACAACCTTTCTGGTTTTAGACCTCTGGAAATTAAGAATTATCCTTTCTCTTTCCCCTCGTCACAGCACTTAAAACATAGAAGTTATTTTCTCACTTGCCTACACTTATCCTCAGAGATACTTGAATGTCTCCAAATTGTCAAAATCAATTGGTTTTAGGAGACCAGAACTTCATGGAAGCTGATTCCTCGCATACTGATCATGAGGGAAGGCAATGGTGGGCAGTGTGCTTCTGTCCCTGACAGGGACACACTCCAGGGCAGTAATGACCTACCAGTGAAGTGCACACCGGCACTTCAATGTCTTAAACTTAAATTATTTTGAAACTTTTTCTGACACTTACAGGTATTTTTGTGGGCTTAAATGTTAATAGAGTCCAGCTTTAGCACAAAGTAATCTTGGTTCCAATACAGGAGTCTTAATCGGTTTTCTAACATGCAGATATTTTTTAAGCACCCAAGCATATTCCCACTCAACATCTAAACATAAAGTCAAAATAATCCCAACTTTCTTCAACTAAAACTCCAGGAAATTTTTTATTTAGCTAAAGCCAGAAACATTACTTTTCATTTTTACTGCAACACTTTTTATATTTTTATATATTGGGAAGTAGAAGCTGCTCAAGCTGCAAAAAATAATTGAAGCTTGTAGTTTTGCAGTTTTGAAAACAGAAGGCTCTTTTCTTGAACCAAATTAATTTGTTTTAAAATCAACATGGAAATCTTTGAAGAGCTCTAATTTAAGTTAATTTTAATTTCCAATTTAAAACATTAAGAAACCTGTCAAGTTCTTTTCCAATGGCTTTGTTCCATATATATTTTTACCAGCTTACAACATAATTTGCTCATCTCATTTCTTTGTTATCAGTTCTTCCACTATAATGTGAATCCCTGTTTAAATTATTTTTAAGAAGGTGAGTGATTTTTATGTAGCAAGTTAATCAGCAGATCTCCCATGCCTTCTTCCTTTCAAAGAGTTGTGAAATTTTAATATATATGTGAAATTTTAATACATATAAGTCTTGTCGTTTATTTCTATGGGACCAAGAATTATCCTTTGCTCCTTCCTGGCTGAAGAAAGTCTTTGGGTGTGTTGTTCATGCAATATCAGGACCTTGTTGCATGGTACATTTAGTCAATGATATTCTCATATTTCCACCTTTTCCACCTCAAAATCTGAGAAAGTTTCCCTCGGGCAAGGAGAGGATGGCATGGAAGCTACCAGTTCATCTGGTACACTGCAACCAAGTCACGTTGTGGATTTTCTGTCTTCTTCAGCCTGGGTAGCAATCCACACCCAGCACAAGGAAGCAGTCAAGAAACAGGACAGTGTTAAGAAGATTTGCAGACAAACAAACAGCTATTTAAGCAATGCCCCCTCTGCTGAAAGGCAGAGGTACACATAGATGAGCACTGCATGTGCAAACCTGCAGGTTTCCGTGACAGAAATCTGGCAAATGGCCTTGAATGTATTCTCCCATTTTCCAGGAACAGCTGATGGTGCATTTCAAACACACCAGTCTGAGTAAATGATCAGGTGCATTTATATGACTGGTGTGGGACTGTGCAATTTTAGACATTTACCCTTCACACTCAAATTAGTTTTGGTTAGTCTTTGATTACAGTTAATGGAGGGGATCAGCACTTACAGAGCGTGCTCGAGCCCATGTGAGGTATGATTTGCCCCTATGCCTCTTGCTACTGACTGCAGATGGAGTGCAGAGCGACTAAGATTTATTTTCACTTGCCATTTAGCTGAAAGCCTGAAGTGAGGCTCTCAGGCACAGCAATAATGTGATTTGCAGGGAAATACTCAGGGACCAGTTAACAGCAGGGCTGGAGTAGAGAACTGGACAGGATTTGCGCACCCTCCTGCTGCCACTGCTGCTGACATGCTGTGTGACAGGTATTCCATTAATATCTCTGGGGCCCTACTTATTTCTCCTTTTTCATTAAATTGGAATAACTCCACAGTTCTGCAGTGTGGCATTAAGACAGGGTGAGATTTCATTCCTTATTGTCTGAGATACACCAACCACATAATTTTCTTGCAAGTCAGTAAGACATATATGACAAATGTCGTGATATCCTGAATCTTCTCAGTAAAGAAAAAAAGAAACACCTGTGGCGTATTCCAGCTTCCAGCACCAGGATGTGAGAAGGCAAAGCCCCCAGATAAATGCACTCACTCTATCTCAGTGCTTGTTTGGCCTTTCAAAGAGATATAGGCTGGTTCATCTTCTTGATCTTCCCATCCTCCAAGTTCCCTCCTGAGGGCACAAGTGCAGCACTTGATGTTCTGAATCGTGATGCTTTTCTGCTGATAAAGAGATGCTGGTTCAAGAGGCTGTTAACTTGTATTACCAGAACAACAAAGTGCTGAACAAAAGTAAAGTGCTTCATGGGAAAGAGCACAAACTCCACTTCTCACCATACACAACCATTGCATGACGAAGGGCAGCATGAGGGGACTCCCAAGGGCTATGAATCCTGGGGTGAACCCCAACATGAGGCAGAGCTCCACATATTCAGAAACCTCACTTCCTCACAAGGGTGGAGGGGACCAGCTTTGCTGATTAGTTTAGCTCATTTAAGCCCCCAGGACAACAGAGAAAAGCAGTGTGATCACTGCCCACAGCTCCACTGCAATCCTCGCAGCTTTTGACATGTGCCAAAATAGTGAACATTAGCACAGAAAGGAGCGTTCATCATTTGGGACAAATATGTGGGAGAGTCCTGCACAGCTGTGCCCCACATGTTGCTGCCTGGTGTAGCTGCTTCTTCAGAGCATTTGACTGGAGGTGAAGAAAGGCAGCAGTGACATTCAAGGACCAGCATTATTAGCTCCATCTGGCCCAGGGTTGCTGAGCTGGATATGCAGGATGACAGCCTTGTCACCAAAGGGTGTGGGCCTGGGCTCCATCTCTTCCCCCTGCAGTTAGCAGGGCTGATGGTATCATAGAACTAACTCTGCCATGAGCCTAGTGGGAGCATATGGGCAGAGGGAGCTTGGATTTTGGGATGTATGCATGTCCCTCTGTCTTATGCAGCTTTCTGAATCTCCACAGCTAATGGCTGGAAGAATTTGACTAAAGTAGTAACCTCAAAAAAACAGATCAATAAAAATTTTAGGCAACACATATATATTACTCAGTGTCTTTTCCTGCCCCTTTCTTTGTCCAAAGCTACAAGAGTCACAGTCATGTCCCTTCCTGTATTGTGTTCGGAAATCCACCTCTTCTCCAGCAAAGCCTGTATCATAAGCCTTAGCTTATACTGGGCAAAATCCTCTCTCATGGTTAATCCAAATGACTACTCCAAATGAGAAAAGGGTTGTAAGTCAGGTCTGATTTGTTCCCTTTCATCCATTGGACTTTATGACAAAACTTTTATTCCTGCCTAGTCCTATATTTCTGTATGGTTTATTTCCTTTCTTTTCTTCCTCCTCACGGTGCCCGTCAACACTCAAATAATATGAATCAGAAACACAAATTCACCCTTCACATTTATTTTTGAACACTGGTGACTTCTGTTGTGGGAACGTAATTTCACAGACCATTTCCATCGTAACAGTTCCATCCAAGTAAGAAAGAGCTTAAAAGTCATGGTCTGCAACAAGCAGATGTCACCTCACTTCTGAGCACAGCAGTACTGCATGGTCCCTGCTCTGGGATTTAGCTATAAATATTTCCTGTCAAAAGTCCACTTCAAAACTCAATGCCTGGCCAGGCTGCATGGAGCACAGACCAAAATGCTGCCTTTGCTATCACAAGCAGATTACAGATGCAGATGTGGTCCTGAGGGTTCACAGGGGACAGAATGAGGGAGACCACTCTGGGGGTTGACGTAGGCAGGTGCAAAGAAGAGCGAGTTTATTCTAACTTGTACACAGCTTAAATAGGGTCGGGGGGCCGGGTTCTGGAACAGGGTGTGACCTGGAAAGGTTTTGGGGAAGGGTCTGGGTAGGTCCCGGCCAAACAAGGCAAGAATCCCCAAAACTGAGGGGACAGGGGCAGGGGTGCACCATATAGGGGGTTGTTACCCTGCTGCCAGCAGGAGGCAATAAAGAGTGAGTTACAAGCCACGTGAGTGGAAAGTTCCAACAGGGTATGTAGGAGAACAAAGAGAAAACAGATAACATTATAAAATCCTCAAACAGGACAAAATCCTCAAACTGCAGACTGTCCTTAGGCATAGCAACAGTCTATATAACTGCAAAGTGCAGCATTCAGGGCTCGGATAGTCACAGGTCTGTGTTGCTAAAGCAGTTCCACCACTGTTGGTAGTCTTCTCCTCCAACGTGCACCAACTTCAAAGGCCAGGTATGAGTTTACAGCAGGGAGTACCTGTCAGTAGATGTGCAGGCTAAAGACAGAGCTCAAAGCCCAGGCTCTGCAGCAGATGGCCCTGCTATTCTGTCATCTCACCCAAGGAGCTCCTTCTCATCAGGTCAGATCCCACTTGCCTCCACCACTCAAACAGTCAGCAGTGAGGTCCTCCTGGTTTTCCTTGTGATCCTTATTTGTAAAAGAAACCAGAATGCTCCTTTCAGATGAAGGCAAAACTTACATGCGCAGAAGACATCTAACAGTCTGTTAATCAAAAAAAGTTGTAAAAGTCTAATTCAAGATGGATTTGTAGCTAATAAAACCAAGGAAAATGTAGAGTGAATTCCCCAAGATACTAATTAAAAATACACATGAAAAAGATGTCTAGGATTTATAGAGAAAATTACTGCCTTTTTCTGGGACCACAAATGTGTCATAGCATTTAAAACCTTGCAAGCAGCTAAGGGACAGTCTCTGAAAAAACACACTTGAGATTTGTTATTTCAAAGCAGAGGAACAGTTTAACCTGCAGAGTATTCCCATATTTATCTCTGTATTAGAGTTACATTGGTGTATACACACAGAAAACTGTAGCAAGCTTTTGATGGCCTGGTATTCCAGATGGCCCCACCTACTTTCTCCTTCCTCCAGCTATCTCTTTATAGACCTCATGGGGATATGCAATTCCTTTCCTTTGGAGAAATTTACCCCTCCAAGAGTAAATAAACTAATCTCTGCTTAGTCCTTCCTGAAGCTTTTAATATGTGTATATATTCATATATTTATATAATATGTTTTTATATATGCATTTTTATATATTTAATTGTATATATTATAGATTCTTAATTTATAGAATCATAAAGAATAAATCAGGTTAGAAGGGTACTTGTTGTATGGTCTCTAACTTTCTGCTGAAAGAAAGGACAGCTGTGCAATCAGATCAATTTGTTCAGGGCTTTCTCGATGTAAACTGGTTGAAATTAAAATACTATAGAACCTTTTCATCCCCTAGTTTAGGTTTGAGGTGTCCCAATGGCAAACAACTGATCTGCACTCTGGATGTGTTGTGTGTCACACCCTGTACCATGTAAACTGGACACCTGGGCTGGCAG
The DNA here is from genome assembly GCA_013400415.1 of Scytalopus superciliaris. Classification (NCBI taxonomy): domain Eukaryota; kingdom Metazoa; phylum Chordata; class Aves; order Passeriformes; family Rhinocryptidae; genus Scytalopus; species Scytalopus superciliaris. The sequence goes on along the minus strand of VXBX01009752.1, from coordinate 1,005,394 downwards.
CAGGACAAAGGTATTGTCATCTATCGCTAGGGCACAATTTCCAAATAAAATTTTCATTAAAACTTCTCTTGTCATGATAGCAGGTCAATGACCTACCTGTTAATGGTGTCTGCTGTCTAGCCGCAACAGTCTATATAACTCTGCCTTTCCATGCTTTCATTTGGCACTCATTCACAGCAATTAGCCCGAGTGAGCAGTGCAGAAGTTGAATTGTGTTTTTACCCCTTGAGATAAGCTCCAGCAGCTGAGGCCAAGGTGTGCTGGGCTGTTGCTTCCCATCTAACTCAGGAGCGAGGTGCTTTTGCCTGCAGCCACCACTGCCACCACTGCCTGCTGTCATCACTCTCTGCCTCACCCAGGCACTGAGTTCCCATGGACAGAAAGATGGGAAATGCAGCATTAGCAGGACATAGAGCAGCAACAGCTTTTCTTCATAGTCCTCAGGAGGTCTCTGGAAGTATGTTGCCTTTGGCTTTTATACAGTTGGGTGTCATTCCTGGAAAGCCTGCAGAAACCACAGACCAGCAACAGCCCCAAAATTGTTACAGTGGCTTATTTAGGTGAAGGTGCTTTGATACCGCTAAAACTGCAAATCACTCTCCATCTCGGTTTCCTCTACTTGAATATTTAAACAATCCACCACTTCAGCTGAGCTATGAAATACTGAACATAAAATTATATAGTCTGTATCTTGTATGTAAATTATAGTCAGCTGCTTATCTCATATTAATAATGTAGCCTTTAGGCATCCATAAATCTTTAGATTTCACAGCATCCATGAGAGTGTGTAAATGAGGATGAGATTAGACACCCTGTGTTTATGGAGAAACACATGACTGACAAACTGAGCAGTGATTTTCTTTCAGATCACATATTTGAGAAGCAGAAGGCTCGGTAACCTAATTTCCCTAAATCACAGAGTTCTGTGTTTGCCTGCTGCTTGTTTTGTAATAGTTATTATTTTATCTTTTCATTTGATGTCAAATGTCACATGGATTCCAAATACCAAGGGTCTGCACATTTCAAATCCTCAGAGGTGCAGGAAGTCTCATAGAACCTTTTCATCCCTCAACTGTGCACAATCCTTTTTCTAATCCTACTGGGTTTTACACCAGGACACAACCATGGGGGTCATATGGTTATTCTTCATGCAGATTTATCTATGAGTCACAACCACACATAAGTGATGTCAGGTCTGCCTCTTTCTTCACCTGACCTGGAAGGACAAGATATCATGTGAGAGAAGAGTTTGGTTCATTTCTATCCCTGACATTTTAGCATCTAATTTGGCTCTAGAAAGCCCATGGGAAGACCAGATTCTTCTGTACTACCTACTACAGAAGAGCACTTTAACACTTCCATAACTAATGTCCGTTAGTTTCACTTGCACACTGACATATTATGTTAGTGGCTGACAAATGCAGAGGCTGTGCTCAGAACAGGACCACAGAAGTGAGGATGTGGACTAGGATATGAGAAGGAGATTTCATTTTAATCCTTTGAGTAATCCAGGTGTGTCCTGGACTTCCTGTGAGTCTCCAAGAAAACTAGTCTTTTCAAAAAATGCTGAAGAAAACTACAGAAAGTCAAAAATCTAGATGTCTAATCCCAAAGATAACGAAATGTTATGTTATTTTTACCAAACCTCTATCCTTGTTGGCAGCTAATAATTATCCTGCAAAAATAGAAGAGAAAGCATAATCTGTAAAAAAATACGTTTTCTCCTGAAAGAACCTAAATATCACCACATCCCTGGAAGACACATTTTCTTCACCCAGTAGAGCACAATGCAAAGTTATTCCCAGGCTAACACTGATTAAACAGGAATAGGTATCAGATCAGTATAGCTACATTAGCATGCCCAGCCTGGTACTTGCAATCTAGACATGGATCATGGTCTGAATCCTACACCACTTCCGTGTAACATGTTTCCAGACAAACCTGTTCCAAGCTGACTGCTGTATTGTACTTGTTAAACTGCAGGCCAGATGAGCATGTGAACTTATTTCAGCTTTCTGTGAAGTCTGAACTATTCCCTTCAAGCTTGTCTTGCCCGTTTATTATTCACAGTGCAGAAATAAAACCTACTCAGTGATACAGGCCTCTTTCTCTGTCTAAAATGGAGAAAGAAATTCAACCCAAACTCAAAACATTGTTTAAATTTTTCCACTAACCCATTTTTCCCAAAATGTTTCCTGTTTTTCAAAAAGCAATCGAGTCTATATTTTCACAGAGCCGAAACTCCTTTTACATATGCACACTCTTCACAAACTGACCTTCTCATCTCATCATTCAATTCCCATCTCCTGCAATCTGGATGGACCTGGCAGACAAATGTGTTTGACTTTCTTTCATTTCCTCACCTGTTTCTAAACACCTCTAAAAGCATCTTAGAGAATGTCTGCTTTGGCATCACTGCACCATTTATGGTTATTTTGTTAGCAGATATAGAATATAATGTAAAATATATTTCATTGCTGTTATCTGGGTGAGTCATTTCCTTTTGTTTCTTTCTTCCTGCCATGAAAGTATATTTGTCTGAGGATATAACAAGTGAAGACAAAGAATACTAAAAGGCTTCAAGTCACAGGGAACAACACAGATATTCATGCAGAGGGGTATCAGAAGCAGAGAAACTTCTATCAGAAATGTTCACAAAATCCTAGCTGTAGCACGGCTCAGGCACAGAAGCAATCCTTTGATTTGCTTTCTCACCTCTTGCTCCAGCCATGGACAACTCACCTGCTCACTGCTGGGATGCAAAGGGGTTCAGCACTAAGCCAAAAATGACAGTGTCTTCAAATATAAATCCTTAAACTTAAGACATGTATTTCATAAAGAAATTACCAAGACTAATAATTTGGCTTATAGGGTCTCCACACAAAAACTCACCCTTTCCTGAATGCATGGGAAGAACAGTTCAGAGCCAGAAGCAGTGAGGATGGGAATGGTGGTTGCAAACACCCAGTAGGTCAAAAGCAGAGGTGGTTGTATCTCACACTGTGAAGGCCCCTGTCCCCTCAGTCTTACCTCTGCTTTTCATCTCCTACAGTTTTGCTTTTCTTTTTACAAGGCCATCTTTCTACTTGGCAATAAATGAATCGTCTCTTCTAGAATAATGACACATATAGATCTAGCACGTTTCCTACAGAAGAAATTCGGGAGCATTTCTGAAGGCTGAGAGATATTCACTTTCTAAATGCATATGTGCAATTGCTCCTCAATTCAATACAGGTTTCATGCAACATTTGTCTATTTGCTGCTGTACACTGATTCAAGACTATTTGATGGAATAATGATAAAGCAATTCCTTTGTACATATGAAGTATTTACAACTTCTGTGGATGAAATATGAGGCTTAGCTAAGAAAACATTCTAGTTTTTTCCAGGGAAGGAATTTCACCATTCTCAGAGGGAAACTACTGGTGTGAGAAAGCTGAGGGAAGTACAACCTTGAACAAAGTTCTCACACAGAATGTATGTGCCACAGAAATCCTGTGGAACTCTGTAACTGAGAGAATATGGATTTTCAGGGTGGAGCGTGATTCCTAAGGGATATCACTTTGACTCTGTGACCCAGTATCAACCACAGTGCTATATAGGGAGTTTACACTGGAAGGCACACACACAGAGGCCTCCACATGCACACACACATTCACAAGAGCACTGACTCATTGTTCTTTCAAAAATAAATTTAATTAACCCAATTCTATAATGAAAGATATTATTTGATGCATGATTGTTGAGTTTGCATTTGTAAAAAGGGAACAGCAAATCCAAAAGCAGCGATCTTTTCACACCAAAGGGAAGGGAGAACCTCCTGTTGTTGAAGTAGCAGCACAGATGAATTCCAGAAACCACAACCAAGGAACAGTCCCAGAGTGATTCTTCTCTCAATTTTCCCTTTGTTCCTTTACTTGCACAGGCCATTATTGGTCCTGTGCCTTCTTGTTGTTGCTTTTATCTTTTCACCATACACAGGATGTTTTGCATATGCTGCATACTTGCTCTTCTTTCTATTGATTATGCTCTAAAAACAATCCTTCCTTCTTCCTAATGTTGAATTTCTGGAGTGATCAGTAGCTGAGTGTTTGTGTGCAGCTCTGAAGCATCAAGCATCTTCCTGTGCTTCTGCTACAGAACTCTCCTGCTCTCTTCCTGAGGGAAGAGTTTCTTTGTGGCTCTTTATCTTTTACAGTATGTCTTAAATTTTCTCCAAAACAATAGAACATGCTTGATCATAAACAAAAATGGATGGAGTCAGGTCACTTGACTCTTCTAACCTGTAAGAGCAAAAGGTTGTTCTCTTGTGGTTCATTCACTTGACATAAATAACTATACACCATGTGCACCTCTAAATAAATTTTGCTTATGATTTCTGCAAAAGGAGAATTTCCCCTCGACATTTCTCTATTGTCCTGGTGAATGGAGAAGCTGATCACTGCTCCAAGTGATCAGCTTTGTGTCAAAGATTGGCCTGCTGTGCCAGGACAAGTCTCCACCAGACAGGCTGATAAAACACTGTATGAAGCTGCTGTTGTGAACTGATGAAAATGTGCTGAAAAAGATTGTTAAACTTCCTCTATTACATTTGCACATCTACTTGAATAAACAGCTAATGCCTAGTTAATGCTCCAGTAACTGAAAGAATAAAACCTCCATCTGTAAAGGCTCTTTGGAGAAGAAATTGTCTCAAGTCAGAGGAAGGTTTGAGGCAGTGCTGTTAATGTCCTTTCTAGATCTCTGAAACACTTTATCAGTCTAAGCCTATCAATGTGTCTCTGCTTCCACCATAAAACAGGGAAATAAATCAACATTTTCTTTTTACATTTTCCCCTGAGGTCCAGTGATTGCTTTGCTGTTGCCGAACTGCTTCAGCGGAGCAAAACATTAGCAAAAATGATTCTGTGCTTTCAGCTTTATCTTTTCTTCCAGAGAGCAGAAGAATTTGCAAGTATTACTAGAACGTGCAGCTTGCATGCTGCAGCATAACACATACCAATGAACATTGATGATGTTGGGAGAGGTGACATGCTACCTTTGCAGCTGGTGCATACTACGCATGAATAATCTAAAAAGCCAAGGGTTCTCTTCCTTTATCTCACTATCTTTTTATTGAAATTCATTGTTGTGAGTAGCCCACTTTCTCCTCTCAACTGGCTACCTCAACGTTTGGTCAGACATGAGATACACTCTATTGAATACTGACTTAACTCGCAATTTCAGTAGATGTGCATTTCCAGCCAACACCTTACTCTATGGAAATGAGTAAAAATCCAGACTCAAACCTTTATAAAGGAAGATGAGCATATTTGAATGTGTGTGGTGGGCCGTATTAAAAACGTTAGTTTGATTTCTCCATCAGTAGCCAAAATTCAAGCCACTCAGCTCTCATATATTCTTTGACACACTTTGTAGTATAATTACTGGAGAACTACCAATGGAGGAAGCTCCCCACCTTTGAAGGCATTTATTTCTCTCCACTGACTATTGGAACTCTGTAAGAAAACTTCACTCCCAATAGAGCCACTAATTAAGTTTAGGTTAAAGAAATATAGGCCACTTTTTTCATTCACATATTATATTCAGAGAGATAACTGATCTGCTCCAGAATCTTTCACCATCAGATGTGTGAAACATTTACATTTGCAGCTGAACTTGAAGTGTTCCTTGTCCTCCACCAGCGTTATGTCAGATGTGGCAAATGCTATAACTGAGCTGCATTGTTTCTTTATTCCAGCTCTGAGGCTTTTTAGGAGTCCTTTCTTTTCCACAGAATGTTCAATAAATTTGAGCTTCACAAATTTCAAATAGATGTTCTCCTTAGAATTCACTACTTATAGTTTTATTTTCCTACTGCAAATACAATTTCATTTTGCAAATTATCTCATTATTAGCAATTTGTAGGGTGATTGCTGAGAGTTTTCAGCAGCTCCTTAACAAAAATAATAGCATATAATGAGATATGTAGGAAGAGGCAATACCTTTATTAGACTGCCCACATATCTGGAAAAAAAACAGAAGCTTTTTGGCATAACATCCCTTTGTCATATCTTGTCTTGCATCTTGATCAGACCTTGTGTTTTTAAACTATATACTTTTAAGGAAGCGAACAAAAAGCTTTCAGCTATTACTCTGCAAATGGATAGTAATGAGGCTGTTTGCAAAGTGCAATTGTGTTTCCAGGAGGAAATAAAAACCTGATATACTAAGCTCTGAGCAGAGCTCAGAATGAAGGTCAAATTTATCGAGCAATGTTTCTGATGACCTAATGGAGTGAGTGACCTTGTGCTGGAAAGCTTGTGCACTTCTCCCATCTATAGACTAGTCTAATAAGAAATACTGCCTTTCTTATGCACTTGAAATTTCTTGAATCTTGGACTGTAACAGCTACAATATTACTACTACTAAATAGTAATATTGCAGTATAAGTCATTACATCTATTTCCAACCACCTGATTTGGGAGTGTCTTCCTATCATGTCAATTAGGAAATAACAGCCAGAGGGTCTGTTTCATAGTTCATTTGGTTCTGATCTCTAAGGGCAAATACTGACTAAATTATTCAGAGCTGTGTCTGGAAACACCTCTCTAATCCTCAAGTCCCCACAGAGGAGAGAATGTTTTAACCAGCTTCCTTTAGTATCTTAATAACTGAATCTATTCATATTTCCTCAGGCTGATAAAGAAGGACAGAAAACATTATTAGGTATTTAACACTTCCTTAGACAGCTACATATGCAGTCTGGGGGTGGAATTAGCACATCATGGAATGGTGCCTCCAGAAAGAGAAAGAGTGATGCCCTGTGATATAACCAAGTCCCTCATTTAGTCCAAAAGTGAATTTTAGCAAAATTAAAACACAGCTTCAAACCTCTTTCAGCTGTACCTCAGGTGTACTGGGGACAGAGGGGTAAGGTATAGTACCAGTTACCAGCTCTGAGGTTAAAAGGGAATGACCCCCAACAGAGGTTCAGATTGGACACAGGCAACTCATAAACCCTCAAATGGCAGAAAGTTGCAACCAAAAGCTCACGCTCTGACAGCAAACTTAATGTTCAGCAACAGAGAGGCAATAACTCACCAGCCAGCTCATGTTTTCCTCACACCAAAATTTTTCAGGAACTACCAAAGGCCAGCCCAGAACTACAGTTCCAGCTCCTGAGCATGTAGTGTCACCCTAGCAGTGCCCATAATTCTTCATAATGGGAATGGCTTCCCTTTGCTTCTGTTTACAAAATAACTAGTTGGCCTGAGGGAGGAGTTAGGCAGTTTGAAGTCATGGTTTAATGTCCTTTGTAATTGCAAGTTGATTGCTGGTATGAATTACATTACATGCATTTTGCCTCTTGTGCCAACCATTTCTTTAAGTGGATAATCTTAAATTAAAAGAACAGTATCAATTGAAAAGCATTGCTAAGTTGGAATCTCACAAATCATTCATATCAGTTATCAACCTAGCAGACATTGCAAAAAGAAAAACACCTTGGATGCTTTTCTATGAGTGGTTGTTTTATTTTGAAGTTGTACTAGTGCAACCTTAACAAAAAACCTCCAAGAATTGCTTTTAATTTCAGGGCAGATGTTTTATATTTTTAAGGAGAAATATAATGACTGCAGAATTCGTATGTGTTTTTCACCTTCTATGTCTCAAAATTCAAATGCTTTAGGAAGGAAGAAATTCCTTTTTTAATTCTTTAAATTTCCTTTTTTAAAAAAGTAAGGGTAGTTTCATATTTTCCTTGATGAAGGTTTGTAACTTAGCATCTAGTTTATTCTTCCAAAGTTCTAAAGATCACACATTTGCCCAAGGGCCACACAAGCAAGAGGACAACATATACCTGAAAATGTAAAACACCATGCTTGAGGCAAACATTTCACAGGAAAGGGACCTGGGGATTTCTGTGCCCAGCCAGGCTGAGGGTACTGGCAAGCTGAATGAATTCTACTAGTCTTTCAGACCTTCTTAGCTTGTTTTCCCAATGTTCCCGGACATTGTCTCCAACAGCCTCCACAGCAGCCTGTGTGGACAGCTTGCTAGAGACACACATTCACAGGTACATTGCAGAGAGCTTGTACAAGTTGCTATCACTTGGCACTCCAGCTGTGAGTCTTGCTGTTCCAGCTATTGGTGATACCTCACCTGACTTCAGGTACATACACTGTGGATGTATTTTAGCTAGTTACACTAACTATGGCCAGCAGAAAAAGAGCAGGTACGGTTTAGCTGGGCTATCCTAGATACCTCTCTATGAAGGTGAACTCTAGAAATACCCATTCTCTTTCGTAGGATGGAAGCTTGGAATAACTTACCTACCTACATATATCCATGTGATAGATCTTTGCAACCAGGCTGGGGAAACATTTCTGTCTCTGACCACTGCAAACGCTGTGGGAGTCTATGACAGGTGTTAAAATTCCCTACAGCAAGAAAGTGTCTAACCTAAGAGAGAAACCATAGACCTGAATGGAAAATCTTTAGACATAGATAGGAAAAATACCTTTGTAGAAGAGTAATCAGTCTCATTTGTCTCCTTCATTTCTTGAATGAGAAGAGGCAAATGCTGCATATGACCCAACCACATCTAGAAACAGTGGTGCAGAGGTTAAAAATGACTACTTGTCTCTGTGGAAATTGATATTTTAAGCCTGCTCATTATTCATTAATTGTGGAGAGGTACAAACTAGTGACACTTCACTCTGAGCTTTCCCTGTACTAACTTTTAAATTGCCAAATTTCAATGTGCCTTCTGTCAATCAGGTATGAAACCAGCTGTGTTATGCTGAGATAGAAACAGGAGTGGGTGCATCAGGTCTCCATTCTCGGTCTCAATGTTCAGCCAAGCAGAAATAAGTCACTTTGACCTCAACAAGCCATATCTAGCTAAAAATAAAAGAGAATGAAAAGATATGTTCATTCTCAGAGTCTTTTCTGATACTTTTCGAGATAAAGCATCATACATGCAGATGAGCCTGTTGAACAAACACACCATATCCTGTAAAATTATTACCATGGCTCTTCCTCACAGTGTTTTAAAAAGGCATTGCCCAGGATATGTAACAGGAAGGAGTAGGGGGCATTAAAAAATAACTATAGTTTTCTGTTCCATAAACAAATGTCTTGTTTTTCAGTCTTAAATCAGAAGTTCAGAGTTTTTGCAGCACCATCTAGTGAGATTAAGGAGGTTTTACTCAACTTTTCAGAAACTCCAGTCTGGTCCCTCTTTACATTTGCATTTCCATTTAGTCTTGATCTCCTTATAGTTTATGGGCTGAAAGTCTTTGGGGCCAACAAGCTGTGGAGGAAGGTACCTGTGGTGCAAACAATAGTTCTTTTTACATCTTTTTCTGAACCACATGAAATCTCCCAGATTTGTAAACTGCCAAGCTGAAAAACTGCAGTGCTTTCATCAAGCCTTGCTATTAATGAATTGCCTCCTAGGTAGTGATCTGTACCTTGTTTTGAAAGAATACACTCTTCAAACAAAGAACAGATGTGTATTTTAATGGAAATGAAAGATGTTCTCAGATATAAGCTTATCTGTCATCATCCCTACCAGGAAGTGTTACTGATTATGTTTTCTATAAGACAACATCTATATACTCAGCTCTGTGCCAGTTGCTTGCAAGACTCTATTCAAAATATCCTTTCTGGCCCAAGGATGTTGCTGACAAGCAAAACCCAGTCTGATTCTAAGCCAGTTAAAATGACACAGATCTTGTCCTAGGCTGCTCAATCCCTTAGAACTTTCCCAGTGTCTAATTGCATTTTAAACTGCTTTGTTTTCCTCATCTGCTCATTCCTGGTTAAAAAATCCTGGAGTATTTCTCACCCAACTGAGACAGTGCACAGATTTAGAAGGATTTAAAAAATATTTCAGATATCACCTCTTCAAATAATGTTTTTGTCCCGAAAAGAAAATAAATCACCCCCCTCCAGAACTTTCTTTCTTTCTGAAATTTTTCATTTCACCAAGAGCTGTACATCACTGACACCAAAATTAAGAAAGATTTCTAAATTAATGCCACTCACCTGCTTCCAACAGCAAGTAAGCACATACTCACAAGTTACCTGACTTCTGGAAAAATTGATCCCACTGTAGAAAGACGGAAATTAATTATATAATTCACTACATAGACGTTACAATGTTATGTTATGTTCTTATCTGTATCTGCTACTAAGGCAATCAGAAATCTACAGTCATTTCTCCCTTATCTGGAGCTGAAGGAGTTTGTCCTCCACTTGCACAGTGTCATCCTCTCCTCCACTAGGATTTCTCCAGTGAGCTGACAGAGGTGGCTGCCTGCACCAGGGCTCCATAGCTTTCTGTCTTTTGCACTCTTGCCCTCATAAACATCACTGCTGTTGCATCCTCATTGTTGAACTGCTGCAAACTGGAGCACAAAGCATCATTGGTTCATCTTTAAGTCACTTCTAATTATTCTTTCTTTCCCTTGATAATTTATTTTCCAAAATTTTTCTTGGATAAATGCTTTGCACAGGGATCGTTCATTTCATGAAGTGCAAGGGAAGAACAAGATCCAAAGACATTGCTCAAAGGAAACAAAGTTTGTATTGTCACTCAGATAGCTTCTTAGCTGACATCTGGGTAGATCCAGAGAGTCTTGTCTCTCCTCTCCTAAGGGATGAATCTAAAACAGCTTATCTACAACTCTGAAAAAGACCTGCCAGAAATAGCTGCTATAAAGACTGTAGGTTTCCTCTCAAAACTGAAATGTAACTGAAAAAATTTGCAAAGTGACTTATGACATAGATTGACATCATCTCTGGGAAAAGCAATTTGCAAAAATTACCATTTTTAACTCTGAAACATAAAGTCCTGCTTTTTTGTGATATTACATTCTTGCCTATAAGCATCATATTTTTATGATTAATATTACTCATATTTTTTAAAACATTACTTTTTGGAAGTGATCCTACAGGATCTAGAATATGTTGATAAATTATACATTAAAATGCCTTAGTGATTTTGTATGTAATCAGTGCATATATTAATTGCTGCCACCCAGTGGGCTCATTTGTAGGCTTTGGCTTACCATACTATAATTTAATACATCACTGTTTGGTTAAATGATTTCATCCTTTCCATCTGAAGGAGGGTGATTTATTTTCCTCTATCAGCAGCCACTAAAAGTGAATGTTTCAAGCTACAAGCTTTGGTCAATTTAAAGCATGTTGTCCTACAAAAATCTCTTGTTTATACTTGTAGCGTGGGAACAGACCCATGGAAGACAACATAAACTTCAAGTTAACTATATGCGAGAGTACCTGCTTTGCATTCTGGACCTACCTGCAAAGTCTAAGGAAAATATTTGGCTCTGTTTAAATGATAAATATTCTAACAGACCTAAGAAGTTGTTAAACTTATTACATAGAGGCAATTCTTTCCTGAAGAGTGCTGTTATTTCAGACCCTCAGGTAACTTACACTGGGGTACTTGTGCCCTTCAAGTTATGTGCTTGACAGAAGATGCCAGCTAAGCAGTTTGCAGTTTGTGTTGCTTACCTGCAGCTCTGCTGGTGCCAGTAGCAGTCACAGGCTCTCAGCCCACCTCAGGAGCTGGCCTGGATAACACTGAAGTGAATAAATTGGCTCTTAAAGCTGGGCTGCTGTGTTAACAGCTTCTACAATCTATATGAGTGTCATGAATAATGAAATAAGACACTAGCAATGACAACACATTATTGAAGGGCTGTTAAGTGCTGCATTATGATTTTGTTTTAATGCTGCTCCTGGATGAGAGAGCTTGCACGCCTGTGCATGAGGAGGAGGAGGAGAAATGAAGCTGTTCAGTATTCTTCTTGTTGAACTATATTTTGAATTTAGCTACCTGTTTAATTTAGAGCATGTCATTTCCAGGAGGACTAGCCATTTGGAGGAGTATTATGCTGCTCTTAAATTTTGTGCTCTCAGAAGTCTTGTTGGACTACATAGAGTGGTAAAACTGGATGCCAAGAGTGTAGAAAAAGATAAAATAAAGCTCTTACAAATTCCTGGGCTACTTAGTCCTGACTTGTACAGTACAAGAAAGACATGGAGCTCTTGGGGCAAGTCCAGTAGAGGGTTACAAAGATGATAAGGGGACTGCATCATCTGTCTTATCTGGAAAGGCTGAGGGAGCTGAGCTTGCTCAGCCTTTAGAAGACATGACCGAGAGGGGACCTCATCTGTGTATATAAGTACCTGAAGGGAGCCAGGCACTTCTCTGTAGTGCCAAGCAGTAAGATGAGAGGCAATGGGCAGAAACTGGAACACCTGAACATGAGAAAGAGCTTTTGTGTGCAGGTGACCACACACTGGAACAGATTGCCCAAAGAGACTGTGAAGTCTCCCTCACTGGAGATATTCAAGAACTGTCTGGACTCAATGCTGTGTTCTGGGATGACCCTGCTTGAGCAGGGAGGTTGGACGACCCACCAGTGGTCCCTTCCTTCCTAAATATTCTAAATTCCATGATTCTGTAATCCTGCAAACCAAGGCTGTCCACTACTGTGGCTGACACAGGTGAGGTGACAAGATGCAAGAGAGAGCAGAGATAAGAACAAGTAGTCTTAACACAAATCCAGAAGAGTATAGGTGGGTTAAATTATATTCCAGTTTTGCCCTACAATAAGCAGAAATCTGGGAAAGAAATGCATTCCAAGTGCAGCAGCTGAGGAGGTTCAGGTTACGTTTCAACACTCCAGCTGGGGCTTCTGTGCCAAAATCCCCTGTCCCTTTTACTGACCTTAGCCAGAGTACTGCAAAATAAGGTAACACTCTGCAGGAATAAAGGTGAAAGAATTTGGCCTCAGTGCTTTAAAGAAGCTAAATAAATCTATCACAAGAAATCCAAAGTATCTGGAGATTGAAGTGGAGGAAGGTATTACACCCTTGTACAGTATTGCTCATGCTCAAGCACAGCATGGGCACAGAGACAGGGAAAGAGATTTATTCCAGCAATGACAGTGGAACAACTTCTTAATCAAAAACACTGGGGAATAAAACTACCTTTATTGCTCATCAGTGGCAAAAAAAAAAACCTTTTTCTTCCTGCCTATAAAGCTTTTCACCTTTGATGCTACAGCAAACGACCAATAAATCACATGGTAAATGTGATTTCCTCCTACATTTTTAATATTTCTTCATTCTCTGCATAAGCGTCAGCTGGAGGGAAAGCAAAACTCTCCAGAGTCTACCACTTGGAAGTGTTACAATACTGATTTCATAGAAGGTCACAGATATAGTTTGTGGTTTTTTCATCTATTGCCCAAACAAGCTACAGGACCAAAGCAGCATGTGCTGGGAACCTCAGACCAGACAAGAAATATCAGAAACTGGTAAAATTGATGCAAAATAGAAGGAATTCAAAATTTCCTATTACACAGGGAGAAGTGAAAAGGCACAGTAAGAAATTGTTGAGTACTTCATAGTTACTTCTTCATCATCCTCAAAATGAATCCTCTATTCAACTGTATTCCAGACTGTTGGCCTCAAAACAGGCATTTATTGATCTGATCATTTAAATTGTCTTATATCTTGGCAGCCAAGTTTCCCCAAACAATGCTGAGTCTCAGTTAGAAGCAGACCTCTATTTTTCAAGAGAAAATGGGAAAGGTAGTGGTGGTGCATACTGGGGAAGTAACTAAATAATTTATTTGTATCCAGGACAAAAAACAGTAAGGACATTGGTCACCATACATTTACAAATATATCTCATGCTGTAAAGCAAAATGGAGTTCTGTTATCTGAGCCCTTTTCTTCCTCCAAGTTCAAAACTGAGGCAGATACAACTTACTTGTTGACCATCAGATTTTATAAGGTGTCAGGTGCCTGTGCGTGCCAAAAGATTGAAAACGAAACTCAGGTGCAGTTTTGATAACATTCTCTATCTTCTTTTTTTCTTTTTTTCCCCCCACAGCTCCCTTCAACCCTCCCAATGATCCGGACAGTATGGTCAAATTTGATGCCTACGGAGATGGGCTAGGACGATACAACGTGTTCAATTTCCAGTACACTGGAGACAGATACTCCTACGTGAAGGTTGGTCAGTGGGCAGAAACTTTGTCACTTGAGGTAGACTCCATCCACTGGTCCAGAAGCTCTGTCCCTGTCTCCCAGTGCAGTGACCCCTGCGCTCCTAACGAGATGAAGAATATGCAACCAGGAGATGTCTGCTGTTGGATTTGTATTCCCTGTGAAACCTATGAGTACCTGGCTGATGAATTTACTTGTGCAGACTGCGGGCCTGGAAAATGGCCCACAGCTGACCTGACTGGCTGTTATGACCTACCGGAAGACTACATCAAGTGGGAAGATGCTTGGGCAATAGGTCCTGTTACCATTGCATGCCTGGGCTTTATTTGTACTTTCATGGTTATCGGGGTGTTCATCAAGCACAACAACACCCCCTTGGTCAAAGCCTCTGGCCGTGAACTGTGCTACATATTGCTCTTTGGGGTCTTCCTGTCTTACAGCATGACTTTCTTCTTCATAGCCAAGCCTTCTCCAGCTATCTGCACCCTCCGTCGTTTGGGGCTAGGAAGTTCCTTTGCTGTCTGCTACTCTGCCCTTCTGACAAAAACGAACTGCATAGCCAGAATATTTGATGGCGTAAAGAACGGTGCTCAAAGGCCCAAGTTCATCAGCCCCAGCTCTCAGGTCTTCATCTGCCTGGGTCTCATTTTGGTACAGGTTGTGGTCGTGTCCGTGTGGCTCATCTTGGAGGCACCAGGCACCAGGCGGTACACTCTTCCCGAGAAGAGAGAGACTGTCATACTGAAATGCAATGTCAAGGATTCCAGTATGTTAATCTCCTTAACATATGATGTAATCCTCGTAGTCTTATGCACTGTATATGCCTTCAAAACAAGGAAATGTCCAGAGAACTTCAACGAAGCCAAGTTTATCGGTTTCACAATGTACACAACGTGCATCATTTGGCTGGCCTTTCTCCCTATATTTTATGTGACATCCAGTGACTACAGAGTAAGTCTTTGGATATCTGTTTCCATAAATCATATGCATCACTTTAGAGGACCATATCACCATTCACTAAAAGCTTATTTCGCTTCTTTTGTCTCCTGAATCCCTTACAAACACGTTGTCTTTCAATGTTACCAGATTTTGGCTTACTTCTAAGAAAGATACACTCCATTCAAAAAAAAGCATGCACAATTAGAGCTGGAAGGGATTAGCACTATCAGTCTGATTATGATAAAGGCATAGAGTATAAATTAAGTATTCATATCGGTTCATCAGTATCTGAAGCTATAGCTTTAACAGAAAAACCCAGTAGATCATGAACTAGAATAAGTCACAATGAGTTATTTGGCAGAAATGGGCCTTAAAATCTGACCTACACAGTCTCCTTCTGCAAAAGAACATGCTATTGAAACATGGTACTTTCTTCCAAATAAAATATATAAAGATAGAATTTCAAAAATTCCTATTAAACAGGGTTGTTAAAAAATAAATCTAACACGTGCTTAAATATAAAACTTTTTATTCTTTCTGCACTGTGTAAAACACATACCTTATTGAGCAGAAAATATTGGTCAGTGTTCACTAACAAAGTTTAGAAACATTAAACCAATTAAATTTTCACATAGTGTTACAAAGCTTCAAGTTCAATAAAATCGTATTTTTGAACAGAAGGAAATTGTCTCAGAAAAAGATTCAGATCTGCTCCACTGGAAATCTCACAGTTATTATGATGTGAGAAGTAAGTGTGGGAATTGGCTCTTACAGCTCTTTGCAGGGAATTAGTTCAACTTTCTGCCCAGAAGAAAGGTAGATTAGCTTAGGTGGGTATTACTGCTATTAATGTGTACATGAAATAGCGTATAAAACTGTGGAGGCAATAATGTAATTTAGCATACTTTTGGTGTGACCACCCTGGAACAATATATTTAGTACTACTTTTTCTCAGCTCAGGAAAGGTACTGGAAACCTCAATAAAACAGGGATAGATAACAAATGACGCAGTAGGACACACAGCGTGACAGTAAAAGAGCTAAATATATTTAGTCTAGACAAGAGTAAACCCAGAGAGACGTGATCACAGACTATAAATAATTTCAAGGCAACAAAAAGAGAAGAAGGGATTATTCCATCTTGGGAGTAGTTAGAATAACGAGTAATGGATTGAAGCTAATGAAGGAAAAGTTTAAGGAAGGCACTAGGGGATAGCTTGGGACACCCAAAGCAATCAGGAAGATGGACATGGAAAGAGGGAAATATCAGTGCAGACAGTCACATGAGTGGGCAGCACAGACAGTAATGGTCAAGAGGAGCATGACTTGATTGCTCAAGCAGAATTTTACAGCCTTATCTCCTGAGTGGGGTTTTCAAAACTACTTGTAGGCATTTAATTTAAATTCAAGATTCCAAATAAGCCAACTCAGGTCCTACAAAATCAGCACAAAACGCTTTTAACACCTTTTTGATACTTTCATGACAAGTCTATGCTTCTGGGGTTCCTTTGAAAAGCCCATATTTAAATTCCATACAGTGTCACTTGTTGACTCTGAATCAACTTGTGCCATCCTACTGTAGCCCAATTCCAGTGGCATCACCAATAAATGACCTTAGAAACATAATAACAGCAATAAAATAATTAAAGGTGGATGGCTTGAGACTTTATCATTAAGCACAAACATCACTTAGGACTCATCCTTCTGAAAAAAAACAAAAAAAAAAAAGGAAGAGCTCCTGGGCATTTGGCCAGAGATTTGTTGTTGAATTCACTATAGTAGTTAAAGAACAAAAAGTAGTTTAACATAGGATACATTCATCCCAATACTGAAGCAGAAATGTCCCTCTATGAACTCTATGACAGGTACCAAACAGCATGTTCGCTATGTTGGGATTGCAGAATAGTGTATATCCTACAGCTTCACCCACCAAATACCCCTGTATTTGCATCCAGATTGTTAATGAAGATCCTAATATCAACCCGCCTAATGACCCACCTCTGGCTAAACTTTGAGCCACTGATCTCAATGTTTTGAGCGCAGCAGTTCAGCCAGTTTTCATTCCACCTCACTGCCCCTTTATCATCGGCACTTCATCAGCTTGTCAACAAAGACATCATAGAAGACTGTTAAAAACCTTACTAAAACCAAAATATATTCAGTGTTCTCTCTCCATCCACCAAGCGAGTCATTTCACCATAGAAATCTATCAGGGCAGTTAAGTGTAACTTTCCCTGTGTAAATCCACACTGACTGTTGGCAGCCATAGCTCATCCATGCAAGCCTCCTGCAATGTTTGCTTGATTTCCTGCCCACTGGGATAGGCCATTCACCATTGTTAAGCTTGGACTAAGAGATTCTTGAAAAACAGACAGGTTGCCTTGTTCCACTCTGCTCTCCAGGGCTGTATCACATGGTATTCTTCCAAGAAGTTGCCTGAACAGGTCAAACTTCTCTGCACTTTTTGTGTTTTTGTCTGACTTCCTCCTATTGGGATCCTGAATTCCACAGTTTCCTAGTTGCAGCAGTCAAAGCTTTCCCTGCCTCTCTGCATTGATGCTGCCGTGCTGTGTTGTCCCTCCAGTGAGTATCAGTATCAGGGTGAGAACAGCCCAAAGAAAATCAGAGCCTGAAAACCTGAGACGTCTTCCAGCTACCTGGATAATGTCTCTTCAACTTCTTCCTGATTATGTAGTCTATAGTAGACACCCACCACAATGTTGTTCACTTTGGTCTGCACTACTCCTGATCCATAATCTATTTGCTAGCTCAAACCCCATTGCCAGGCAGATCTCCACTTGCTCCTTCTGCTCTCTCTCTCTCCCACAGCACAGCTTCCCTTCTTGCCCTGCTGCCAGGGTACTGACCCCTGCTGTAACTGCAGATCTGTAGGTAAAGTAAGAGCCATCTGCCTGATGCCACAAGTCACAGACTTCCAGCCTTCACTATAGGGGTCTCTATTTCCCATCTCAACAAACACAGGCTGCCTAGTTCTTCTCTAGCACATATCAGGCTCTCATAATTGCAGAGAGTCAGAGAAGACCCAGTCCATCCTTTTCTGATTGTTAGAGTCCAAAGGACAGTTATGAGGATGGTGAAGGGTCTAGAAGGAAAGCCATATGAGGAGCAGCTGAGGTCCCTTGGTTTGTCCAGCCTGGAGGAGGCTGAAGGGAGACCTCATCATAGTCTGCAGCTTCCTCATGAGGGCATGAAGCTATGTCAGGGAAGGTTTAGGCTTGATATCAGAAAAAGGTTCTTCACCCAGAAGGTGGTTGGGCACTGTAACAGGCTCCCCAGGGAAGTGGCCCCAGCACCAAGCTGGACAGAATTCAAGAAATGCTTGAACAACCCTCTCAGGCACATGATGTGATTCATAGAATAAAATCATAGAATGGCATTGGAAGTAGCCTCAAAGGTCATCTAGCTCCAGGCCCCCTGCTGTCAACAGGGCCACCTTCCACTAGACCATGGTATTCAGAGTCACATCCAGCCTGGTCCTGAACACCTCCAGGGATGGGGAATCCATAACTTCCCTGGGTAACCTGTTACAGTGCCTCATACACTAATAGTACAGAATTTCTTCCTAATGTCTAACCTATACCTACCCTTCAGCTTAAGGCCATTCCCCCTTGTCCTATCACTACATTCTCCCGGGAAAAGTCCCTCTCCAGCTCTCTTGTGGGCCCCCTTTTAGGCACTGGCAGGTGCTTCAAAGTGTTCCCAGAGCCTTCTCAGCCAGGCTGAACAACTCCAACTCACTCAGTCTTTCTTCATAGGAGAGGTTATCCAGCCCTCTGATCAGCTAAATTACCCTCCTCTGGACTCATTCCAACAGGTCCATGTCTTTCTTATGTTGGGGGCCCCAGACCTGCATGCAGCACTCTAGTGGGGTCTCACCAGAGTGGAATAGAGGGGAAGAATCACCTCCCTCAACCTGCTGGCCATGTTGCTTTTTATACAGCCCAGGATACAATTGGCTTTCCAGACTGGAAGCACACATTGCTGGCTCATGACCAGCCTCTCATCCACCAGCACCACCAAGTCCTTCTTGACAGGGCTGCTCTCAACCTACTCATCCTGCAGCCTGTATTGATATCAGGCATTGCCCTGACCCAGGTGCGGCTCCTTGCACTTGGTCTTGTTAAAACATACTGTGGGTCCATTTCTTGAGCTTGTCCTTGTCCAGGCCCCTCTGAATGGCATCCTGTCCTCCAGGTGTGTCAACTGCACCACTCAGATTGGTAGTGTCATCAGTAAATTTGCTAAGGGTACCCTTGATCCTTTCATCTATGTCATTAATGAAGAAATTAACACTGGTCCCAGTATAGACCCCAGCAGGACATAACACCACTTGTCACTGATGTGCATCGGGACTCTGAGCCATTGACCATCCAACCAATTTCTTATCCACCTAACAGTCCACTCATCAAATCAATATCTCTCCAATTTAGAGGGAAGGATGCTGTGGGGCACCATTGTCAAAGGAATAACAGAAGTCCGGATAATTGCCGTGTGTAGCCTTCCCCTTGTCCACTGATGCAGTCACCCCATTTTAGAAGGCCACTGGCTTGGTCAAGCAGGACTTCCCTTGGTGAAGCCATGTTGGCTGTCCCGGATCCCTTCCCTGTGGTCCCTGAACCTTTGCATAACACATGGTCTAGCAGGATTTTCTCTACTCCACCACCACCCCAGTCCAGTCTGTGAAGCCAGGTTATATATTGAACCCCTGGAGTGACCTGGATTAAAAGGAACCCTGTGGGATGGAGCTATTTTTAACCCAAATCCGTTAATTGATTGAGTGTGTAATTATGCCAGCATAGCTGAGCTGCTCTGGGAGGCACAAAGCCTAGGAAAGCAGGGTGGGGAGGAGGGCTTTGAGAGTGAAGAGAACTTAGATTGTAACTAATGAAAATAAAGGTAGCTCTCTTATTCTTTTTTTTTTCTTTTTTTTTAAGAAAAATCCCCATCTTTTCTTATTTGTATGGTGCCCAGTTCAATACCCACCTGAACTGACAGCATAGCTCCACAGACAAAATGCAGAGAAATGAAGCAGAAAGTGCAGCTAAGGTGTTCCTTTCTCACGCAGCCTCTGTAGGCTCTTCCATGTTCACTCACCCTCTGAAAGCTGAGTGCTTTTTCACAGTGCTTGCCACATCCACGTTATGTAAAGAGTGATTATTATATGATCACATTAATGATATTCGTTGATGGTAAAACACCAATTTTGCTCAGTATGTATATAAAGCAACAAAGTTAATTCCCTACTCTGTTTTTCAATTTACACCAATCATTTCTGACAAGGAGATATGAGAAACATTCCCATAGATGAAGGCTAATCTCCAAGAACTGCAGGAGTGTAACTAAGGAAAAATGAGCCATGGATGTATAATCATTCAAATTAAGCAGTAGCATTTAAAGCAGTTTAATTCAACATCTCAATTAAGGAATCTGCTTGGAAGAAAAGACTATAAATTGAAAATGAGGCAGTAAACTGGCACCTAGTCATACTACTGAATAACAAGGATAAAAGATAGACAGTGCCATCAAAGCTATGCTAACAAATGCCCTGAGGCAACTACTCTAAAATCCTGCAGCCTTACAAACAATTAATTTCTTAGCCCAAAAACTGATGTCGAAAAGTCAAGATCACCTTTCAGGCCCAGTCTGATAACAGTCACCAGCTATTATGATTACTCCAAATCACACCTATATTTCTGCAAGGGATTACTCAAGTTCTCTGATTAGGATGGAGGCTGGAGAGTGAACTGGTTTTCAGGTGGGTGCTTTGCATGAGACACCTAACATAAACCCATGTGATGTACGGTGTGTGAGAGCTGGTTCCTACTGCAGCCAGCATTGCTGATACTGCATAACAGGTGCTACAGAGGGTTCCCTCATCAAGTTAGAAACCCAGGGTATGAGAGAGAGAGTGCAGAACTATCCTTTCTGTACTAAACTGAGGGAGAACACACTCAATCAATCTCCCCCTGATATGCAGAGACACAGGGCACCATCAGCACCACACACCTCACTCATAAGATTCTAGGATTATGGAAGGTAAGGATGCAAATCCCCAGGACTGTGGTTCTTGCTGTTGTATGATAATGTTTCTAGTATTCTGCACTTTAGAGCTTTCCGTACTGAAACACAGTGCTCTGTGCCCACTCTCCCTAGGTGCAAACCACTACCATGTGCATCTCTGTGAGTCTGAGCGGCTTTGTTGTGCTGGGCTGCTTGTTTGCACCCAAGGTGCACATAATCCTGTTCCAGCCCCAGAAGAACGTGGTCACTCACAGACTCCACCTCAACAGGTTCAGTGTCAGTGGAACCGGAACCACTTATTCCCAGTGTAAGTAACAAAGCTGTCACCTTTCTATAAGTATGTGGGGTTGTGGTGAGTTTGGGTAAAGACAAAGATGGGTCTTTTACCAGCAACAGAATGATCTCTATAGGCTGATCTATATGCCCTGTGAAAGCATCACTTTCTATGTGTCTGGAGTGAAAAACTCAATCCCTTCAATGGGAATCAGCTCAGATCCTGCTCTGAAACTCACTGAAGTCAGCAGAAAGTTTTTGGCGGGCTCTGACTGCAGCCTGTTGCGCAGAGCAAATAGACCCTGTGGTTCACTGTCACTCTGGCAGCTGCGACAGGAACAGATTGCCTTGGAGTATTCCTGTCAAAGTGACACGCTGACAAGACCTGGGCCACAACACAGCATGCTCTCAATGGCTCATCACCTGCATTATAAGAAAAGACACCAAGTCTGCAGCAGACACACCTAAGGGATGCCGTAATCTGCATCTGTATGCGGAGCGTGATCAATACCCTTTGTTAGTGCCACAGCCAGGAGAAGCAATCAGTGTTCTGTTGCAAGGACAGCTCATCTGCTCTGCTTCCCTCCTTTCCTTCATCTTACTCTCTTCATTGCGAGCAGATTCACAGCTGTGATTTTGTTTTGAGACTGTCACTCCTTATCTGGATGAGTTGCTCAGAGACTTTTTTTGATTAAAAAAAAAGTAGGTCACCTGCATATTTGTATATTTGGGATTTTGTTGGCTTTTTGGTGGTTTTGTTGTTATTGTTGTTTTTACCTAGATTAATTAGCTTAACTAGTCAAATATGAGAGCACACAGCACCTTGTTCACAGGGCTCTGCGTACAGCATGCCTACCCTGGAATTCTAATTGCAAAGCACACTACAGCTACAAAGAGGAAGGGAATAAGAAACAGAGGAAAGCAGGGAACACAGAGCAAGGCTTGCCAGCAAGTTCACAGTAACCTAGACTGAGGTTTTTGAATGTCACTTAGATTTGAAAATTGGCTCAAAACTGTTGACCCTTCAGATTTCAAACAGAACGTGGAAGTAACTTGGCACCCTGCTGTCTGTCACCATGGCAGGGTTTAGGAGGTAAAGGGATCCCAGCCATGTCTGGCTCTCCCATCCCAAACTACACTGTGCATGAATGCCCAGGGTCCCTTAGCAAGAGAGCAGCCGTGTGGCTCTACATGTCCCCCATCTCATCAGAGTCAGGAACTGCATCCAGCCCTGACACCAGAGAGCAAAAACTCCTTGCTGATTTCAAAAATTTAATGAGATGGCCTTAATGAGCTGTGCTCCAAGTACTGAACACTCCCAAAGGACCATTGGATTTCCAAAAAACTTTAGGAGTTTGGCCCATTAACAAAATGGGAAGATCCATGAGATTATTTTCATCCCCTATGAGTTTTGTGTAAGTATTCTTTCCACATTTTTTAATACTCTCATGCTATGGAATAAACTTAGTCAGAAACCATCTTGATTCATAAATACTTTGTACTGAGTTCTGGATTGCATTTTGGAATTTGATATTTTTATTTTAACAGCTGGGTAACACGTGTGTGTGCAAACATGGATGCAACTGAGAGACATCCTCAGTGCACTTCTTTACATTAAAGCCTATGTTTGCAGATCTGTAAATAGCTTTGAGACGCTAAGAAAAGCATAAAAATCCAGACTTAGAATCTCTTACTATTTCATTGATTAGAAAGGTGGTTGCAGTCATTTATTTTCACTGCTTACACCTAATTGAATGTGGGATGTCTTGTTGAATTTTTTGGACCATGGAGAGACATGGAAGTAGAGCTAAAAAGGTGCATCACATACAGTGGAAAAAGCCCCATAGTTTCCAACTAGTACTATTATTTGGGAAAATAACACTAAGCATTTACTGTCTATCATAGCGTCAATGTTTTCAAGATGAAAAATTTTCCCTTCCTCCCATTTATTTGTAGATTATTTTAAATACATTTCTATTGTTTTTCTTAACTGTTTAGCCATCTAGAACACTGCAAAAAGCTTGCAATCCAAATTGATTCTAATATATGTCTAAAATAGTCCTCTCCTCCATCCTGGGGCTGTCAGCTTGTTTTTATTTTGGTCTTGATGGTATTTTTACCATTCAGAAATGTCTTAGTATCAGACTGATCAAAATTAGCTCCAGGGCATTCTAGTAACTTTGAAAAGCCATTTCTTATACATTATCAGAGCTCTAGAGGTCAGGAGTACCTAAGTTCCTTGAATAGGCAGTGTTTTTCCTATTTCCATGGGTTCCCACCTCCATTGCATCTCAGGGTTGCTACGACCTCTTTACTCCATTGATCAATAATGCCATGAGCATATGGGGCCATGAACAGCAAGTGACATGTCATGCAGCCATCTGAACACAGCCCTTCTTTGCTACAAGCTCTGCAAGCAGAGGTGAATACTTGACTGCTCAGCAAGAAAACTTGTTTTAGAGGGACCAAGCTTTGATTATTTTGATAGCTGAAGTCCAGACTAAAATAAGAATATAGATTGAAGATTAATAAAGGCAGGGTGTGTACCTTGGTATACATTTTTTGAAATGTATATATCTGTACATACTTATTTGAATCTGAAAATTCCCATTTGGCAGGGTGCTGCATAAGTTCTGCTTCCCCTCCAGTGTTTCCCCCATTGGGGTGCTCCCCAGTTTTCCTGTGGCTTGTTTAGTTAAGACTTCCGAGAGAGCTCAGGACTGATTTAAACACCTACATGATTAAGGCTAAGCTTTTGCACCCAGAAGATGTCATTCTTCCAAGTTGTGTCCACATGGAGAGCTGCACACACACTTGAGCTCCTCCAGGTATCCTCCATGTGGGTCAGAAAGAGAACTGAACCTACTGTTTATAGGCAGACTGGTATATTTTTTCTCTCTGAATTTATTTTCCCAGGCCTTGCTCCAAACTAGCCCCAGTATATGGCTTTTATATATTATTAACTCACAGTTATCCAGCTATGAGCATGAGTAGAGGAGACAACACTCTCAGGCACATGCTGTGATTCTTGGGGTTGTCCTGTGCAGAGCCAGGAATTCAACTCAGTGATCCTTGTGGGTCCTTTCCAACTCAAGGTATTCTATTATTCTATGATTCTAAGTGGCACACAGACAGCAGGTTTGGATCTGCCTGTTCCTGGCTCTGTGGGAATGCTGCAAGGTAACCAAAGCAGTGCTGGCTCTTGCATTGTACCTCTGGCTCTTTTCCTTGGATTATCTAAGCAAAACGAGGGATGGCCAGCATGTGCTGGAGCTAAATCCCAGCTTCTGACAATGTCACACATTTGCCCTTTGTCTCAACACAGGTCAAAATGAAGGTGAAGTATCTCTTGCATATCCAGTAATATTTCAGAAAACCCCTTGGCTGATTCTATAAGACACGATGTGTAACTCAGGCCAGTGATTAACATTGCTGAGCTCTGTAATGAAAAGCAAGGTCTTTTGTTCTGTCTCAGGTGAGCTGAATACTTGGTGTGACACTTTACTCCACCCAGCAGAGTTAATAACTGCATCCCAGCACTACAAGAGAGGTATGTGCTGTGGAGAAAGCCTGGGAACTCAAAAGGCCACTCATTTCTCACCTACCACTATATATTTCTGTCCAATTTTGATATCCTCCTGACCCAGTTACCATAGCATTTGAGTTATTCATGCTCGTCAATGTGTTGGACTTCAAAAAAATCCTGAAACTAAAAAAGTTCTGGGTAAGTGATATTCACGGAAACAAAATGCTTTTGCCTGTAGCCATGCTGCAGCAGGACAGGGATTTGAATCAGATTTCCTGAGAAGAACCGATTTTTCTACTTTCCAATAGAAAGTAGAAATAAAAGTAACAACAATAATGAAGAATTCAGGTCAATGTGCTGCCATGTTATACCTAGTCAAAAACAGAATACAAGACTTGATAGTTAATTTTCACAAGCCACAGACATGATACCCTGTGGCCTTTTAACTACAATGACTGCTTCCATGTCTGTGACTCAAAACACACATCCATGTTGTGAGAGATCAAACTCCACCTTCCTAATCCAGAACGGGGGCTCATTTCCTGGCTCTCCTATTTATCAGGAATATGTCCTGCCCACTGAAGAGTAGGTTAGACCAAAAGATGGCTTTAAAATTCTTTTATTAAAGCAGTTCTGTTTTACATGAAATAATTATTCAGTCAATGAAAGAATTGGAAATAGTAGCTGATTTGAAGAAAATAATTTGTTCTAAAAATGATGCTGAGCATCTTTAAAGACAGTCTGCAACTGAGAGTGTAGCCAGCACCAGATCTGAAAGATTGAGCATACCCTTGTCAGCTGCATAAATTGCTTTTTACACTGGATGATTGAGTTTACCAAGTCATTGTTTGCTGTGTGTCTTCTTTGATGAAGGCATCACATTTCTCTGGGTCGCTGTTACCATTAACCTAATATATCTTTCGAAAAATAGCTTTAGGGTACCAGAAGCAGAGATGTCAGAGAGCATCTGAAAACGCATTCCTGATGCCCAGTGGATAATTTTAACAAATATGCACAAACCAACTTGCTTTTAAATTAAAATCCACAGGACTTTAGCAGAATGGGGAAATGTATTCTACAGTCAAAATACAAATACATTTAGAAGCAGATTCTAATACTCAGATTCGATTGCCATTTAATATCACTGGAGCAATGAAAAGCTGATGTATAAAAGGTTATACAATGTAAACAAGTTTATCGGAATCTGGTTCTCACCTCTGGATGCAAACTGAATCCTGATCCAGAACTCCTAGAAATGAAGCATATTATAGGCAGAAATTATTCTGGGATTAGGTGAGAAGTAATCTTGCTTTTAAATTCAGTTTTTCAAAAGTTTCTTCACTTGATCCAACATGTACTTAGAATTCTTACTTTTATTAATTAAAAGGTAGGTCAAAACAGAGTTCTAACATACAAAGGTGGACTATCTCCTGGATTTAAAGCTACATATATTTTACTTCAGGAATGTCCACCCCAATTATGTGAAAGCTCAAAGGATCAGACCTTAGCATTTCTTGCCAATAAAACACAAAAAATCCAAAGATTCACTTCTTAATTCTACTGAGATATCTTAGCACCACGCTAGCTGTACTAATTCACACTACCATGCAAAGTGCTATGAAGTGAGACCCAGTGGTGCAGAATCATCAAAAAAAGTTCATGTATTTTATTCCAACATTTCTCGCAGAAGCATAATCACCCCATGTGCTCCCAGTGATCAGCAAAGTGAAATCAGGTTTTCTCCAGAGGATGCTTCAGCTTCAGGTCTGAGTTGCTGTGTAGAGTTGCAAGCAGCACCTCCATCAACTCCACTGCTGACACAAGCATGTAGTGACTTTTCATTAGGCTAAATCGGGTGAGATGGTCCAGATCAACATAAATTCCAATCCTGTGTGTTGCCATCTTTTTGCTGTCCTGAAGTCAGTTGATTTCCCCCTCTCTTTCTCTTTCAGCATCTGCCAGTATGTACGTACCGACTGTCTGCAATGGGAGGGAAGTTCTGGACTCCACTACTTCGTCTCTGTGATTGTGGCTCGTGGTTCAGTTCTTGAGTTTTTAGACTGTTAGGCAAAATTTTGCACATGTTGTGCACTCCAGAAAACACCAGAAAACAAAAGAAATCAAAGCAAAATTAGTACCTTTTTTTAGAAACAGTGTAATAAATTATTTTTGAGGATTGTACAGTATATAGTGATGTTCTGGAACTTTTTAGACTGATTTTAGCCCTTCTGTTGTTAACGGTTGTAAGGGACATGTAAATAACCATGGTTCACAATGTGCATAGTCCTGCAGTAAGGGAGTGATTTGTTGCAAGCACAGTTGCAATGTTAGGTGACTTCTTTCCTACGAATTTTTTTTGTAGCTCCTTGTTGTAATTAACTTAGACTGCATTTCTATGTTGTATATTACAGTTACCTTACGTGTAACAGATTGGTTTTCTCAGCACAAAACAGCAGTATTAATGTAAAGGCACCAATAATAAAAAGATAAAAGTTTTTCAGCATGGTTTCATTTTTGTTTCTTCCTCTTTCAAGGTCATTGCATTTTTCTAGAGAGTAGGTTAGGTGAAAAGGATAAAAAGTCTGGAGTGTGTGTGCACAGGTATATGTGTGTTGGTCTCTGCCCGTGTTATAAAATCCATAGCACATAATATGTGCTTATGATTAATGCTTTGTCAATGTCAAATAGAAATTCCCTCCCTCCAAAAAATGTGCACATTATTAAATCATATCAAGTTCTCTTTTTATTATTAAAATGTAGGGCAATTTTCAAAAGTAAAAATGTCTAGCAGCATCTCAATGAGATATTACCAAAAATTTTTGCTTACTGGTTCACTCTTTTGGTATGACTTAATGTTGTCACACATGCAATAGACTGGTAGCATATAAAAACAAAGAGATTTTAGACTGGATTGGAAGAAAATCCATCAGAAAATTAGCTAAGACTGTTTTATATCTCCAGCCAAAATGAAACTGGTTCAGTTTGCCTGTATCAACAGTGCTGTGAAAGGTAATTCAAGCACCACAGAGACAGAGACCAAAAAAGAGTCAAGAAAAAAAGAAATCCAGGAGACATTTACACACATCTCTGGGGTGACCTTTGTGTTCAAATCGAATGCTTCAAGACATACATACCCCCTACTTAGACAATTGCAAAATACCTTCAAAGTCTGGCTTTTATAACTGCACTCTTAATGCTGCCCTTACTCCATTGAAATAAGCTGAAATCCTCCCTTCTGACAGGTCCAAGAAGTCATTAAAGAAACAAACACACCTTTGATTAATGTGTCTGAGCATATTTACCTAAGGGCTTGTTCCTGTTGATCTCATTCCAGTTCAGGTCAATAGCAAAATTCTCATTGACTTCAAAGGCAACACCACCGAGGCTTGAAAGTCAGACACTATAGGTACATACTGTTGGATGTACATGTTCTCTGGGGCCCAATTCTCCAGCACTTGGAGACATTTTTAAACTTTTCTGGTAAGGTGCAAGTCCTTAGGGCTGAACTAGCACAGGATGTAGCTGTTATTCGGAATGCAAAAATGAAAGATGTTGGTTCTTAAAATTCCTACTCATAGATTATTACTACCTATATTTTCTGACTATCCACCTGTCTTCCAACAAACATCTCTTGCTGTCAGCACTTCTGTGACTGGCTACATAGGCAGCAGTTTAAGCCTCTGCATCGTGGAGCTGTCCAGTACAGAAATCCCTCTGCCTTTCCCCAAATATAGTCCACCTGCACTGTATGCAGAGCTCTAAATTTAGCATCTTTCTTTCCACAAGCTCTGGTATGCCTAATGTTTCAGGTTTGTCTCCCAAAACACTGCAAAAAGGGTCAAATTTTGACAGGCTGGAATGCTTCCTTTCCAAATCAACACCCCTTGAAGCACCTCAGGTTGGGCAGCTACATCAGTTTGCCTTTTGGTGTACTCTTTTGTAGATTATAATAATAATAATTCTGATGTCCCATCTTTATGGAGCTCTTAAAAATGCTGAGGCCAAATAGACTTTCTTCTCAATTTTTATGGAAAGCCACAGTCAGGGTCAAATGCACGTCATCTAACACTTATTGTTTACAATGACTAAGTAAATACCTATGTCTGAGCTTGTCAACCCATTCTCCCTTTGTACTCAGTGGAGGGAAGTAGGTGTAATCCCCCTGGTTTATCTCAGACTGCCAGTTTAGGCAAGGATGAATCTGTTCAAATAAAGGCCAGCACAGCTTGCTCAGATCACAAAGTTTGCACTGAAAATGAAGGCATTGTGTCACATGAATTCCAACCCCAGAATCTAAATTGACATCACTGAAGTTAATTTATAGCAGGTGAGGATCTTACTGTTCTGGAGTTTTCATTCATTTCGATAACACCATTGAGAAAATGACCCAATGTCTGTGTCTGAACATGTTATGAATACTTAGTTGGCTTGAAAGCCACTTGCATGTGTTTTTCATACAAAAAGCCCAAAAGAAACCAAAAACCCACAAAGAATCCTCACCAAACACAACAATCTAAACATGCATACTCTGGAGATCCAGCCCCACCAACTGTTCCTGACATTGCTGTACTTTATTTTTGTCTTGAAAGGTTTTCACTACTTTCCATTAGATGTCCAGGGACACAGATTATCTGGTATTGCCTGATGATTCAAGTAATCCAGTTTCAAAACAGCAGAACAGAAAAGGAAAGTGTCAAAGTAAGGCAGAGGCTTTCCACACCACACTGCCATGAAAACCTCTAGAGAAAGGGAATTTTTAATTTTTTTTTTCTTTGCCATTGTCTCACATAATTATTTTAGTTTCTCTATTAAAAAAACGTTTATAGGTTTTGTTCCCATTTGTGTAAAACTTGGGTTTAGAGTACAAACCTCTTCTGAGCTCCTTATTGCTCCCACCATATAACAAGATTTGAGCAATTCACCTCAAAGCAGAGTGGGTCCTGTCACGATTCCTCCCCTGGTAGAGGGAATCCTCAAGACCCTTGAGAGTTATCACACTGTTCTGAGCCCTGCACACTCAGGGGTGAAATGCTGAAATCAGGAAATGCTGTGGATGAGTGCAAGGTTTAAGCCAGCATCTGCAGTGTCTTACTGGAGGTAGATGAAAGCTAGTTTTTATTCAGAAGCCGTAACTTCTGAGTGCCTCATCTCTCTGATAAAAATCACAAGTGCAGAAAGGTTTGTGACAAACTGAGGTCTTGGTAATTATCAGCAAAATAGAAAAAAAAAAAAAAAACCAGCTTAAAAAATCACTGTAGGTCAATCTGAAGTAAACAAGGCTTGTGGTTTTTTCTCTTTGTTCTTGGGTTTGAGTGTGTTGTATTGGTGTGGGGTTTTTTGGTTTTTTTTGGTTTGTTTTTTTTTTTTTTTAGAAGAGGTGTTTGTTTTTTAAGACTTTAATGAAGTTTGAAAGCAAAACAAAAATGCACTGTGTAAAACCAAAACATTTTGTCTTCAAGTGATTTTTTTATCCTGAATTAATTGAAAACAACTAGTTTCATTTGTAGCCAAACCAATTTCAAAATTAATTTCCTTTTCAAACTGAAAAATCAAAACCTATTTAAAAATGTCATTTTCTACATGAACTGAACAAATCCCAAAAATCAGCAAAAAAACCCCCAAACTTACAAAATATCCTCAGTCCACCCAGAAATTTCAGCTCTGGTTAAAGAGGTTTACACTGCAATCCTTCAGTCAAATGGTAAAACAAACCCTTAGCTCTTAACCAAATGCAGTCTGATGTCCATTGCCTGTACATTAATGCTTGCATTCTGCAAGACAAAAGGCAGAAGCTGTTTATCCAGAGCCACCTCACTTCTCAGCAACACAAACGGGCAAAACTGAGCATTGTGACTGCAAGAAGAAAAGAGGACAGGGCTGGGTTTGCAATAGGAAGGGCATGGAGTAACAAATACCCATCATACAACTTTGTTTTGTCTTTTAGGTGCTGTTACAGCACCAGCCCCACAGTACATGGGACCTTAGAGAATTCTTCCTGATGAGATCCTGCTCTGTAGATCCAGAAGTATAACCAAAAGACAATGACAGCTTATGATCAACTCAATTCTTATGTTTCCCTCAATCATGCTGCATGTATTCAGTGTGGGCACATCCAGCCAGGGATGTCACTGTACATCAGGACACGAGGATAAGCCTGACCTCCTTTAATTTCTGCTTCTGTCTCCTTAAATGATTGCCAAAGCAGCACAGTTCACAAGTCTTCAACAAGAAATAAAACCAAGGGGATTCAGTGAGAGTACACAGGGCAAAAGACTAAGACAGAACACCACCAAAGATAAGCAGAACTTCACAAGAGTTCTCTCAAAGTTGTCATTGAGAAGAGAAGGCTTTGGAGGGATCTCATTGCAGCCTTCCAGTACCTAAAGGGTTCATAAAAAAAGCAATGTTTTACATGGGCAGACAGTGATAGCACAAGGGGGAATGGCTTTAAAGCAAAACAGGACATATTTAGATTAGATGTTAGAAGAAATACTTTAGTGTGGTGGTGGTCACAGACTGGAATAGGTTTCCTGGAGAAGTTGTGGATGCCTCATTCCTGGAAGTGTTTGAGGCCAGGCTGGGTGGGACTTTGAGCTACCTGGTCTCCTGGAAGGTGTTCCTGCCCATGGCAGGGGGGTTGGAACTAGAACATCTTTAAAGTCCCTTCCAACTCAAAATATTTTGTGATTCCATGATCATTCTCTGTTACACTGCTTAGAATACTTATATTAAGTCATGCTTCATGATATGGACCAACAACCAGCAGCAATCCTTGCTGAGAAGAAAACATCACCCCCATTGGTGTGTCAGCACCAATTGTAGCTGCTTCTACTCATACACTGAAGCATTTATATTGGCCACTGCTGGATAAGAGTCAACAACCACTGGCTCCTAAATGGCGGCACCTGCTGCTATCAGATTATAATTAGGTATCTTGATTTTATGGATACTACTGGGTCTGGCAGGACAAAAACTGTAAACCTTCCCCTTAACTAACAAAGAATCCCAGAAACTATTTTTCAAGAGCAAATAGTCAAATCCTTTCTTTGAACAAAGATGACAGATCACTGAAGCTACTCAGTAACTTCCCACTGTGGCTCTAAGACACTTAATTTTCCCTAAACCTTAATCAGTTGTATTATATATTACAAATGTCAATGAACATAATCGGAGCCAAGCTAGAATCCATTCTTTGCACATTTCCCCCCTAGCAAGCACTGTCAAATCTGAGACAATAACATTCTGCTAATTTCCCAATAATTTATACAGAGAAACCACTAAAATGGGCTTAATCCTCAGAGAGAGTCAGTTGTTTGACTCCAGATTTCGAAGAAAAGCATGCAAATGCAGCAATAAAATGCATTCCATTTAATGAAGTGAACACATAACAGACTGATTCACATTGTTTTATGGCATCAAATAACAGTTTCTGATGTGATTCCATGTGGGAGAAAAGGGGGAGGTTGCTGTAAGTATACTTTGGCAGAGTAGTAGAAGAGGTCACAGACAGCTGATTTCTTAATGAAGTGTTAAAGGCTTCCAAAATTCATCTCTTATGGGAAAATGGAAACTTCCTCTCTCTCCTACAACTTTAACAGAAAGAAAAGAATGGCAGAAGTCCCCTAAAATATGTCAACTTACACTTGCTTAATGGCTGGGAAATGCAATTTTCTTATTTTAAGGTAAATAAAGTCTACAGTGTTGGTTTGCATCCCACTATGTTAGATTGCCTGGGAGAATGTTCAATATCATGACAAACCATTTGGAAGCAGAGCTGAGAAGAGTCATACAGCAAAGTCTGTCACAGCTGTCAAAAAAAATTCTACTCTATTTTATTTGGAAAATAAAATGGAAAGAGAAGGAAACCAAACTAACCCTCTGTGGTATTAAGTCAAATTAAATATAGTACATAAAAAATTAAGGCATTTTTACGTTACAGGGATCTGAGTGCAGTGATGAAAAAAGAAATGGTGTTCTGGAGAATGAACTGCAATTATGGCTTAGAAAACATATGGACAGAGAAAAGAAAACACTAAAGGAGATGTAGACAGATGCAATTTTATGGCAGTGAAAAGCTCTACCCATTACTGCAGATCTGCAATGTTCAGGAAAGGCTCCAGTGCCACCAAACATCTCCAGTCCAAAATTTCAAATATATTTTCACTTTATTTTATGAATGTCCATCAGATATATATCTTTGATGCTACAACACACTAGTTGAATAAAAATCAACAACATAAAAACCCTCGTCATAAAAGATCCAAGAAGTGAAATCCCAAAGCCATAACCATTTACTCTGTGAGCATATCATCTTTGACAACCATATATAAATGACATCATGACAACAAATACCATGTACAATAATAAGTGTGCAATGGTACAAAATATACAAAAAGGAATGTGTATTTAATATACATTCAACAATACCCCATAAAAATCTTTGTTGGGAAAGTGAAGTGCCTTTTCAAGACCAACAGAAAATGTACACCACTTCAGTTAAGATGCCTGAAGTATCTCCCATCAAAAGAGTAAAGCGTGTGTTCTTTGACTGCAACTATAAAATAAGTGAGCTGAATTTTCCCTAACAAAAAAGAAAAATCTAACCTTCAAAAATTTTAGTCCACATCTACAGTATAATAAAATATTTAGAGTGCAGAAAATTCAGTTTAATTTAAATTTTACTTAAAAGTGGGCCCTCTTTTATTGATAGATCTAGCTCAGTCATATAAAATCAAAAATCTATATTCCTTACATTAAAAAGATCACTTCTGCCCATGTGTCTTTTCTGGTTTTGATGCATTCCACAATTCACATAGATTTGCTGTAATGGAAACATGAGTCTGACCAGAGGTCAATACAAGAATCATTCTTCATTTTCTCCTGGCTCTGTACAAGTCTTGCATAATTTTACTCAAATGTAATTTTTTGCCTAAGTTTCAGATTCCTTTGAGTTCAACCTCAATGGGAATTTCAGGAAATTATTATTGTGGATATTATGAAGATCACATGCTTATAATGTGGCTGATTTTATGAAAAACCCACCTATCCTCCAGTTTTCAAGGCACCATTTTGTGCCCTTCCTCCAAAGCTGGTACTTGCAGTGACAGCAGAAAGCATCTACATGCTGTGCTGGGCAAGTACATGACCCGTGCTCAGCTCTGCTGGGCATCCGTCCTCCTCTTGGAGTGGGTCCAGGAATAAAGGTGGCTGAGTATTTCTGCTAAGCCTCCCAACTGACAAAGCTGATCTCTGATTTCTGAAAGTAGGGATTCCTGCTGTACCTCCGGAGTCCAGGATTTCTTGGTTCACAACCCAGGAAAAGGTGACATATATGCAGCCCAAGGGACAACACTGAACCTGCCAAAAGACCTCTCTTGAAAGGACAAGTTTCCACAGAGAGGGACAAGTGCAACTTGCACTGTAGCTATCTCTTTATGGAGTTTGAACCTGCTACTGCCTATAACCCCATGGGCCCAGACCTACAATTCGTACAACAGCAGTTAATACATTCAACTTTAACAACACTAGGTTTTACCCCAACCCGGATGGACATGACTCAGGCATCAGAATGGGTCCAACTTGCAGGTGCAACACCATTCCTCTTGTATTGGATGTCAGCACAGACCATCCAGACCTTCAAAGCATTAAAAGCAAAAGTATTTTCCACAGTTCAAAACTCACCTGAGGCTCATTCCAAGTACCATTCCCAATTTTGATTTTAAGAGAGACTCATAGTTATGCTAGTTAGTAAACAACAATACACAACCTTAGCAGGAGGTTGCAGGCCTCTCTGAAAATCATTTCTTAGGAATATGCGTAGAAGGAGTGAGAGGAGATGAAAGGTACCTATAAATCACATGGCGTGCCTGAGCAATGCCCAGGCGAATGCAAAAAAATTCATGTTATTTGCAGTATGTATATCTCTTCCTGAGTTGAATTTCATTCCCAGTATGGAATCCAAGCATCTGCTTTCTTTTTTTGGCAAGATACTCAATGACATGGTAAGGCAATCCAATTTTCTGGTTTGCTTCCTGTCTTCTTTCTTCCTAAATGACCAAGTATTTCTCATCAAGATCACCACTACAATGTGTGCCAGAATATGTTTAAAATATGGTCCTGTAAAAATAGAAATTAGGTTTGTTTCTCTGAAGGCAGCATTAATTCTTCATATATTTTGGGATCTTGAAGATTTCAGCTGAACAGATTCAAAATGATCTTCCTTTTCCTGCAATGCAAAAGACAGATTTCCATCAACAGGGATTCCTCAAATTCTCTCCAGCAGTTACCAAAGTCACTTCTTCTCTAAATACCCTTTGTCAAAAACTTCACTTTATTTTTACCACAGTTATTAAGTGCACAGTTTGATCCTTTAATATTTAATAACACTATCCATTCTGTAAGAATTTGTACACCCAAGAAAATTATGCTATAGATATTGTTCTTGGTACTTATTTTAGAGGGCACAGAGAAAGTTTGCATTCCATACTCATAGTATAGGGCAAGTAGTCAGAGCTGGGGAATTGCAAGGTAATCATCTCTATGGTTATTATCACTTATTAATGTGTTTCCCACAGTAAATAAAATGTTTGGAGCAAAATCTGTGAATGTGAATACCACTGCTCCGCCCTTGGATTCCACTATCAACTCCTCTCCGGGAGACCCACAGGACAAAAAGAGTCTACAAATGCTCTGCCATCTTAAAAACCAGAGTTGAGTTTTCTTTCTGTTCTCCCTTGCTGGGTGACAGCCTAGGCCATGCAGTCAGCAGGTATCAGGGTAAGAAATGTGGGCATAGACACTCCTGCATGTGTGACCAACCCAAGGGTCCAGGCACAAGCAGTGAATGAAGGAGCCCCAATAAAAACACTCCCTAGGAAATGCTGGTTCTTGCTTCGTGTGCCGGCCTTTTATACAAGTTGATGTACACAAATAATTTGGAAACTATGTTCAGCTAACTTCATAACCTGATTTTTAAAGCCATCTCACTCTGATCAGGGCAGCCTAGTATAGAGGTGAGAAAGGGGAGAAATTGTCCTATGCTAGGCCACTCTGGAGTGTGTGTTCTGAAGAATCTGGTATTGTTATGCTGGAGACAACAGAAGGAACTAGAACAGCCTCTAATCTGAAACAGATTTGTAATTCTGTAGCTTCTATATTCTCATTAAAAATAAGTCATCCCTTTCTATATTACAGGCCTAGCCCTGAATTCCTTGGGTACTCAAAACCACTAATATTTCTGTGACATGCTGGCAGAAATGCTGAAGCATGAACATAGACTTAGGATACTGTAGAGCTTTCTTTATCTCTCATTTTACATTTCTCCTTTTTCTCCCATTTTCCTCCATGTATTTTTTCCATATTTGACGTGCATATGCAGCAGGAGATGAATTTCCTCATCTTTTGCATAAATGAAAACTGATGCCTATAGCATTTGTTTTCGATAAATATATATTAAATTCAAGTTATCTGCAGGCATATAGGACACAGAGTTCAGTAAGCTAATGAGGTACTGGAAGCTGAGTTTGCCAGCTGTGATTATCTAACAGTAAAAAAAGTAACAAGCTTAGAAATATCTGACAGATTTGTTTAAAAAGGAGAGAATACTCAGGGAGCCTGCTACAGTGGATATAGGAACATTAAAAAACTCCAAATAGGCATTCAAGTTGTCTGAATACTGAAGTACTAAAGCTTATTTTAAAGAGGAAAAAAAAGCCACCTCTCAGAATCACAGAATGGTTTGGGTTCAAAGGAACCTTAAAGATCATCTTATTCTAAACACCCCGTTGTGGGTAGGGACACCTTCCACTAGACCAGGCTGATCAAAGCCTGATCCAGTCTGGCCTTGAACACTTCCAGGGATGGGGCCACATCTTCTCTGGGCCTGCCACAGCTTCTCTTGACAACCTGTGCCAGTGTCTTATCACCCTCATAGTGAAGAATTTCTTCATAATGTCTAATCCAAACCTGCTCTCTTTCAGTGTGAAGCCGTTCCCCCTTGTCTTGACACTTTTAAAACCTCCCTCTCCAGCTCTCCTGTAGCCCCTTTAGGTACTGGAAGGAGCTCTAAGGTGTCCCTGGTGCCTTCTCTTCTCCAGGCTGCACAACCCCTAGTCTCTCAGCCTGTCTCCATTGCAGAGGCAATCAAGCCCTGTGACCATCTTCATGGCCTCCTCTGGACTCACTGCAACACTCATGTCTGTACCTCTCTATACCAGGAACGAGCCAGTGGCTGGTGTTGCAAACAGTCAGCAAAGCTTCTGCACTATCAGGAGTACCACAAAACACAACCCTCACCAGCAGCGCTGCTCACTGTGCTCAGCCACAGCCAGCCAAGACATTTCATGGACAAAAAAGCATTGACAGAATTTCAAAGTTAGTCCCTGTAGGACTCAAAATGGAATCAACTTCTGTTTCTGCAACATCACCAGAAAATTTTATCTGATTTGATTTTATTTACATTTTCAATATTCTCAATATTGAATTAAGAATTAATATTGAATTTCTGCCCCTTTCCACAAGGAGCAATATTGATTTTGCAAGACAAATAGTCAGGCTGGGATCAAGGGGAAGTTCTGCATATTATCTGTGCAATGGTAACTTCTAGGAGGGATATCTGGGGAGCAAGTAGTGTGGGAAGTGGACACCAGTCTAATAAAAAAAATAAAAGAATGAAGAGAAGAGAATAAGAGAAAAGAAAGGCAGCATGCAAGTTTTAATTACATTATATTCAATACAAAAAGGAAAAAAAAGGAATACAAGAAAAAATATCTGAAAATTCAATATTATGAAATATTATTTGGACAATAAGAAGAGCATGATGCTTTAAAATTAATTTTTATTATGATCTTTTAAAAGACCTTCCTATGAAGGTTCTTCCTTTTAAGAAACTTTCTTAAGAAATTCACTTCAACAAAACTGTTTGAAAGGGAAATTTTCATTCACCTTCATCCTGATTATATCAAATGCCTCAGCTGGACTCCCTTAAAGACATTACCCTTTTTATAGCACAGACTTCAAGGCATTTGGAACAAACACTGAAGTGCTTGTGGGATCTACCATGACGGCCCTCTGTTGCTCCTCTCAAAAATGTTCAAAGGAGACCAGACTTTTGTGCCATCAAATCAGACACACAACAACCCACATCACATGGGCTACAGAAAAAGGTGCTTTTTGGTGTTGCTTCCCACTGAAATGGAAGAAGCCACAACAGGCTGAACCTGATGTCTTCTCTTCAGATGAATCTTACTCAAAATTATGGTTCTCAAGTCAGCCATGAAGGAAGCCCAGGTGAGCTGCAAGAGCTGGGTGTTGGCTGTGTTCCCAGTGTTCACTTTTTGTCCCTAATAGCTATGTTTGCCTCAGCAGTGGAGGTGTCTGGTAGGACTGAGCAGAGAGGTTCTCTCCACCATTAACTGCTCTTTTCAGGTATCACCCATATGATAAAAAAAAGCTACTGAAATCTCTCTGTGGAGGAAGGAGCATTTACTCAATACCCTGCAAGGCTTCTTAACTTTATCCAGACTGTGGATCTCAGCAGATCACTACAGACTGGATTAAGTGTGTGTGGGTGACTGCATTGCTGTGCAAATTAACATCACAGACTCATCACATTCAGTAATAATAATTATTTTTAGTATTAATTTAGCAATTACTACTCACCTTTGTTGCCAAGGACTTGAGCTTGCCCAGCAATGACTGCTTATTTGAATATACTATTTCTTCTTCATTATCTTCTCCTTCCATTATAGCACAGCTGTCAGCAGCTGGCAGTTCACACTCTTTTGAGTTTGTTGTCATCACTAATTTGGAATATTTATACTCCAGCCTGAAGATATAAAGGCAGACAGGCTCAGATTTTTTTATAAACATCCCATACTCAAGGTCTTTGCAATTTAGGTTATCTGCCAGTGCTCCCACATAGTAATTTTGAGGTATTTACTGAATATTATATCCTTTTCAATCATTAAAAATATGTAATCAAAATAGAGAGCAATACATCAAACTCTTGCTCTCCAGATTAGTCTTCTATCCTTATAAAAGAACCATGTTTTCCCAAAAGGCCACAAGTAGATCAAGAGGGCTTCCTGCAAGAAATGTGACCTGTGTCCTGGTTGGGGCAACAACCAAATTAGAACTGAGAAATTTACAGTCAAGAACCTTATTTTAACCCAGCTGAAAGAGACTAATTAGACTAAAAATGCCCTTTTGGCCTTCAGACCTTGAAAATGTCGTGTTGCTTGAGAACTTAGGGTTAGCTTCAAACTTTCAGGGGTTAAAAAGACAGTTAGTTCCTATTGGGAAATTATGTCATAAAAAATTACTGTGGATGACACTGTAAGCAGAAGAAACATCAACTTGATGTATGAACCATGATCCACGATGTATAAACCATGATTCAACATGGTACTTCTCATCAACACTGTCATAAGGTTAGATCCAGGAAAAGTCTTTCTGTTCACTCCATCAAGCTTTCAGCTTACTCTTATATGGAACACAATTTGCAGTACTTACTTCTGGTTCTTCTTCCAAAAATAGCAAGTCAAGGCTATGAGGAGAACAGCTGTGAATGCACCAACACCAGCTCCAACTTTAAGCCAAAAATCTACTGTTTCACAAGTGCTGGTCCTTTTTTCCGGCAAGGAAACTCCTTTAATGCAATGCTTTGGCTCATTCCATACATACAAGGTTTCCTTTCAAACAGAAAACACCAAAAAGTGAGCTGCTTGTAGACAAAGACAGAAGTATTTAGAGTTGCAGAAAATAAGCTGTTCTGAGGTAGAAAGCTTAGATAACCTTTCAGTGAAAACAATTGAAGACATGTACTTCAGGTTTTCAGACTCTAGGTGAAGTCATATTGTCTAATCAGTGATTCCCTTGCAGGTTCAGGCATGGCAAAAGAATTTCCTCTTCTGTATAGCTCTTCACATGACACAATATGGTTTGGACAGATATTGGGAATGAGTTGTGTCTGCATTAGAGCTGTTGATCTACAGGACAGTTTGAACCTGTGAAAGGACTTCCTAATATTTGACTAGAGAAGGCAGCAGCAAAAACACTGCAAGCAAGATAGGGTGAATGTATAAATTCAAATTCATAATTTTTTTCTAGCTACTAAATTTATGTCATTTGGGCACTCCGTCCTTCACAAATAACTTGTCTGCATCTCTGAATGGATAGAGTTGACATCCTTACTCACACAGTTGGTCAGCACAAGCCATCTCTCCTCCAGGAACCACACTGCCATTGGCACAAACATTCCTGAGTGTCAGCACAGCACCTCTATGTGGCAGCACCCAGACAGCTCAGAGCCTGGACTCTGCACTTACATATCAGTCTGCCCACAAATTTCAACAAGAGTCTGAGTTACACCCAAATGAACCCTTTTGGAGACACAGATCATGTACCTGAAATCCTTTTTTGCAGGCTCCCTCAATCTCATGGTAGTCTTGCTCCGTGCAGAGAGGACAAGCTTCTGCACTTTCCCATACAAAGTAGAAAGTGCATCCATCGCAGGTGCCCGCGGGGCATGAGCTGGGAGGAGAGCAAAGCTTAGTTATCAAACACTCTGGGGTTTGCATCCTCACTCTAAGTTGTGCTGCTGAAGACTGGGAATGGGAAGTACAAGAAACGGGTAAACATCCATGAAGTCAGCAGATGGAAAAATCTGGGGAAGAATTTTCCCAGTTTGTAAAATGCTTTCTTAAGTGAAAACAGATATTGAGCTGTCAAAGGTCTAAAATAACAGTTCCTGGCAGGAAGGGCTACTCATGGACCTGTGAGAGGAGGGGAGGGAAGGAGCAAGTCTTGAAGGCAAGCAGACCTACACCAGCATTTCACCAGCACGGGCTAGCCCAGCATACACCTCTATCACTGTTCTCCTGCACTGGGTGACTGGTTCACCTGAATGCTGCTGTCTGGTTCCTGCCATTGTTCTAATGATGTCTGAGTGATTTAGTCCATAAGGAATGGACTTGTCCTGTCATGGTTAATTACTAGAAAAATGTTCACTAGTTAATGAAGAGATAACAGCTTCTCTTAGTCTAAGAAAAAATAAGGGCCTATTTTGTATTCAGCCTGCAGAATAAGGTTGTACTAGGATGTCAGAACATTCACATAGCTTTTGCTAATGACAATCACATCAGGTCTAACAGCAGCAATGGCCAAAAGTCTATGGAATAAGCTCGGTGATGTAAATACGAAATATATCCATACAAAAAAACATGGATTTAAAGTTGTGTCATTCTATATCATTTGGAAACCTGTTATCCTGATCTGAAGCACTGAAAAATCTCCAGCCCTAACAGCCCATTCTGATTTATCCTGGTTTGAATACCTGACAACTATCCTTTCTGGATTATGGAGCACTTTTCAACATACATGGCAAGAGCACTGACAGACCTTTCTCCTCAACAGCTTTCATCTTATACTTCATGTGATACTAAACATGGTGTCTGGAGGATCAAGGAGTTATGTGCTTTATTATTTGACATGTATAAGATACCTCACTGTGTGAAAACTGCTGTCTGACTGCTGAGCTAATCAAAGGGGGATAGGAAGGGAGAAGCGAACATGAACTGAGATCAGGTACATATGTCAGTTGTGTGCCATTTCTGCCCATGCTCACACTTTTAAATGCAAGGTAGGTTGTTCCTCCCTCACTAGTGGTGAGTTATCTCAGCTCACACCATGTTTAACCTGTGACATTAGAAGACCAACTGGAGGATTTTCACACAGCAGCTGACAGACAGTGGCTTATTGTCCAGCATAGTTTGTAGGGTGTCAGGTCCCTCAGAAAGGGGGATAAGCAGCTCCCCAGGTGTTCAAACATCAGTCACTCATCCATCACCCATGAAGTAAATACTGCTTTGCCTTCATTCAGGTGACTGCGGTTTATCCCTCCCAAAATGGACAGGGATCAAAGGATCCCATACTTCTCACACTGTTAACTTTTGGGAACAGGACTTAGCTTTTGGGAAGGGGAATGAGTGATAGGGCTATCAGCAGGTTTATAATAACATCCAGATACCCTAAGACAGCCTTTGACAGGGTCGTCAGAGTTGTTATGGGGAAATTCTGAAGAATCACAAGGTGCTGTTAAAGAGTAACAGAATTAATTCTTTTACTGTTTTTTTTCTCTGTAAATTTTCAGTTATGCTTTAAGTTATGTTTATGCAGGCATAAACAGAACTTTGGAAGAAAGAGACTTTTTGAAGTCACTTATGTCAGAGAGAAGGGAAAAGGTCAGGCAAATTAAACACAACCAGTACAAGAGGCTTAGGATGCAAACTGGAGTGATGAGACACATAAATAAATACATCTCAAACTTGAACTAGACAGAGTCAGGGCTCACATAAGCATTGCAATAGCAGATTTCACAGTTCCTAGGACAGGTTACTCTTTTCAAAAAAACCCAATTTTGTCCATAGCCAGTGCTGTAGATCAAGGAAGAAAAACCTCTCAAAACTCCGACCAGGCAGCTCTAATCAGGAGGCCAAAGATTAAAATAAGGAACTGAAATAAAGAAGTGAAGACAAGAAAACATCACTGTATGTTCTTTTGCCTTTAAGCTCAGAACTACCTGCCTGAGCTCTGATGTCTCTCACCACATAGTCTAAACACAAATGAGTTTGTCTATTGGGAGGTGATGGACAACTAGGAAAAACAAGTGAGACCTCCTGCATGGCTGATGAGGGAGACAGCACTTCTCATTGTTGTTAAGTATAAAATTACTAGTGAGCTTTATAAAGATTACCTGAGAAGCAAAGGTTTTTTGGCACTGCTAGGATACAAATACTGAAATACCTGGGCACAGAAAGCTCTCCTTGGCCTGGTTTGTTGGGGTTGCATCTCATTGTCACAACAGTTGCACGGCCATTTTCACAGGAGGTTGTCACTGTTGAAGACCTAATGTCAAACAAGAGGAGAAAAGTAACATATTCCCACTACAGTAAATACATGTTGCTCTTTGATGGGTCTCTGTCCACTCATGCCGTTGCAATACCAACAAAATACCCTTTTGACTTTGTCAGCTGAAAGAATAAAGGAGTAATAGAACCAGGGTAGGTTTCACCACTTCATTTAAATCTCAAAGTGCTCTGAGATGCCACTCAGGGAGTTGCTCTGGTTCTCTAGCTAGTTCAAAAAACTGCTGAATCAAGGAATAAGCTTTACCACAGAACAGAATGATTGAAAAAGAGAATCGCAAGTGCTGAGGTTGATGTGTTGCTGTACTGGAGAGCTTATGATGGCTCACTCCTCACCTACTAATCTGAGAACCACACTGTTCTGAAATAGCACAAGGCAAAGGGCATTAAAAAAAATGGACCTTATTGCAGCATGATAGACATGTAAGCCAAGTTCATAATATGCTCAAAGTAGGGTCATTGGTGTGGGGTTCAGTTTGCAGAATCAGACACATAATTTTATATACGCATAAAGTGTTGATGTCCAAAGTCCTACAGTAAATTAAGATTTGTCACTAAAGCCAGCACAATCCAGAGAGGCAATGAGGAGGACAAATATAGGAATGTGCCTTAAGCTGAATAGCCCCATGGGCTCCAGGATTCCAGCTTGGAAACCCATTTGATATGAAGATACTAGAATGCAGATTCCTGAACTGAGCTGATCTTTGAGCTACTTCTTACCCAAGCTGAGGCATTCTTTTTATGCAGATGAGCGAAGAATAGGAGAAGCATACTAGCAACTGTGCATGTTGAAACAATATCTGTTGATCTTGATTAGTTTTTTTTGTATCATGAAAATAAATGCAAACGAAAGTGAAAGCAAAAGTGCAGTCAGAAGTGAACATATTAAAGACATATATGAGAAAATACAGAAAGAAACAGGACACTGGAAGTGCCTTCTGAATGAGTCAAAGTTCTGGTATCACTTCATACAGAACAAGCTTAATTTAGATTTGAGTAAACAGTGTTTGCTGACTTTAGAAGATGTTCTTCAACATGCCAATCAGTATCAGCCAGATACTGATTAAAGTGGTAAAGATTAAAGGTGGATTGTGGATCCCCCCTCGCAGTTTTAGTTTCCTTTAAACAAATGAAGAAATTTGACATAACAATAAACAGTATTTTTTACCTACTTGTAAAAGAAATGCACATCTGGTATTTTACTTGGAGAGGGAGGAAACATATCTGCCTTGATGCTGATATTTTCCAGCGTTGTTTCAACAGTAGCTCCTAAAATTTGAGAAAGAAATAAAAAAAGCAATGAACTAAGAATGGATTTTTTAGGGATTCACATGTAACTTTTTCTCAGTCTGAATGGTATGGATCTCACTTAATAGCATGTAATGGCATTATTATACATTACACACTTTCTTTTATTCTAACTAAACTTTGAAGATTTTTATGTTCCTCATGCAGTCTGATTTCCTCGTACAGACATAGCAAAACAAGAAAATCAGTAAAACCCAGTATAAATAATTTTTGCTCTTTTAT
Organism: Scytalopus superciliaris; assembly: GCA_013400415.1. NCBI lineage: Eukaryota > Metazoa > Chordata > Aves > Passeriformes > Rhinocryptidae > Scytalopus > Scytalopus superciliaris. The sequence continues at coordinate 961,124 of VXBX01009752.1, read as the reverse complement.
ATTAATTTAAAACAATCACTGGATGTTAAAGAATCATAAAGTAATGTAGGCTGGCAAAGGACTGCTGAAGATACCTGACCCACTGGCTCAAGGAATATGCCTTGAGCATATAACCCTCACACATCATAACCATGTACTGACCGGAGCAATCTGCAGTACTGAGGGACATGCTGCAGTATTTCAGAAGAGGGAGGGGTACAAATGAGACTGAGTCCTTCTAGGAAGGTGAAAAATTGCTACAACAACAAGAGAAAGTAGAAACTGGTGGAAAGACAGGAAAGAGTGAAAAAAATAAGTTTTCCTCTTGTCCTTGAAACAGTTCATAGAATCACAGACTCATAAAATGGTTTGGGTTGGAAGGGAGCTTAAAGACCATCTTGTTCCAACTCCCTTGCCACAGGCAGGGACACCTTCTACTAGATCAGGTTGTTCAGAGCTGCATCCAGCCTGGCCTCTCCATCTCTCTCCTTTAGGTACTGGAAGGTGCTCTAAGGTGCCGCCGGAGCCTTCTCTTTTCCAGGATGAACAAGTCCATCTCTCTCAGCCTGTCACCACAGGAGGGATGATCCAGCACTCTGATCATCTTTGTGGCCTCCTTTGGACTCACTTCAGCAAGTCCACATCCTTCTTATGTTAGGAAAGACAAACTTCCACCATTCAAAAATGTAGCAACTGAGATAAAGAAAAGACAGCAGAAGAGCTTGATATCTGTTCTCTGTATTAGGGAAAAAAATCAGGGCTATTTCTTTGCTTTCCAAGACAATGACTGAACACAATTCCTTCAGTGGCAGGAGAGGATATTGACATCTGCTTGGCATGCCTGCTTATGAACTAGTGTGATGGGTTGTTTTTTTGTAGGCCTTCCTTGGTAACCAGGGTCAAGATCTAGGAAGTATTCCATCCCATCTCTTTACGTAATCAGGTGTATATAAACCGAAGGAGGAGGTGTTCTCTCTCCTTTTTTTTTGCTTCTTTTCCTTCTCGGGCTCGCACGCTGACGAGCTCCCGGTGTTTGGGCCTGGCTTATCTGTGTTCAGCGAGGCCTGCTCTGGGGGTTGTTTTGCCTGGGCCGGCGGCAAAGGTTAAGAATCTGCCTTTCTAAGGAAAGTATTGAATTTACTATTGTATTTGTTATTTACTGAGTTAATTTCTGAATTTAGATTGTATATATATTTGTTTTGTCTTTTTTTTTTTCCCTATTTTGTCTCCCTCTCCCCTTTCCCTTCCCTTGTCCCTTACTGGGGTGGTTTGGGGGTCCCTGTCTTGTTGTGCCTAGTATATAAATTCAATATATGTAAATATATATATATTCCTTCAATTTTCTCTTGCTGCTTTTTGCCGTTTCGGGAGAGGGAGGGGGGAATCTTTCTTGTGAGGTTTGGCTGTTGGCAGAGAGCCAACCCGAACTTTCACAACTAGCAAACCCATACCTAAAAGTGACCTTTAATAGAGCTTTTAATGACATTGAATTGTCAAAAACTCATGGAGAGGGAATATGGTGACCCAAATTACAGTGCGGCTATCACGATGAGGCAAAATAATGATAAGTGAAAATGAGTCTCAGTTCATGGATAGATACACAATGAGTGGAAGTTAACATGAATTTATGGAGAACAGCTCTTGTTGAACAAATCTGATCTCCTTCCTTGAGTGCTGATGAATTTGGTTGCTAAAGAAAATTATGTAAATTTATCAAGTATTTCACTAATTACCACACAAGATTATAATTAAAAAGTTGGCAGTGTAATAACAATTGAGTGCACACTCTGAATTAAAAACTATTTAGCTAAGTAATTATAAAATTATCTGGCCACAGGAAACTGTCATCAAATGTGGTTTGTTTCCAGGCTTCTCCATTGATATTGAAGTGCCAAAATGGAAGATTATTGTAAGGGATCTGCAAGTAACTACATTATCACTGTTGGTTAAGTGTGTAGATGAGACAAAGATTAAGAGGAACGGGAATAAAATACAGAGCAACTTGGTTCATTTGGTAAGATGGTCCCAAATAAACAAAACATATTTTAGTGAAGACAGGTGGAGCAAGGGAGGCAGGCCAGTCTTAAGGAAGAGAGACTTTCCTTTCAAAACTGTAGCTCTGACAAAAGATCCAGAGTGGACATCAGAACCAAGAAGCCACCATGAAGTCCCATAAGTCTGGAGAAAGAAGGACTCAGGGTTCCCAAATTCATAAATTATTTTTATTGCCATTATAGTGAATTAAATACTGGACTAGTTTGCCATTCTATGCTTTAAGAAAATATAAAAAGTTACAGAAGCTGTAGAAGGAGCCTCAAAATTCTTCAGATGCTCGAGATAAATACATGATGGCAAAACAGTTAGAAGAATTTGGTCTACTTGGTTTATCAGCGAAGCAGACTGGGGAGGGTTGACAATTCCAGTACCCAAAATATTTCTTCAAGAAAGAAAATGTCTGTGTGAAATGGAGAAAGAATAACAAAAAGCAAGAGCTGGAAACTGAAGCCAAGGAAATTCAAATAGGAAACGAGTCTGCTTTAAAATCACACACAGAGATAGTGTTTGACCAGTGGAAAAAAAATACCAGTGGCTGTGACATAGCTTTTATTTCTGGCAGTCTTAAAAGTCCAGGTTGAATGCTCTTCCAAAGATGTGCTTTTGTCAAACATGAGTTTCTGGGCTCAGTGCCAGGGAGAAAGTACAAACACTCAGTGCCTGTAATGGATAGGTGAGCAGACTAAATGACTTCATTGTCTAATCTGGCCTCAGACTCTGGGAACTTGTGAGCCAGACCAATGTAAGACTTAATGATGTGTGCAGCCCCTGCTGCCCTAAACCTCCTCCTTCCTTGCCTAATTATGTCCCAACACCAGTTTCTTCTTCTGAAATTGCCCAAGTGGGGTCTTGGCAAGGGGCAGAAACACTTAGACTACTGTGACTACCACAGTCGTTGGTCTTGCCCTGAGCAAGGTGGGTAGGAAACATGAAATAAAACCAACCAATGCTTTTTAATTACATTCTCCAGATTTTTGTACTGAAATTCTATGCACCACAGCACCCACCAGAACAAGCACAAGGAATAGTGAGTAATAAGGACATGGAAAACAAAGAATGGCCCTTATTCTTCTCCTGCAGCCATAAGCTGAACTGAAACATCAGCAAAACACAATGGCATCTGTACAGATCTGCTTCACAGCTCAGGAACCAGCTGAGACTGAAACTTGGGCTGTCCCTTCACTTGTCCCCCAAGGTAATGTAGCTGCTGAGCTCAGAAGGATTTACTCTGCAGCCCTCAATACATAAGAGTACATCCACAATAATAATAAGTAGAAGACAAATCATGTACCTAAGAACCTGTCGGCAAGGCTGTTGGACTGCAGAGCCAGGGCTGTTCGGAAACCCTTGCTGTCTGATGGGATGATGGTGGACTGACAGACAAAAGCTCCCACAAAATTGGAAAAATCTTCTGATTCTGCAACCATGTCCTTCAGAGTAACGTCTGTGATGTTGTCAGTGCAAATTGCCATCTTCTTCCCCTGCGGACGATCAGGAAAAAAGGGGGAAGCTGTTGGTTGCTGATAAGATGTGAAAAACTTTGGAAAAGGAGAGATTGCAAACTTCCTGACTGCAAACCAGATAAGACTCATAACTTTACCTTATAGCAACTTGATGTCTCTGTGTCTGTCATAAGAGGGACAAATTGCAGCAACAAACTGTGGCATTGTGAAAGCTCTGGTTAAAGCCTTGTACAGACTCAGAAACACAATGTCACCTCTGGCATGTGTCTTATCAGAAATCTGTGCTGTGGAGCACTCTTTGTTTATCTTGACAGCATAATGTTTACTTGCACAGTGTAATAAAATGGCTTGCAAAGGAAAACCCTATTTCCCTTGCCTTCAACTAATATGATGTAGAATACCTCTTTATTTGGGATTTAATCCAGACAAAATATTTTCAAATCACAAATACATGAAATCCTTAAACTGATATATAACCTTCAAGACTGCCTTAATGTCACATGTCAAGACCAGTGCTAGTATCAGAGCAATAGCAAAGAAAGGTGAATCACCAGACTGTTTTCTTGACAAAATGTCAAGCACTCACCACCTAATCATGGTTGGTATTACTGTAGTACCATCAGAGTAATTTGGGAAAATTAAAACCAGATCCACAGGGGAATGAGCATATCTTTACCTTTGTGAATCTAGCTGTCAGCAGCTCTAATCCAGGTGGTAAATACACATTTAAGTTTAAAGGTATGCAAAGTGCTGTAAAGAAATGTGACTACCCATTTGTCTCAAACCATACAAATCCTTTGGTACATGGGAAAAATACTTTAGAACTTTTCAGGGCTGGACATTAATATAAACTACATGTGCTGGCTTTCATGGGACAATACACAACACTGGTATTGGTCTGAAAGGTTAATATTTTGTGACAACAAACTGGTACAGTGCAAGTCCCAGACAGAGAAATCTTGACTCTGGGCAAGAGACTGTTTGACTCATGGACTGAACACATTTTCCACCACTTTCAAAAGCTGTAGCCAAAGTCAGCACTGGGCACCTTGGCCACTGGCAGACAGCAGGGTGGCCAAGGGCTCTGCTGACATCTCTAGTCAAGTCATGAGGAAAACATAAGGAAAGAAGTTGCCAGCTGAGAGACTCAGACTTCCCTTGAGCTCTTTGGTGGCAGCACACAAAGGTGAGGTGACTCCAGTGACTTGAAAGGACAAGAGCTAAGAAAAGGCAGGGATGTGACAGGGGTTTTCTTCTGAGCATTATTTATGGCCTAAAACATTGTCATCTCTGCTGTGGAAAATGACTTGGCTGCTCAAGAATCCTCTTGCATGGCTAAGCAAGATTCCAAAGTGCACAGTGTGGGTGACAACTCACTTCAAGCTGAGTCCTTGTCCTGTTTCAGTGTGATCCCAGAGCATCAAGACAGGAAACAAACTGATTCATGCCCCCAGCACTCAACACCAGCTGAGCTCACCTCATTCCCACACAGGCTGATGTTAAAGAAGTGGAAGAACTTCGTCCCTCGGGAAGTGAAGCTGGGTCCACTCATCAATGAGCCCACCTGGCTGAGGTTGCTAAAATTGTAATTCAGACTCTGATTATCCCTGACATAGGACACCAGGCAGTCACTGAAGCAGGCAGAGTGGTCCTGCAGGGAAGGAGAGGCATCCATTAAAGAACAGTTATGGAACAGCAGCAAACCATTCATCTCGGAGCTAAAGCAAGCAGGTGCAGACAGGACTGTTTTCCTTGTTAAGGATGAAGGGGAACTCTGTCCTATTCCTCTAATTCATCTTTCCTTTGGGAGAATTCCAATTCCTGTCTCAATTCTTCACAATATATTAGGACTATAATGTTCCCTAAGCCTGTTTTTTCTGCTGTTTGCTGCATTAGCCAAGAAAATGGAGTTTCTTTCTTTGTTTTGTTCTGGGTGCTTTTAGGATCCCAGTGTTCCAGCTTAAAACCCTGTAAATAGACAAGAACTTGGCCTTGGTTACACTTCTATCTTGCAAGGCAAACACAACAAACAGTCCAAGAAACAAGGACAGGATATGAACCCAGCTGAAAACGGGCAGAATACAAACAATTTGGAGAGGTTTTTCTAGTACCTCTGCAGTTCCTTGCATATAATAAATGTTTACCTATGCTTAAGTGCAATTTCATATAAGAGGAACTTGCTACAGGTTTCTAAATGCACAGAAACATCATCCAGATGAGGCAATCCCTGAGTTTGAAACAGCAGGAGTCTGGGACAATTTTAGGTGGAAGTAATGTATATTCTTGCCCTGTTTATACACTGTCCACAGCATAGCTTCTTGAAATGAATCTTTTTTTTTTTATAAGATAGGAAAAAATTTTTTATAAGATGTAGTAAAGTTTTTGATAAGACGTGAAGAAGTTTGGGAAAGCAGAGATTGCAAATTTCCTGATTGTGAACTGGATGAGATTCATTGCCTTTTAACAAAAAAGTTGTCCATTTTATCTTATTATTGCATATTCACAAACACTAATTCGACTAGTGACGTCTTTGGAAGAGTGGGCTCATTGGTTATAGATCTATACTCCACTGCACAAAAGGCACACACCTGTAGGAAAGCACTAAAACTGGCCCTTTGAGAGCTTATCCCCCAAAACCCCCCACTTTCCCATTGCTCGGAAATGCTCCGTTTCTGCACCTTGGTGCTCCTGCTGCCAGGCCCACATGGGATGCAGGCCTCCCTGCCATAGACCTGGTGGATGGACAGGAAGGTGTTGGCTGGACACTCCTTGCACTGGCTGGTCTCCTTCTCGATGTAGTGTCCAGCTGGGCAGGGCACACAGGATGAGCCAGACTGCTCGGAGCCCAGAGCACAGGCCCGGCAGGAGGAGGCCACTCCGTCCACTGCGTTGGTCACCGTGATGGAGTAGATCTTGGCCATGTCATTGATAAACTGTCTGCTCTGGAACGAGAGCCGAGGAAACCACCCTGGTGTCATCATGCCATTACCACACCTCTGCGCACCAGCGTGCCAATTCAGGGATCAGCTTATTCATGGCTATGTCCTTCCTCCTGGATTGTTTATCCACAGCTGCCTCCCCAGGGCTGCTGTATGGTGAGAGCCACTCAGCCCTTACAGGAAGCCTGTGAGCTTCAACAGAGAGTGAGAGCTCTAGGGGTGAGTGTGCAAGGAAAGCTGTGCTCTAAAGCCCTGTGTGTAAGGAAGTACTTACATCTTGGCCCTCGTTAATTCTCTGAAAGGCCCAGGTGAATGTGAAAGAAGCATTTTTGGAGATGATGTGAGTATAGGATTGTTTTTCTTTACTTCTTTCCCACGATTCCACCACATTGGTATTTTTCCTATTAACATCCTATAAAATAAATATGTTTAAAAAAAAAAAACTCAGTCATACTACACAAAACACCAGTGTTGTATGATACAGACATTAGTATATGAAAATTACTTTATAATCACATTTAACAATTAATAAAGGAGAGCAAACATGCTTATTCTGTTTCTCACAACTGGCAAATTTTTAATTGAAAATGGGAGTCTGTCACAAAAGATATTCTAGTTCTTACAAGAGCTAAGTTCAAAGTCCTATAGCAGTTAATAACCATTTTGAGGACAAATTCAGCACAGTGGTTCTTTCTGATTTGAAAATTTTGTTTGTATATAAAACTTGTGGGTACCAGAGCACAGAAAGGGGAAGGCAAAAATTCAAAGGTAAATTGTAGTTTCTGACATCTTCAGAGACCCACTTTGTTGGTGTCCCTAGTGAAACAGGACCCAGGCCAATAAGACAGCACCAAGGCTTACATGACAAAAATCTGTTCAATCTCTGTTTATGTTTCTTATTCTCTATCAGCTGTAAATGTTCCAGTTAAGATGTTTTTCGTTTAAACCAATTCCTTTAAATTACCACTAAAAGCAGACTCTTTTAAATTACCATCTAATTTCCACTCAATTCTCTTCAAATTAAGAGCAGATTCCTTTAAAGAGTCACTAAATAAAAAACAAAAAAAGGACCAGTTTCTCCTTTCAGTGGAGGGGGAGGGAGCTGTCACATATCCAGTTACTTTCCTCAGCTGATGGACTTTCAATAAGCAGGTGATGAAAGTAAGAAAGAGAGTACTTTGCTTTCACAAGCAAACATCTGCCTGCCGCCCTACTGATCCCCCAGGTCACTGACAGGATCAAGTCTAAGTTTCCAAATTGTCATCCTCCCATCCCTCCGTCCCACATCTTGACTTGTGACTCCATTTCTAGAGGATAACTCAGCTGAACAAGAGACACTGATAATTTCATCATAGGTTTAACGGGGGAAAATTTGGCTCTTTAGTGTCCCACAATTTGTTTTAGAATAAAAAGATAACCAGGAATGGTTCACAGCTCACATGGTGGAGGAATTTCACTAGGTCATTCATTGAATCCTTCCTGCAAGGGCACTGCAGATACTAATGTCATACTTAATCATAACAAACCAAGTGCAACTAATCACACCTATGTAGAGGTATTAGAGTGACGTGGAATATCAGGCTCAGTCCTCAATCATGGAAAAAGAGGTCTCACTTACTGCCATGAAGTACAGCACACAATCTGCTGAACAGATGGTCTCAAAAATAAAAGTAATCCGTCCTAGTTCTGCCCCAGTTGCTCCTGTCACTGATGTTGGAGGCCTGTTTAACACAGAAGGAACAAAATATTTACACAGTGCTCTCCAGACAGGTAGCAGTCAATCCTTCAAATTCCTCTTCATATGGTGAAACCATCAAAGCCCTGTCACAGAAAACCTGCCCTCACAGAACAGCAGAGCCCAGGTTTCACAGTGGCTCTGCACTGGGTGCCAGATGCAGAAGGGTCATTTTTTAAGCATCTGAATTATTTATGGTACAGTACTCTCCTTATAATGAACCCCCAAGTTTGACCATATTTGTAGGGGATTTTCTTATTAAAATTCATTACATGCTTCAAGTGATTTACACCAATTTAATTGCATCTGCCCTCCACTGACAAGGGACGTTTTCAGGAGTTTCACACAAAGCAGAAGTATTCAGGGTACTCCCCTGCAAAGGACTAAAAGTAAACAGTAAACTGGGACATGCAGAACTTTTCCATAGAGATGTTTCTTGACTAGAACAATGACCATCCCCCTGTGAGGCCACACATCAAATCCTGGGTTCAGATTTTGGCCCCTCATTACAAGAAAGACATTGAGGTGCCAGAGCAGGTCCAGAGAAGGACAATGGAGCTGGTGAGGGGTCTGGAGCACAAGTATGATGAGAGGTGACTGAGGGCGCTGGGGTTGTTTAGCCTGGAGAAAAGGATTCATTCCCAGGGGAGACCTTATCGCTTTCTACAATTACCTGAAAGGAGGGTGTAGCCATGGTGGGGGTTGGTCTCTTCTCTGAGGTAACAAGTGACAGAAACAGAGGAAAGGGCCCCAAGTTGTGCCAGGAGGGTTAGACTAAATATATGGGAAAATTTCTCCACTGAAGGGGTGGCCAGGCATTGGAACAGGCTTCCCAGTGAAGTGGTGGAATCACCATCCCTGGAAGTGCTCAAAAGGCATGTGAATGTGGCACTTGGAGACTTGGTTTAGAGGTGGACTTGGCAGTGCTGGGTTAATGATTGGACTCAATGATCTTGGGGGTCTTTTCCAGACTTAATGATTCTATGATTCACTTTTATTTATATTGCTGCTTGCCCATAGTGTAAATTAAGTGTCAGGGTTTGCTCAGTAAGAAGTCATCAACTCCCTCAGCCAAAATACAGCAAAGGGAGGGTGAGGTTCCTCTTGACATACCTTACCTGTCTCAGTATTTGGCACCTGGTCTGAGCTAGAAGTCTAATCTCACTCTTTAGACAGAGAGTCGCAAGCACCCCAAGCAGCTATTTCACCCTGTCCGAGGGGTCAGAAGTGGGATATCCCATTCTCCTGCATTGCCTCCATCTCTCCACTGGCTCCAAGGGCAGCACAGACTGTGCAGGCTGCCTGGAGCCACAGCACAAAGTAACTTGGATTTCATTAAAATACTGTAAGGGCGGGCATCATTATGCACCCCATGGCAGATTTATCTGATTGCTCTGGCATAATTCAAAAACAGAGGGATAGGAATATTTCTTCTCAGTTTCCAGATAGCCAACACACTGATATCTCTGGCATCTTGGAATGGAACAAACACTGCTAACAAACAAGGTCTTACATGCTTGTGTCTGCCTCAACAGACTGACTGGGGACTGCTTGGAATAAAATACAAGTTTCCTCTTGTTTCTCATTCATTACATTATTCCACTTCAGAAAGGAAAACCCTGATCATTCTGGGGTAGTGTGAAATAGGTGTAAGAGACAGAGACATACGAGAAATAAATGGAAAAAAAAAAAAAAAAACAAAACCAAAAACAAAACAGTTCCTTACTTAAATCCTGGGATGTGTAGGTTCAAGATAAGATAGTCATTGTCAGAGCCCCCTGCCCCACTCTGGATGTGATCACCAGCCACCTCCCAACCTTCATAGGACAGAAAGAGAAAAAAATTTCAAGAAATGGATGGCAAAAATTTTTAAGCAATTCAGTACTTCAGTGTATTTTAAAGATACCTGGTATATAGAGCAATGTCATAATGCTTTTGAATGAAAAATTCTAGCAATTGTATGAATTGCTGATTTTACAAGCAATTGTCACCTTTGAAATCAGCAAAGCGATTGAAATTCCCTGACCTGTGCTGTGCAGCTCAAGGGAATGATCCATCTGATATCTTCCAGCCTTAAAACAGATGAATCAATGAATCTGTGTGTTAAATGTTAAGCATATACTTAGTTCCCTTCTGCTCAACACACATAATTCAAAGCTTGAGTTACATCAGTCTGACAGGGTGGATCAGACTAAGGACAATCTGTCAGAGAAGGCTGGAGGTGGGAGAAATCCCAAAAGGCATTATTTTCCCCAGTGAGCTGTGGCTGCTCTCTGCTGCAATTTTAGCACATGTGCAGAGAGAAAGCTCTGAGTGCTGAATGAACAAAATCACAGACTTTGAGTTTTCGAAAAGAATTACATGTGACCTTGATGGGCATAGTTATAGCAAAACAAAAATCAGATAAACTAGGGAGAAGTCAAATAGTGCTTTCTTCAATGGGGATATAAATGCATCTGAAGATGCAGTAAAGTCTATGGTGGGATAGTTCCTTGGCTTAGGAGACTTCACATAGTCTGCAACTCCTGCCCTCTTCTGGTGTATAAGAGATTTTTTATTTCTTCTTTGTCACGCTGTGACATTGCTTCCTACAGGAAATTTCAAGCCTGGTGCAATTAAAGAAAAGCAGGGAAACTGTGTTGTGAGTCATGGGTGCTCCACCAAAACAGTGATCCATGCAGGAGAAAGGCACACAACAATGCAGGGAGTTGGGCTCACCATTCATTCCATCACATTTCGAGTTGCCAACATTAAAGCAAGACGTCTTCATGTTGCCTGGCAGGATGTTCCACCACTTGTACTCAAATCCAAGAGCTGGTTCAGTCCCAGCAGGGCAGGCTTTGCACTCTATAGGTCAAGAGTGCAGAAAAAGGATACTGCATGGTCAAAGCACATCTCAAAAAGTGTTTTAGAGAACATAGATACTACTTTTTACTTTCTGATACAAGTAATAAGCAAAGAAAATAATTTATTTCTTTGTAATTAAACAGTCAAAGACTTATCAGGATGAGAAGAGTGGAAATGAGACCAGCATTTTATAAATTGTAGGTCGTAAGCTCATTGTAACTAATCTGCAACTGGTCACAAAGCTACACATCCTTTTTCATGGACTCAGCTGAAAGTTTGATCATACTGGTAAACAAGAATTACCACAAAATTCTGTAGGGGACTACTGGTCTAATACATCTCAGAATCAACAAGCCAGAGTTTAGGCACTGTTGGCAGGGTATGAATTTGACAGTGTTTAAAATGAGGCTTACACAGGAAAGAACTTGGCATGGACAGGAGAATGGATAAAGAGGAGTTACTGACTGTAAAAGTTCTGATTCCTTTCTCAAAATCCTTTAAAATAACTCTCAGGATGTTTATATCAGCCAAGAAATGAATCTAGAACACAGCAGGCCAACTTAGAGCAGCAACCCCTGACAAGAAAGAACTTTGGAGAGAAAACACTGTTATCTCACAAGTATTTCATGCAAAATGAACTCTGGCTTCTGATGACGTGTCATTAAACTAAGTCACATGCAAGCAGACAACTGCTTTTGGGGACACATGCAATTTTTTCATGGACTCCTACCCTGTGTTCCATCCGAAAATGTGCCTGGTGGGCAGGGAGTACAGGAAGATGAGGCATTGTTGTAAAAGCCAGGATTGCAGGGAGGACAATCCTGCCTCTCTCCAGAAGGAGGTAGGGTCAATGCATCGGGGAGATCCTCTCTGCAGATCTTGGGTTCAATCCATTTGTACATGATCTGAGTCTGGAAGGAGAAGACACTGAGCTCGCACACTGTGCTGCAACACATCCTTTAGGACTAGATGCCCCAATCAAGGTCCCCCCTTGTAAATTAAATCAGATTATTCCCAATGACTGAGGCCAAAACCAGACCTTGCACGCCCAGGACAATAAAGGGATGGGTAGATAAGGGAAACAGAAGTAATTAGTTTCACAGAAGATTCCAAGATATTTGACCTTAAGAACAAAACAAAAATGTGAAGCTTAAAATAATTACTACTGTTCATTCTTATTTAATTAGTAAATTTCCCCATGCATGTTTCTGCGAAAGGTCAGATAAATAATTATAACAACTGCATAAGTAAGCTGTACATTTTAACCACAGTAACACAAAATATAACTTCTGCATTATAAATTGGGAAGGCATCTGTTAGAGAACACAAGTTCTGCATTTTTTCCTCCATACTGGCCTGTGCTTTGTAAAGTCCTCAATTTATCTCCAGCCATTTTTCAGTTACTGAGCAAATGCCAAAATCATGCAGGAGCTCTCCCAATCCCTCTCCAATCCCTCTGCATCACATAAGGAGCAGTTTATGAACACTAACATTAGTCAGTCCATGGTGTTACAACACACAACAGTATGGCCTCTATGTCATCACCTCTCTTTCAGGAGATGCATCACCAGTGAAGCTGGATTTCAAATTTCATCTGACTTTGGATCTATCTCTGAAACGGTTTTACATCTCAAGAAGAAAATGAGCTTAATTCCATAGCTGAGAAACCCAACTGGCAAGCCTTTAACCTGTCCAGAGCTCACTCTGTGTACTTCCACCCTTTGGTCCCAGCAGTGCAATCAGGGACCTTTGAGGCCAGCAGCTCATATAAGGGAGATTTCACCTCATGAATTTCATCCTGACCCCCCTGTCATCCTGGGCATTGAGCTGCTTGCACTCTGATAACACAGAACAACACTTCAAGAAGTATTGATCCTCTTTGAAACTGTTTCAATAAACAAGCTGGAAGAAGCTTTAGTTCAGACTCAGACCTTGGCTTCTGGGAGCTGCAATTAAGCTGAGGCTCTCGCCCTTCACCCTGCCTGCTCTTTGCTGCAGCCCTGCCTGTGCCAGGTCATGTACCCTGGCTGACCCACATAATGACTGGGCCATGGACACAGTGTCCCAGATTGACACTGGTCATGTCTCATCACTATGGACTTCTCTGGCCACCTTGGCTCAATCTGGCCACTGGTGCTGGGTCTGCTTTGCCAGCTTTGCGCAGGCACTGAGGGGCTGCTCCTGCTGTCAGAGTGCCACCTGTTCCTATGGATCAGCCTGACCTTGCTGCTCCTGAACACTTAGAGGACTTTCTGGAGTATTGCTCCAGAAATGCTTCAGCAGCATCACGGTGCCCAGCCTTTAAAATAAAAAGGCTCAGAAGCTGGCAAAGCATGTGTGGTTGGTCAGAGACCAAACATACTGCAGAGGAATCCTACTGCGTCTGAGCAGGGGGAAGAGGGTCAGAGGGTGTCCACAGCCATGTAATGAGGGTCTCTGACACGGGGCTGAAGCACTCAGCCTGGGATTTTTAAAGCAGCAGGTAGAAAAAAAGTCAAGAAGAGTCAAGTGCCTTAATCTCCTAAGGCCCCTTCTACATGTAGAGTGGGACAGGAGGGAGACAACAATCTAATCTAATGTCCATTGAAAATCCTGGCTTATTTTAGTAAGCCATGGATCAATATGCTGGTCCTTTACAGCCACTGTTCACCTAAAGATGGCCTGCAGAGTCAGGCCCTCTCACTTTGCTTCATCACATAGAGATATGGACGGGGAAATGGCAAAGCTGGAACAATTTCCAGAGCTGCAGATCACTAAGCAGTGAAAGCAATCCTGAAAACGCATCTGTGTACCCATGACACACACTGTTGTGGTTGCAACTGGACAGTGAAGGGTGCCTGCAGAAATACCCACTTTGCATTGTGATGATGTCCATCTGTGAAGGGAAAGACCATCGAGGAGGCAGGAAAAAGGTCAACAGTAGGAGCCTATTTAGTGCCAGGAAGACTTGGATCACACAGAGCAGTGCAGGGTAATCCACAGGAGGCAGCAATTAAAGCAGTGACTGGGGGTGTAGCAGCAAGCACCACTGCTAATTTCTCGAGTCATTAGAGGACGTTAACAGAGCAAGAATTGGTGAGCCAAGACCAGGTTGCAGAGCCTGCCAGTCCTTGGGCTAAACTCACTGATGCTTCAATACTAAATCACACAAGCTCTCAGCCACATTTTGGAACTGGCTGATCAGGAGACTCCAAAATGCTCCATCCTGCCAGCTAATATTTTAGGCCAGGAACATACAGGTGCTAAGGATTTTGACTACCTGCTATTCCATCCAGATCCAAGGGAAATGGGAAAAGAGGAGACAAAACAGGCCTGACCATATGTCCACATTTCGGAGGGATTCCTATACCAGTAAACAGGAATTTCTTCTCCATATTCCAGCAAAATTCCCATTTGATTGCTAGGACAAAGGGCAGGAGAGCTCCAAAGCCAGGCTGCTCCACCAGCAGGTCCCTCTATGAGATACCCAGTGGATCTAAGATGTCTGAGTGAAACAATCTCCTGAGAGTCCAGGTGATTTGAAGAATAGCAAGCACATTAGCAGCAGCTAAGTTCTGCTGCTGCACATGAATACTCCCAGACTATGTATATACCATTATTTCAACAGATCATGGGTCTTTCTCTTCTTTGATGCTAAAACTGATGATGATTGCACACATCATACCTATGCAGCCAGACACCCTTCCACTTGAAATAGGAATGGTCATGTCCAGTGTTCCTGTGCCTGGGCAATGCTGGGACAGGGCAAGTTACCACAAGCCCAAAGTATGCCAGGAAAGGTTGCTAACAACTGAAGAGCCAGGTTTATTCTGTGACAGTCCATCACCTTATGCTCCAACCAGCATGGAAGCGTGGAGGCAGCACAAGTGACCCCGTCAGACTCATCACAAGAGCAAGGAACTTCTTGTCTCACAACAACAAATCCCTTAAACCATGACAGGCAGATTCTTACAGAGGGATAAAGGCTGGAGAGAAGGCAGCTAAAGGACAAGCCCTAAGCCTCAGAGAGATCCAATGCCGGGAGTAAAACTGGGAAAGTAATTGGGAAGGGGATTCCTAGAAACCCTATCTTGTTTTCAAATCCAGAGATAGCAGTAAGCTCAGTGAGTATAAAGATAGTATCGTGCCTTCTACTTACTTTTCCTTCCTTGTCACATGGGGTATGGATCTGGAAAAAGTCTTTGCTTGTGCATGGAGGACGTTCTATGCACACACTGGATCCCTCATCTAAAAAGAAAAGGTGAGAAACAGGATATTAAACTATCAAATAGACCCTGGAAACAAATGTAACAAGCTTACAATCTGGAGATTAAACTGAGTCAGCAGAAAAATAGAAAACAAGAATGAAAAATCAAGCTCTTAATGGAATCTGCATGAACCTTCCCCTCAATTGAAGTGGGGGAACAGGAAAAACACCAGCTATGCTCATACTGCCACACTGAAATTCCTTGGTTCAGTATACCCTGGGAGAACTACTGGGAAGAAGTTCTTTATTATGAGAGTGGTGAGGCACTGGAACAGGTTGCCCTGAGCAGCTGTGGATAGCCCATCCCTGGAAACACTCAAAGCCAGGTTGAATGGGGCTTGGAGCAACCTGGTCTAGTGGAAGATTCCCTGCCCATGGCAGGGGGTTTGGAATGAGATGATCTTTAAGGTCCCTTCCAACCCAAACCCTTCTATGAGTCACCCAAACCCTCAGCCCAACCCTTCACCTTTAGGCAGTAATTTGTGCAATTTGACCACCATGGGAATATCACAGAGCCACAGAATCAATTAGGCTGGAAAAGACCTCTGAGATCAACAAGTCCAACTTTTAATATTTTCTCACTTGAAAAGGAACAAGACCACTCCAAACCATTAGAAATTTCCTTACAATACGGTCCAATTTTAACTCTTCCCAGATATTTTTGCAATATTTCCATTCCCACTGTGAGCACAGGCACTGTTCCCAAGGATTTTTCCATAATCAGTCATAGCAGGTTCTATGACTGGTAACTGATTCTTCAAGAACTTTCTTAAAACTACTACAAGGAAGAAAACTGAAGACTTTTTGACTACACAGAATAGATTAAGACCATGTTATTTAATGATCACCAGCTAACAAGAGCTGGGAATGCAGAAGATTTAAGACTAGGGTTTGCAACTGGATCACCACATCTTCCAAGCACACAGGAGTCGGGGACAAGTCCAGAGAAAGTACTTGGAAATTACATTCTTTAAAGCACATTCGTATCACCAAACGATAACACAAATCACCACAAGAGGGCACAGCACGACTATTACATCCTTCAGAAGAACTGTTGCCTTCCAGGTCATAAAAGTTCTCCATCCCTTCACCTTAACATGGATGACCTTAGCGAAGTTCGATTGTGGTCCATTTTGTTTATGTGCCTTCTGCATGTTTTGGGAAATCCCACCTTCATTCCCCCTTTGTATATCAACTGGACATTAAACTTCATTGTTGCACATAACCCTTCTGATGTCTGAAACATCTGATAACCTCACAGACTCAGACCCTCCTGGTTTTACTTAAACCAGTTGGTTTATGTACCTGCATAATACATTTCTTCTTTACACTTGGTGCACTCTTTAGCTCCTTTCTCAGAATAAGTATTTCGTGGACACACCTGGCAGCCAGATGCACCTGGTTTGTCACTGAAGGTACCAGGCTTGCATGAAAAGCATTCAGACGTGTATGCAACTCCTGTAAGATAAATTACAGGTAAATTGCACTGAAAGAGAGGTACAGTCCATAACTGCTGCGTAAAACAGCACAAAACCCACAGACTTTCACCACTTGCTTTAGACACTTTGGCTTTGTTTTTAATCTTTGCTCATCAAAGCAAGTCTGACCCATTTACAAACCTTATACAACACTCCAAGCTTAGAACAGGTCTAAACACTTAGAACAGGACCAAAAGAGCAACCCCAGAATAAATAAGTCATTTAAATATAAATTTAGCTGTCACAGCTATGATATATATCCATTTCTCACAGTTGAGAGGCTTACCAATAACCATGATCTTTCTATACTACATCAGAGAAACCCTGTTTATTCCTTTCTTTCTCTCTATTTGCTAGGCCAGTCTTTTCCAGTAGATGGCATCATTTACCAGCTAAATTATTTTTTCAGCCTTTTCCTGACAAGTTTTGCTGTTCCATTTCTACACTTTAAAGGAGGAGACAGGGGACAAGGGGCTAGAAAAAGCCACTTCAGTTCTGTAGGCACACCAGTAGAAACAGCACTTGGCAAACAATATGACCAAAGAGTGAGATAAGACCTGAAAGATAATTAACACTTACCTTCAATTGTGATGTTTTTCACCAGAACTGGTTTTACTGCTTTGGAACCCATGAGAATCCCTGTTGTTCTCCAGTATAATATATTGCTACCTGATTTGAGAGTTACCTGGAACAATACATGTGACAGTTAGCAGACATCCCCTCAACAAGACATTGTTTTATTTCCTACTTCCATTACTCAAATTTCTTGCATACTAGCAGTGACCCTGTCTTTTCCTAAGCTGCTTAGTGAGTCAAGAGGTAACGAGGAGACAGCTAGGCAGGTGCTGTACAGACATCTCTAAGGAGCGCCAAGGTGTGCTTTATAAAAAAGTTTCTCTACACCTCAGTTTTAGAGAAAAACACCAAGGCCTGTTTCTGACCTTGTTGTAAGAAGAATTTGGAAAAAGCTGTTCCCACCTTTATCTATCTACCCCTGGCACTCATGAGCTGTTATCTCTAGCTCTATGTTCAGATACAGTCAATCAGTTTGTTTTTAAAGCCTTGAGATACGCTTTCATAAAGAAACTCAACATGACCCAGAGTTCAAAAATCCAGGCTCACAAGTGAGTTTTGTTTAGAGGCTTTAAAAATCAAGCTCTGCCTGCATCTAACACTACAGCATCACAGTTGGTACACCAGGCAAAAACCACAGCTGTCCCCACCAGCAGTCCCATTCCTCCTTCTCATTTCTGACCCTGAACAGCAGATGAGATGCGGAAAACAACCTTTTTTCCCGACTGCCTTGACCCACTTGTTTTCATGGTGTGGTTCAGCAAGTGTCTGCACAACGCCTGTGCTGGCACAGGGAGTGGTGAGTTGGTGGCATCACAGCTGGGATAAGGGGCAGGAGAAAGGCCCTTTCAGCAGCAGTCTTGTTGCCTTCTGCTTTTAACTTACTTGTGTAACTGCAGTGTCACTGTCTTCACTAAAAGCAGCAGATTTACCAAGCCCCAGCCTGGCCTGCAAAGCCGTACCACATCTACTAGCCCAGTACAAAATGCCTATTGCCAAGACAGTGATACTGGCCTAAAGGTGCTATATTTTCACACAAGAAGAGTGACAAACTCTACCAGCATAAGAGTTCAGGATAGTATGATTTACAGCAGTGCTGTACAGGCCTGGCATGACCACGATTTTTGTTCACCCAGGATAAAGAGTTCAAAACTTCAGCCAAGTGAAAATACAGTATATTGTATCTCCTACACCCAAGCAGCTACTACCTACAGGCACAGAGGAGAGCTGGGTTACTACAGGTAACAGCTGAACTGGGACCATATTGAACCAAACATCATGTTGTGAGGGGCAGAGGTACCCAACATCATCTCTGGTGCAGCAGGACTCACATGCTGAGAGCAGAGACTGCAGTAACCAGAAAACTGGGCTCAGAAAAGCCACCATGACAGGATTTGCAGTGCAGAAAAAAAGCCTTGAGAGCCAGAATAATCATCTCATCTAGCTCATGTGTCTACATTTCAGCCAGGAATCCCAACAACCATCATAGCCAGTGAAGACACCTGCACACCTCAAATTATGAGCTCAGATGGCACCATCTTGCCTGCAGACTGTCTACAGCCCTCACCTCACCCAAGTTGATGCCCTGGTTTTGGATCTACCACTCAATTCATCCCCTCATTCTTCTTCACCCAGCTCTCCAGCCTCCCAGTGTAACTTGCACTGGTCTTGTATCTGAGCTAAGAGGCACTGCCAACCAAAGCTGGCTCAGGAATACAGTTTCTCCTCCAGGAGGATAAGCAGACCATGGAAAATGGAGAGCATGCTGCTGCCTATGCCCATAAAAGCCTTTTTCTTCTGGCATAATGTCCCCTATGCTGAGCCTTTGCTGATATGGTTCTGGGAACAAGGGGATGATGGTACAGTGGTAGCCAGGCCTCAGCTAATGAGTTGGTCTATGTATGGCCTGTGCACAAAGCAAACTCAGCCAGCGGGGTCACGGGCTTGCCGAAATGCTGCCCCTCCCAACATGGACAGGCTCATATTCATTCTGCAGGAGCCACCCTGGTGCTGCCAGCTTGTTTTTCAAACAGGTAAGTCTCCACAGAGCAGAAGCTGAGTGCAGTCCAGCTCTTCTGCACACACTTGAGAATCCAGTGTCTGTCCTGCTTGCCTCCACATACACCACTCCCACTGCTCTGCTGAGACACAGGGAATAATCTTGTGTTCTCATGAGCAAACAACTGTTGTAGAAGATTTCGACTGCAATCGTGCAAAGTGACTGTGGCATGTGGATTTGCATAAATCTATTTAACCTCATAAAGTACTTGATTCAAAGCCCAGGGAAATCAATACAAAGTCTTGCATCTATATCATTTGTTTTGGGATCAACCCCTTGGGGATGTCTGTAACTTTTCCCCTCAGTACTAGGAAAGCTGTGCTTCTTCAAATGCATTCACAGGAGTCAGTGCAAGTCTGGTGTTTACCCAGAGGAAATCACAGACATCTATAAATGGAAAAGAAACTTCATGAAGCAATTTTTCATACACTTACAGAATGAGACCCCCATTCCCCGTTGTCTGTGAGCTTCACCCACTTGTCTGCCGTGGACTCCATCTCTTTGCACTGGTCGTTTTGTATCTGATAATAAAAACACAAGAGCAGTGACCACAATATGGTGCATCTCTCTGTCGGCATAATAACTGCTGTGAATTATAAGACTTAGCTCTCTTCCTCTTGTCTACATATTTAGGACAGCAGCTGCCTTACTTGTGACAAAATAAACCACTAACTTTCAAGACCTGCTAGAGTTCAACACTGCCTCCAATGACCATTTCTGACACAGAGAGCAAAAAACGAGCAGGAGATCACCTACTCAGCTTCTACTGCACCAGGGAGAAAAGCCAGTTCAACACTTGCAGACACTTGACCTGGAGTCAAGGATCCTCCTCAAAGTTGCTCCACATCAAATCTGAAATAAATTGTGCAACCCCACATCCTCCAAAGCATTTGTACACTTAATTCACAGCTAGATCAACAGCACTGAGGAAAAGAGGTGAGAAGAAGCACCTATGTAGAAGGTAAATCCCTAATTATTTTGCAGAACCTGAGCTACAGCATCTTTGTGCCATGGCTTTCATCTGCAAAAAGGAGGTAAAAATATACAATCTCTTCTCACCAGGTGTAAAGGGCTTCAGTATATAAAAAGAGCCAGGGAAGTGCAGATCAAGCACTTCGCCATTTCCAAGTAAGCTGCCACTCCCACTGAAATGCCACTGTCCAGAGCTGAAGTGTCACTGTTAAATATATTTAAGCACAAAGGCATGATGGAGAAAAAAAAGAATTGACTTTTACGGGAGCATTAAATATGGTTTCCCTGAAATACTGAAGCTGACTAGGAATTTACAGCCTTTCTATAAAGGACTGCACCACTCACAGCTTCTTGAACAGGGAATGATAAATTTAGAGGAGGTGAATGAGTGGGATATGGATAAAAGCAATAATCAAAAAGCCATTTTCAAAGCCAGTGCTCAGAGAAACAATACATTTGCTCCATTGCAGGAGCAGATCTGTCAGTCACTAAAGCAACTGGAGCTGGGATTCATAATCCTGGCACATTCACCTGACATCAGAGTATATTTGCTGCTTTCTCCCCATGAAAAAGGCAGGATAGTCTAATATAAAACTGAAATGGCTAAACAGAATTGCCTGCATGGTCTGTTATTGAAGTGCAATAGCAATCTATTGCACTGATATAGCAGCAATAGGGTGCCTCCAATAGGTAATTTTTGTCTTCCTTTCCCAGCTCTACTAAGGGAAAGGATACTTTGCATTTTTCTCAAGAAATATTAACCAACACCAGCTACGACTTTTCACTCCTGTGAGGTACAATGAGCTGTGTTTTTCAGATGAAAAACAGAGCTTGTCAGACAGATACAGAGGCAGTAAGAGAGGAGACTGAAAATCTCCAGTCATCTCTCTTTCTGAATCATTCTCCCATTACAGTTTTTTCTGTCCCAAGTGGCAGGTACAACAGGACAAGGACAGCAATACAGGTGTTGGTGGAACCTTCCAAAACAACTCAGTAATGTGGGGTGTCTACACCACACGGCATATATCCTGGTGCCGGGAACCCTCCAGTTCCCTGGACCCCAACCAGTCCATCCACATGGTCAGACCAGGATTGCCTTTCCCATTCTGGTCACTGCTGATCAGACTGTTTTAGCAATTTTAGCATGGTGCAAGTCCAGACAGGCTGCTCCTATTTCAGAGCTAATGATCCCCAGCCCCTCCATTTCACAGTGCAGACACATCCTCAAATCCTAATTCCTAGTGAAATTCATCTGAATTTCTCATGCTTTTCTTTTCACCTTGATTACTAGGACACAAATTGACCTAAAACTAGAGTTAAGATTTCCACACACTACTACCTTGGAAGAAGTCTTTTTCAACAGCAAATCCCTTTTTGACATCTCAAGTCAAACACTCCCAAACGTGAAGCATCTCCCACCAATAACTGTCTTGCAAAAGGCTGGACTAACCGGGTCAGTCATGACCCCTAATAGAAAAATCCCAGTGCATGGCAGATAGGATCAGTTCTGCCTGAGTTTTGAAGATGAAATAAATGCCACAAGACAGCATAAGTGACAGAAAGAGATTTTTTTATCCTGTTCAGCAATAGCAAGCTATGGGCATATGGGGAATGTAGAGCAAAAAGCTGTTTCTAATGATCTTTATCTGGGCTGAATTCTTATAATATAAGGTTGGATTCAACATATAAAACGCCTTACAAAAAATTCAAAGAAGATGTTGTTGTCAATATACTGGTATTCGAAGAAGACAGAACCGGATTTCTTCAGGTGCACAGCATAGATGAGAGAAACTGTACAATCATCCCTGTTTGACTCGATGTAATTCCCTCGAGGTGTCCATGAAGAGCTGATGAACATGAACAAAACAAGCCTCAACTGAGATCACAGATACCGAAGAGATTTTTCTTACACCACTTTACAAAAACATGTTACATAATAAAGAACCCAGAATCCCACAACAGCTAACTTCAGTGAATTTATACATTTCTTTTTCAAATGTGAGAGATGTAATGGATATAGTATTCTATATCTATTTTTATATATTACATGAATAATATAAAATGCAATACTTTTCATTAAAACTGTGCATGGAAAAGTATATGGTACTAAAAATTGAGGAGCCAGCCTACATAAGAAAGCTCCACGCTCCACGTGTTCAATATACCTTTCAATTATACTCAGAAACAGCCTTCTGCAACCACCATGGGTCTCTAAATAGGCTGTAAAAGGACCTCTTTCAGCCACATTTACTATGCCATGACCCTGGAGCTTTACAGCTACAAATAAGAGCAGCTCCAGGCTGGTCTTAAGACTCACTGCTAATGAGCCCAAGGAGACCATGTTGACAGCAAAGAGATGCCTACAAATTTCACCTCCCAGCTACTCGTTTGCCATTAGTAGGGCTGGTTACCCTCTGGAGAGCTTAGATCAGTCATTAAGAAGCTTTGCGCTGCTGAGCTGTCTCAGGTTTACCCACAGCTGCGTAACCCAGATGCAAACAGAACCTCTTACTTGTTGCAGCTGTCAGCCTTGCTCTCAGTTGAGCCAACTGCTGTGTCCATGAAAGTCGCCACGTTGGAGAATCCTGCCGGCAGCTCATCCCATTCATCAAACTTGATCCCACTGCCCAGTGAGTAGGTCCCCTCTGCACATTTGCTGCACACCTGGTTCTTCATCTCCAGGTACTCACCAGAGGCACAGGAGAAAGCTGTTTGCAAAAATTGTTTGCAACACATGAGTGGATACATCAATCCTTATTAATTTCCATTAATTTTTTTTGCCACATACTTAAATAAGATTGAACTTCCGCTACAGGGAACCAAACAGAATGCCCCGGTCCCAGGAGCACAACAGCTGAATTACCAACACTGGCTGCAAAACTGAGACATTCACCAGTTTTTTCATGAGATGTTCACCTGTTTTTCACTGACATGGCAGCACTGAAAGCAAATCCCAAATGATGGCTCCTGATTTGCAGCTCATACCGATGGGCAAAACAAGACCTTAGAAATAAAATCTCTATTGACAGACTGTGTCCAAAATCAATTTGTGAAAATGAGCACTTACAATTCAGTTCTCCTCACCCTTGCTCACCCAACCGTAACACCTTGTGCTTAATTAAAATTACCAGTACCTGAGATCCAGAACAGACTTGTCTCACCTACCTGTAAGGCAGCTGAGAAGGGTGTACAGCAGCACACTGATGGCAATACAACACTACAAACCTTAGCTGAGAGCAACAGGCCTAATCCAAGAGTCTGTGTTTCTCCTCACATGAACTGTCTACAAAACCTCAAACATCTTACTTGATAGACCAGGTGGGTCTTGGAAAAAGTCACCCATGAGTCTTTGTCTATGAGATGAGGATCTTTGACTGGGGTAACATTAACATGCTGAGAAAATAACCACTGGCTGTGAGCACAGCAAAGACAGTTTTTAAACCTTTGTAATTAGGGGAAGTATAATTAGGAGGTAGATTCACAAAGTGCATTTTTACTCTGAAATTACTTCCTCCAAATAGCTGTATGTCTCTTGTCCCCCTGATTACATCTCTGCCTGCTAAGGGAAGATTATTCCCATTATAAGGAAGAAACCTGAATAGCAGCTGAAGTCCTGTATGCCCACAGAGTCCCATGCCTGCGCCAGGAATCATAATTCCTGCCTGGACACTTGTTTCACTTGCAGGCTATCCTGCTTTCCCCCAGCCCTATTCTGCATCATGTCCTCTTTGAGACTGAACATCCAGAATGCAAAACAAATGAGCACTTTCTGCAGCTCACAGTACTTCCTATATTGCTTGCAGACTTTTAAACTCAACTATGCCAGTCTAGCCAAAGCAGAATGAAGAGCAACACCCACAGCTCGCATCCCAAGAAATAGTGGGATTTTCTGCTGTTTCACACATGCCACGTTGCACAGTGACAGATATTTCATACAGTCCCTTTGACAGACATAAACTCATTAGCCTGAGACACTGCAGGATGAGACAAGACTGCCAGCCAAAGTGAGGAAAACTGGCCCAGAGCAACTGACGCCGGCTGCAGTCCCAGCAAATGTGGTTCCACAGATGTGCCAATGTTTGTCTGCAGAAAAACTTGTTTGATTGTAAGTACTTTGATAAACTCATAGCTGCATAACACCAGTCTCCATTTGAAGCCACCTAACAGTTCAGGCTCCCCTTTCTGTGCCAGCTCCTGCAGCACTTCATTGTGTAGTAGCCTTGACAGGTGGTACTGGAGAGCAGATTAAAGGTACATTTAATGGAAAGATCTGCCAAAGGGTCATTTTTTCTTTCTGGTCATATCAACACACTCTATTAGAACCACTGGACCTGAAGCCAACAGCTTTCTAACCCCATTGCTCACTGGTGATGGACCAAGAAGGAAAGTGGGCGGGACCCAGGCAGGGACAGATGCTAGCCAGGGGTTACACAAGGAAATCCTGCTGCAATGAATTTCTGTGAAAGACTGACAGGCAAAAAATCCACCCTCAGTGAGGGCAAGTGGTTTTCTGTAGGCAGTGGCACACAATACAGCACTACTGCTAACATCCCATCTGAGTAACTCCGTTACCTCAACTCAAGCCATAGTATGTACCTGCAGCTGGAGTCAGAAACAGCTTTCTTCTGAGACCCTGAGAAAAGCAGTGTGTCTGAACCTAGACTTCCCCTTGTACTTCTTTTCATCTCAGATGTGTAAAGGTGTCCTGTCTCACTGCTTTAGCATTATTAATAAATCCTGCTTTATATTTTCTTTTGAAGGGCAAAGAGAGAAACCATCAGGATGGGAAGTAGAAAAGTGAGCTCTCTCATGACATAATTGAATTATTTAACAGTTTCAACAATTATTTTTTTTTTTTTTAAAGAAAGCTAAATAGCAAGAAATTGAGAGCACAGCCTAACCATTCCAGAGTCATGAATTTCAATTGAGTCAAGAACCATGAGCAGTTCACTGCCATAATGAAGACACGGAAGGCAGCAGCGCCTCCTGTTCCATTGCAGTGAGATTGAGCAGAGATTATTACCTTAACTGAACTAATATATTTTAACCTTTTGCAGACTGATCATTTGAGAGAAATAAAATGCTGTAAGAGATCAGACTGGCTGCCACACAGGACACATGATCCATCTCTCATCTTCCAGGAAAGAGATGAGCCTTTTTCTTATTCAGGTGGGGAATTACCTGCTTTCTCTCTTCTAGGAATTGTATTTCACAGGCAGCAGCATTTCCCATCAAAACATATCCTCCCGTAAGCAAACTGGCTCTGAGCATGTCAGCTGCTTGCCAAGTTCAATTTGGGGCTGAATGTGTCTAATGGCAACACAAAACACTTTCGACATTGGAACAGATGCAACATTTGGGCTCATTCCAGGCGGTCGGGAGAGGCTGGAGGGGGATGGGGAGGAAATACGGCGTATGATGAGCATGGAGATGGTCGCCTTTCACAGTGTCACACAACTTGGTCTTCTAGTAAGGAGACCAAAACCCAGGGCAAACCCTCTTTAATCTATGCAGCATCAGTTCAGGAGTTTGTCTCAGCTGGAGTTGGGCAGGCTGTGACTGTGACCACACTATGGATCAGAGGCACTTGTGTGGGGACAAAGCACAGACAGATGATCCATCTCCAGGCACTGGCACTTCGTCTTGCTCACGTCTGCTCTATCTCACTCAGATGTAGTGGAGCGCAGGTGCAGCACTGACCAGTGACCACAGACACAGTTGATTTTATTGCAGCACTGCTATATTTGTGGGGGTAACACACATAAGATGCTGCTAACAGGAAGGACAGCATCATGACATAAGAGGTTAAGGTGTGATGCGAAGTTTCAGGAATCTAAATCCTATATTTTAGGTGTGTGTTCTGATTCATCCTCCACTAAACTTTCCCTCTTGCTTCAGATTCCAGAGGAAAAATTAGTTTCCTGTATGAGAGGTAGCCTTTGTGAATACCCCTGATCTCAGAGCCCATTTGTTTAGGCATTTGATACTTAATTTTGAGAGAAAATATTGGATAACTGGACATCACTATCCCTTCTCTGACTGCAAACTTTATTATTACACCTTTCAAATATCAGTTTGGGTGCTACACACTAACTTACACAGAGCAACACACACTGTGAAGACTGAATGTGATGTTCTTTCTTTCTGTGAAAAAAACTATGATTCATGCATTAAAAGGTTTCAAAATTTGCCCCATCATTGGCATTTTTAAAACTGGAATAACATTTTCAGAGGCAGTTAGGAACAGCAAGACACACTGTGGTGCTGGATACACTGCTGCCTTCAGTAGATCTTTGGAGCTGATGCAATTATTGGTGATTCACAGCTGTAGCTTTCTTAAATAAATACAGAAGAAAAAAAAATGCTGTGGTTTGTACAGGTCACCAATATTTCTCTCAAAAAGATGCTGCAAAGTACTGTTACCTAGACACTGCCACAGGCAGCCACACATTTATACACTCATGTGATAAAGCTGACACCGGATCCATTTCATAAAAAATTAACATGAGCTACAGTACTAATACCCACTGAAACCATTGTATAAGTCTTGTCAAATAGACCTCATTTCATTCTTTAAAAGGATTACAAGTCACTTGATAAAGGTGACGGAGTGGATGTAATAGACTTAGGGTTTCTAATACAGTTAGCTTAGTTTTGCATGTCACTCTGATGAAGAAAGGTAGTGCTGCACAATACCAGTAAGGCACATGTTAAAGGGATTAAGAACTGCCTGAGTAACAGATCTCAGACAGAGCTGTCAATAGGAAACAGGGAGGAAGGGGGTAGTTCTGCCTGCCCAGGACTGAGTTGGATGGCTGCCCACATTTTCATCAAATAGAAAAGGAATGGTATTAAGATTGGCAGGTGAGAGACTGTTGCCAAGGCTTAGCCCACTCAAAATCCATGTGTTTTAACAGAGTCAAAGGTAAAGACAAGCTACTGAAGGCAATGAGTGGCAGCCCTGTTTGCAGAAGGTTGAAACATATCCTGGAGAGCAGCAATTCTAAGGGTCAGAGTGGACCCTCCATTCAAGAGCTTCCACTGTCAAGACATCCAAAAAAGGCACTAGTGAGATCTCTGGATATATTTAGAGGTGGAGGTAGAGATGTGTAGGATGAAATGTGCATATTACAGGGAAGAAGAGTGTTGTAATACTGCATATAGTTGTGATTCAGCATTTTTGAGAGGTCAATACAAAAAAGTGCTCTAAATGGTTTTAAAATTAGGTGCAATGTCTTGCAGTGAGAGATCTAAAGTGCTTAGTCAATTCAGTTTATCACAAGAAGACTGGGAGTCAACTTCATTAATATATAAGCATCTTCAGGGGCAGAAAACACGGGATGCTGCTGCACTCCTTAATCAAGCTGAGAACTGCGTAATAAGAGCTACTTTCTGGAAGCTGAACCCAAACAAGCCCAAATTGGAAATAATGCAAAGATTATTAATAGGAAGAATGACTGATTGCTGGAACAATCTGTCATGGCATGTGATAAACCCTTTGTCTCTCAAGTGCTTTGTACCATAACTGGGCACCATATGGAAAAAAAGCTCATGCCAAATATAAATTATCAGCCTACTTGGATGTATTTTAATGGCCTGCGAGGTCAAACTAGCAAATCTAATTAACCCCCTTCTCTTAAACTCTCTGAGCCAAGGTTGATGGTGTCTTACCTCCTTCCTGGGACACACCACTGAGGATGTGGGGCATCCTGAAGTGAGAGACCTGCCCCCTGTGTAACCACTTCCAAAAGGTGCTTGCAATACATTACTTTGCAGATCTGACTGCACTTTACAATCACTCTGCAGATGTGGAAACAGCTCCCCAGAGGTCAAAACAGACCATAAACCAGCTTGTCTTATTTGCCCTTTGACTGCAAGGCTCCAGGGTCACATTCTGTCTTTTAGTACAGCTGTGGCCATCCTGGTGATTTTGGTGGACTAGATCAGTATTAATTGGCACATTTCTCTTCTAGTAACTGATCCAAACAATCTCACGTAGCTTAACTTTCTGATACTGGGCGTCAGGACAGGATTATCATGAGCACAGCTGGATGAACAGAGTAGATCTTCACATGTATATGACTATTCAGCTTCTCCTGAGGTCTGAAGGTTTCCTCTGGAGTGTTTTCTTGTGTCAATTATCTCCTAGATACTGCCAAACTGTGACAGGGATCAGAATATTTGAGATTTCACCAGAAGATCAACAAAAGCTGTCTCAATACCCTGCATTCTCCAACACCAATCTACATTGTATTCAACTCCTTTCCTCCTTTATGAAGCCCTGGCCTCTCAGTCTTACCCCTTCCCTCAGCCAGCTTCCCATCCCACACCACTTGGAGCCACTACATCACTCTGTCAGCAGACATTTTTTCTCCAGACATTTCTTACTTAACAATACCTAAAAGTATTTCAGGTCTTCTGTTCATTTTGTTGCCACTGAGCTTGTGCATGTCCATGTGCATTCTTCTGGGTCTCCCTGGCTCTCAATATGTTGAAATTTTAAAAAAAGGTCTGTGTGGGGGGGAGGGAGGGTAGAGACACAGGACTGGATTTTACCACATTGTAACATTAGAAGGAGATAACAATTGAGCCATTCTACACAAACAAATGAAAATACAAAGCAAAAATAATCTCAAACACTGCCTTTCCACCTCTCCCTTCTCCATTCCTATGTCATTCATCCAAATCCCCACTGCCTGGGATTCAGGTGAAATGCTGCCATCTCCTGCAGGCAGTCTGGGTTCAGTTGTCTCAGCCTCTCATGGGCAGAGGTAAAAACTGTAGCTCAGAAAGGAAATATGAGGTTGGCAGCATCAGGCAATTGTCCCTCTGAACAGCTGTTGTGTTCAGCAGACACATGCCACAAGCCTGGAGGGGAAGATGT
This sequence comes from Scytalopus superciliaris, assembly GCA_013400415.1. NCBI lineage: Eukaryota > Metazoa > Chordata > Aves > Passeriformes > Rhinocryptidae > Scytalopus > Scytalopus superciliaris. The sequence continues at coordinate 931,894 of VXBX01009752.1, read as the reverse complement.
GGCCAAGGACAAGTACATAGAGGCTGTTTAGTGACACCCTGGGACATCAGAGTCCACACGACATGGAATCAAGGACCAACCAAAATACAGAATGAGAATTAAAAAAAAAAACAAAGCCAAAGAATGAGAGGAAATCATTGCTCCATTATTAATGTTTCCTATAATCTCACCAGCTTCAGAATGTCTTCTGTGAATAATTTATACAAGGCTTCTCCAATAGACTGTGAATAATTGATGTTCGTTTTCTTCAGTCATTATATCCCAATGTGTTATGAGGAACCAGACTGAATCTTAATTTAAGAAAAAAAAAAAATCTGTCTAGGCTGTTTAGGCTTGAAATGTGATCACACTGAAGTCTGCTGTAACTTGGGGAAGAGAACCTTCTGTGGAAGAGACCTTTCCTTTTCTTAGGAATTAATTATTTTTCTTTTTATCTAAAAAAATTACAAAATCAAGGCAATGTTTTTTCCAGTTCACCTCTTTCCCCGTTGGCCTGGCACATAGGACACTTTTATTATCATGTTACTGTATCACTCAAACACTGAAAGGTGTGGGTTTGGAATGGGAATACTCAATCAATTTGTGGCAGAGTGGTGTAGAGTGGAGGAAGGCAAGTGTCACCAAGAGATTGGGAAGCACATTTGTTGAGAGGTTTTCAAGAACCATATTAGTGGTTCAGCACTGGAGATGGCAGGGAACAGACCTCGAGGTGAGTGAGCAGCTCTCCAGGTCCTACTGACTCCATCAGGCATATTTTGACTGCTCATCAAGCAAAGTGGTTGGTACAAGTGGCTTCTAGTGCCATTCGATATGTCCTCTGCACACACACACACACAAAGTCCTTGCCTCTCATCCCTCTCCCAAGCCATAGCAAATCTCAAGCTGTTTCCCTGCTGAAAGAGAAATCAGTGACTAAGAAGAATCTCTCTTTAACTTATTTAATTACATCATGCACACAAACAAGGTGAAGAATTCATCAAAAGACACCAAGGCCAACCTCTCTATTGGGAGTCTCAATACACACATCAAGCTGCAGCTCCCAGTAACTCTTCTCCAGGAATTCAACTCTGTGGGCTCAGTGCAAACTCTTCAGCTTTTTCAACTATTTACCTAAAAGAATCCGTGTTTCAAAAAGCCAACAATGGGACTTGTTCTGCAAAGAGTGTCTTGCTCATGCACAGAGTAAAACTTCTGGAAAAAATACTTGCAAAACTGTGTTATCCCTCAGGGTATCAATCCACATTAGGAATACATCCACATGGAAATGCCATGGCAAAATGTCCAGCCTCAAGTCTTGGTCCAGATAAGATACCTAATGCCATCAGTAAGACTGACCTACCTCACTTGAGTTAGGAATGTGAATTAGCAAGGACGCTGCTCTAAGAGGAACAGGAATAAACATCTGCTTAAGAGCTTTGCTAAATCACAGCCTTTTAGCAGCAATTCTCAAACTGTGCTGTGCCCACCACTGCTGGTTGAACAGCTTTGCTACATGGCAGCCCTGCATTAATTCCTCAGCTCACAGTGTTCCTCAGAGCAGCCCCTGTTGCTGCTGGCTAGTCGCCTCCATAGTGTGCTCTGGTGGGAAAGCCTTTCCTTTTTTGTTCAGAAAAGACATAAAAACTTTTCTAAGGATACAAAAGAGACTCAGGTAAAATTGCATTGCCCAGTCCTGCAGGCCATACACACAAAAGTGCCCTATAAAAAGTGCCCGTGACTTTGAAATCTTGCTGACTTGGACATCTTGCTGTTCATGTCAGAGATGGCTCCAGAGGCAGGGTTATATTGTGGGTTTTTAACTATCAGACGTCCTTAATTGCTTGGTAATACATGACAGGCCAAGGGCCAAATCTATAGCATATCAAGAAATTCTCATAATCCCTGGATTTCTGCTTTTTTGATACTTAGTTTTGAGAGAGCAATCTTCCACATGTGACTCTTACATGTCGACAGGCAGCTTCATGGAAGCCATATGACTATTCAAAAAAGAGGGGAGAAAGGAAGGTGTTAGTGAACATGGGGTAGGAGATCACTATATACCATTTGAGTGAGCAATCTCAAGGACAAAGGAATAAAAGGGGAGATCTTCTGAATACATTTTTTGAACATTGTCTCAAAACAGTATTTTCCCACAGCTCAGGATACCCAGCAGCATCAGTCACCACACATAAGTTTAAGTACGTGCATATGTCACATCTAAATGACATGGTTAAGCAGCAGCAGCCATGAATAGCTTGACCTCATTGTTTCTTCCAAGGTGAATACCCAAAGAAGCAATGTCTGAATAACATCAAAAAAATATTAGTATATCAAGAATGATGAAGAGAAGATCCAGTGCTTTCAAACCATGATAAAAAAATGAGAATGGATACATGCCTTGTCCTCAGAGCTCTGCTGATCACTATACTTCCTCTCCTCAGTTGAAACAAAGAAATCCCAGCCATTTCAAAGGCCATTAATAAGATCAGAAAATAATCCTCAGCGAACATCACATTAAAAAGGAGAAAAACCCTCTGATGATGTGTTAGGATTCACATGTTTGCTTCAAAAGGGTGTAACTCTGGACTTGTTTAAGCACTATGAAAAATTGTTCTGACGTGCATGCATATATGAACAGAATGACACTTTGGTGATAACAATTATTTTTTTTTATTACATAACCTCTTTAAATATAATATAAACAAGTGTGACTGTGTAATAAGTAATACTATTCTCAGGGGAGTATTTGTATGTCTATTCATATCTACATGTGCAATGATGCAAACACAAGAGAAACTGCTAAAACTTATCACTGGTTTTTTTCAGCAGCCAAATTTAAAAATTCTAAGCACTGCTTCAGAAGAGCCAATTCTTTAGCACAAAGCCTACACAGAGTGTGCCTGAATGCAAATCTACTTGACAATGAACAGATGTAAACTTTATGTCACAAGCACGCAGGTTTTGCCAGACATTTAGCATTCATTTTGTATTATCCATCTAAATAAACATGTATGTGCATATAAAATTTGCAGATACCCACTGACTTCACAGGAATTAGGAGCAGGCCCTTAGCTGACTGGGATAGCCAGCCTTACCAGAGACTGACAGAACATCAACCACAAAACCTTCTACCTAAGTTTTCTGTTATGAAAGCAGAACATTAAAACTCCTGCAGATCACTTAACTTGCCTTAAAGTGTTATAAAACCTACAGACTTAAAAAGGTCATTTGCCCTAATTGTGTCTGCAATTAGCAGGAAGATCTGTATCTCCTCCTGTGGTATCCTGGGAGCAGATTACACAAGTCAGAATACACTCAACAAACTAGCAATAAATCAGGTCAAATTTTGTTCTCAGACCCCAGTAAAGTCCACTGCAATTAAGAACAGTCTATTTTCTGCAGTCAGTGGAGCTTTTCACATGTTTGCCATTTGGTACAGGCTCACACAAGTCACTTCTAAACTGAAGTACATTTCTGATTTCAAAGAAGTTACTCAGCTCTTAGTGACAGCAGGTAAAAGGTGCCCTTTACCAAGCAGAGCCATTAATAACTTCATTACACCAAACTTAAAATCACAGAATCACTAAGGTTGGAAAAGAGCTCTAAAATCATCGACTCCAACCATTAATGCAGCACTGCCAAGTCCACCACTAAACCAAGCCCCCAAGCACCATATTTAGACCTTTTCTGAGCATTTCCAGGGATGGTGATTCCATCACCTCCCTGGGCAGCCTGTGGCAATAATTTGATCTAGTTATTTTGTATTATCAATATTTGTTTTTGTCCTTCTTCCTAAATAATCTTCCTGGTTATAATTATAATTAGCATTTGCATGCTGACTATAACAGTGACTCTACCTGCACTTTTTCCCCTTGAACATAGTAAATTCAAGTCCTTTTAGAAATGCTCTATTATTCGCACTATAGTTCCTTTATTATGCACACACACCACTAAAATGAACAGATATTTATGAGATAAGGTGCAACCTGTTCTTGCTTAGGATTGCAAAAAATGACTCATATGGTGTGGAATAAGTTAGCATTCTATAAGAATTTGAGGTCAAAATGTGAACCCCTTAAGCTCTTTTTTGGTCACAAACTCTGCTGAGATGAGCATATCAGTGCCCCTGGGAACATCAAGGGCATGCTCTGAACCAGGTATTTGGGTTGTACTTCAGTGAAGGAAGATGGAGAGGAAGGAAAGGAGACATGGAAGGAAGTAAGGCTCCAAATTCAGACTTTTAATTTGAGTGTAAAACATGCAGCATATGGTCAGGCTGGCAGAAAAGCCTGACGGTGGCCACCAGAACAGATTGCAGTGCAGTGTCAGCAGGAGCACGATGCCAAGTGCTGCTCCCCATGCCAAACCCCAGAAAGCCCCCATTAGACACTGCCTACAGCCCCACATCAAAGCAGAGGGTTCCCAGAGATAACCAGCCATAAGGGGGTGCAGGCAAGGGCTTAGCCCTGAAAGCAAACTGCTTCCTTGGACTGCCATCAATATTTTCCATTTAAAAAGCCAAGCAACTGCCCTGATGGCAGGGATTCTTATCAGTTAAATTCCCTTCCTGCTATCAGACTCATGAGGAGATCAGAGGGAGATCTGTGGTAATTAAAAATGAAGGAGACCAAATTAGTAAAGCACATTCCCGACTGTCAAGAGTGATTCAGAGGTCTGGATTCTGCTGAGGGAGGCTCTCTGTCTGCCACCCCCACCTCCATGTATGTACCCTACATCCAGAACAGTCTTGGAAAGATGCCTGGAGGGGACATCTTAAATGAGAAGCAGAGGAGAGCCACACACAGTAGCTCTAGGAGTAACAAATATTGCCTTTTTGCTGCACTTTTAATGTATCTCTTTGCAGGAACCCTTGCAATTGTGATGTGGCAGCATCAAAAATACGACTCAGCTCTGAACAAACACAAGTTTGAGAGAGGTGACCAGGGAATTTGGTGTGGCTGTACTACAGCCTGTCCAGAGAAAGCCTGGCCTGATGGGCATTGAGCACTGACATATCACACCCCACTGAATGGCAAAATGCAGGCTGACAACCTGACACAGGGTCTGGAAGTGATGATGGCTGCAGCCCCGCAAGGCAAGGAGATCAGAAAAAAAGAGGGAAGTGAAATATAGAAAGGGGCATGTTGTCCCAGTGCCTTGCAACTGCAGAGCTGCTACTGCAGCTTCCCTCACATATCTGGGTCACTGCATAGCAGGACCTCTTACAGCACCACAAACATCTGTCGTGTGTGGTTTCTTCTTTCTTGCCACCTCCCGCCTGGATGGGAGAGATGAGGAGGAGATGAGGTAGCAGGAGGGGAAGGTGGGTCACCACACTGCTCTGTGCTCACAGCAAGATAAAGGCAAAAAAACCCTTTCTTCTAATAACCAGGTTATAAAGCAGTCAAAATACAACAGCCCTTTCTGCTATGAACTCCATGACTATTTCTGAGAGGACCCTGTCTTCTCTGCAGGTAAACTTTGCTGATTAAACTTGTGAAGAGTCACAAAAAAGGGCAGAATCCTGACTGGCTTTGGAGCCTGCAGCCATTTTAGGGAATGCTGGCAGTTGTGCTCAGCAGTCAGCTGTGCTTTGCAGGTCGGCGCGTGCTTCAAAATGCAGCGGAGCGCAGAGATATCCAACCTAATTTTAAACGGGTTCATTCAAACAAAATGCAGTAAAACACAACATCCTGAAAATGAGCACATCTCAAGACACCAACTGAGCTCTGGTGCCACAGTTCGATTGCTCCAGAAGCACCTCAGCTAACACGTTTTTAGCAGTCTTAAGTGTCTTTCCACTCCACTGGAGACCATAGTCTAGACGTATTTACAGAGATGGAGACATTTAACATCTTGTTATACTATCCTTCGAATTCCTAGTTCAGGCACAATTTAAAGAGAATGACTGCTGAGCATTTGGAAGAAGGAAAGGTTGGCACAGTATTCAGAGGATTCAAAATTAATGACAGCCTGCACATCATTTCAGTTTTCAGGAAGCACTAAAGATCAGTGGCAGATATTCTCAAGCAGCAGGCATTTCTGAGTAGATGAAAACAACTGCAAACATCATGAAGCCAGCAGTCATGTTTCCCAAAAGAAACACTTTCTCATATAGATTCCCCCATATCCATTGTGTCCTAACAGCCACCAAGGACCACTGAGGGCTCTGCCAACCTCAAAGAGACCAAAAAAATGCCCTAAGAACTCATACTGCTATACAGCTGCAACTGCCATGCCTCTCTGCAACCCTCTCTTAAAAGCAGTGACAGAGTTGGCTCTGGTATACCTCAGGACAAGCAGATGTTAAGCAAAATTTCTGAAGATAACAGATCTCTAAAGCCAGAATTCAGCCTGCCTGGGGTAACTGTACCCTGGACCCAGATTTTTCAGGTGGAAGGTCCGAAATAAACATCCAAAGAAACTCCAAGGGCTCTACCAAACGTCATATGTCCTGACATAGCGTAGGATCTACAAGATGGAGGAGAACACGAAAAAAATTGTACAATGTCCAGAAAGACTCATCTCAGAGGATATGGCTTAGTTCTGGCATTTCTTGATAGACTTCGGGGTAAAATAGCACTGGGCCTATGAGAGAAGGAAGGCATCTCAAGGAGCCATTAATGTGAGATGTGCATGTGACCCCTGGCCAAGGCTGTAGCATAAAAATCCCTCTGTACACAATCTGCTGAGAATATGAGTTGCAGCAGCCTCAAATACCAAACCTTTCATTTCCCTCAGGCTGCAGAAATTCATACTTTCAGTATAAGACACCCTCGATCCAGCTGCTGTGTTGTCAGATGGGACAGAAGCCATCAGTTTGGAAAATAAAACAAGTCAGCGAAGAGGTATCTACCTGTCAGGATTTTCAACACAACTCGTCATCAACAACAGACCCCCATGTGCAAACTCTAGAGAGCTGTAGGGTAGTCAGTTTTCAAAAGCCACCTGTCCCAGTATATCCCACCCACTGGAGAATGAACCATCAACCAAACTCTACACTGGTTCAAATACTTTGCAGTAAAAACCACCACATTAGCCAAGCTGAATGGGAGAGGTGTTCCCTACACATTCCTTAAGTGATTGACTGCTGTTGACAGATTTATGTTTTCAGGCTGAAAGATTGGTTGTTTTTTAAGCAAAAGGTGAAAGACTGAGAGATGAGAAACCTAAAATTACTTTTGCCATCGGAACATAGCCAGACAGCCCCTGAAGCCAGTTAATCTACTACAGGCACAGAAAAAGACACAGAACTACATTAACACCTCTGCACTCCCAAGAGACCAGAGAGATGAGATCTGAAGGGTTCAGTAAAATAGTCAAATAACTGATTGCTTCTCAAATGAGCTGAATTGTCATGGGAATTAACAGCAACACAAGAAGGAGAAGCATCTACTGAGATGAGTTTTCCAGTGTATTGAACAGGATCCTGTACTTTGGTGCATAATATTACAGCCCATCTACTGGGAAAAGTTTTCACCTTGTTGAGCAGGGGGACAGGTATTGAGAAGCCAGAGATTATTATAAAACAGCTGAATTCTCATAAGAATTTATCTAAGACCAGAAAGACAGAAATAAGAGGAGATGAAGAGAGACATGCACCATTTGTTGAACTCTACAGCAGAAAGTCTAGGACAGTGTAATGTTTCTGGACCTTAGACCATTTATCACAGGACTTAAGCAGAAATAAGGTATGTCAAAAAAAAATGAGTTATACCTATGTACTCCAGAGTACACCAAAAGTGGTTGTGCAGCAGAAGAAATAAAACTATCTGCTCCTTTATAGACAGCAAAAAAGTGATAGGCTTGAAGTATAACCAGGGAGATTCAAGCACAGAAAAATCTTTAACTGGAGGCAAAATGAAAAGAGCAAAATAGATGAGCAAATATCTGGAGAGCTTCTGGGCTCTTCATCACAAGAGGTTCATGAAAACAGTCCAGCCAAACATCAGCCATGAATGACACAGTCACTGCCACTACAGCTATTTGGGCTGGGGGATGAGTTATGGAATCACCTGATGTGCTTTCCAGCTCTATATTTCTGTAATTGAAGAAGCCCATCTTAAGGATATACAGAGATTCCACATTTGAAACTTCAAAACTAAAACCAAAAACCAGGAATGGCACATTCTCAAATGATGCTTGTAAGCAGTCAGAAACCTTCCAGTAATCAACACTGCTACAGAAAACATTTATGTGCCTCACACTGGAGCATATATCATAAAGAAACAAACAATAAACCTTTAGAGGAGGAGTAGAACTGAAAGGATATTGCCATTGTTCATTCTGTTTGTCAGATATAATAATTTATACCCCCTGGTACAAATTACTGCTAGGATCTTTCGTGGAGAGAATTAGCAGAGCAAGGAAGTGTGATGGGAAAGAGCATTCAGCCTGGGAAACTACAAAACAGTGAGGGATGTGTTTGCAGAGTAGCAATTCACTTATATTCCCAGATGCAACTAAGTGTTTCAACATTAAAAAACCCTGCAGAACCAAGTGATATGAAAACACTCCAAACTGTTAAAAATACATAAATAAATAACATGCAGAAGCTTCATCATGAAAATAACTTAGTCAAATAAGATATTTACCTTCCTAATGCATTCATCTTATTACTTAGCTAAATAATGAAAGTGACAAGAATGTGGATCCTATGCAAATATAATTTGACCACTCCTAGTGACAATTTTGGCCAATACAGCTAAAAATGAACTGAAGAGCTACAGAACTTAAGAGCAGGGCAGCTCAAGACAAGCAACCACATCTCTTCAAGGGGTGCTGTCATAGACAAGCCTTGCCTGTGAATTAGCATACAAGGGTACCCGTAGCAAAGCAGTGAGCTGCACAGCTACACTGCAAGGACAATCCCTGCTCCACAGGAGACAGGAAGAAGCACTGGAGGGGAAGGACTAGCTCAGGGACACTCAGGGCATCAGTGACAGAGCTAAGAAGCCCTACAAGGGGAAATAACACAAAAAGGCAGTAACAGTCCGTAAAATGAAAAGTCACAACGTACTGCATTCCTTCCCTTTCACGGGGTCAGGTAGTCCAGAGCACTCCACTGACGGATTCGGGACAGCCACCCTCCATCTGGAGCCACTGCTGTCGCACTCTGTGTACTCGAAGTGGTAATCTGTCTGCAAGCAATTACAAAGAGTTTCAGTTTCATCATAACATTTGCATATTAAGCTCATTAATCAAGACTGGGTTTAGCAAACTCAGTTATAATTAAACCAGAAAGGAAGTAGCTGTCGTGGAACATACTGTGCAGCACTCTCACTGCTTTGATGATCACTGTGTATCATCACAGAGTAAACACAGAGCACATCAGGTGCTGTGCAGCACAAAGGCTGAGGCAGAAGGTGGGATTTGCAAAAGCACTTAAAAGACAGGGCACAGATTCCACTAGATATTTTTTTCCCTGTCTCTTAGAGCAGGATTGATCCCAAATTTCTGTCCAATGTGATATGTGATCTACAGTAGCCAACAAGGCTTCCTTTTTGATCAATGGAGCAAGCCATACTCAGAACACAAGTCATCCCATGATAGGTTGGATGTCTAAGATGGATGGGATGATTCACCTTCTGCAAGTGCCTTTCCCTCTTCATCAGTTTCCCAGGCAAATAAGGGGAGAAAAAGCCAATATTGGGATACCTCTCAAAATGCCATCCAGGGTCAACTCTGAGGAGTGCCTCAAGGCAGAATGATGGTATGAGGGGAGATTAATCCCATGGGCTCTCTGACTGAGATAAACCCTAAGCAGACTAAGTGAAAAGCAGTAAGAAACTTTCTAGCATTAGCTAGGAAACCATATTAGCTATTTGTCTTATTAATAGTATTGATTCAGATCCCACATCGTCTTATGAATAGTATTGATTCAGATCCCATGTACAGTCTAGACTCACATTTAATTACATTTTTAGTTTTGTGTTTATAGCTCTGTTTTCATATTCATAGCACAGAATTTTACTATTAAAATAAACCTCAGCAACATCTCATTCTTTAACCAGTTTGGTATCAAGAGATAGTCTGGGTGAAGTTGGCAGAAGAAATATGAAGAAATAACTTTCTTCAGAGGGAACAGACCTATGTTAAAATGACACATCCTGGCAAGCTCCATGAGATGTCTTCACATGAGCAAGGCCATCTCCAGCTCCCTTTGCAGTCAATAAAAGGAAAGCATTGGTCCTATGCCTATTTTAGACACCTGCTGAAGAGGAGACAAGGAGATAATATGTCCCAGAAACCCTTCTTTCTCTCCACTGGCTACAGAGGGTAACTAACCACTTAATTTGCATGGAGTCTTCTCCATTTCCTCAGGGAAACCCTTCCTCCAGTGCTGCACATCCCTTCACGGTCCACAAAAACAACACATAAAATCATGAGACAAAGGAAAATTTAGCCACAGGCTCGATGATTGTGAGCCTTTGGGGCAGACTGGTGTGGTGGATCCATAAAGTGTGGTTTCAGTTTAATTGTCCTCTCCTGCCAGGGATGGCCATGAAGCATGGAGGGGGAGGCAGTGGACATGTCCACAGCCAAAGTACAAGTAGAAGAGCTCTTTAGCTGGCATAGCTCACTCTCACTACAGCAAACCCCACCATGAGGCACCATAAATCTGCCTTCCTGCTATGACTGCAGACACCTGTCCCTCAGCTCTGCTGCCCTAGGAGGGGGAACTCAGCACACAGGGATTATTTTGGGGGCAATCTTTTCCTGCTGCTTCTATGATCCCTTGCAGTTGACATCACACATGATGGAGCAAAAGAAGGGGAATCAGGGAGATAGAGGTCGGTCCATGCTGACTCTGATATAGATTAGTTAATTCCTGGAAATATTCAGCTCACTCACATAGAGAAGACTTGCAGTTTTCCTCATGTACTTGTAGAAAAGCAAACAACACTGTGTTTAATACTTCTCCTACTGTTACCATAGGTCTCCAGAGATATTCAGATGTTAATGAAGTTCTACCTAAACATCATTAAAACTTTTGTTATTTTGCATCCCAGTGCAAATAATAATCTGATTTCTCTGGAAGTAAAATTTTCATGGCTCAATAATTGTCTTTGTAGTTCAACCAATGGTTTAGAAACCTAACTCACAGCACAGAGGAATGGAAAACTACTTGTCTTAAAAACCAAAAAAATCAAGGTATTAGAAGATACTATCAAATGCAGATCCACACATGAAATATAACACACTCCCAACTCTACAAATATCTCAATTATAATATGCATTTTCTCCCTTTAATCTCAGTATGTAATCTTCTAGGAATAGAAAAAAAAAAAAAAACAGTTCTGAATCATCTTGGTATGAAATCTGCCTAAAAGGCAACCAGAATACATAAATGGCACATCTGTAATAGATCCATCTCATAGTTCATATGACATAAGAAAAAAACCAATGATCTATTAAATTAAATATGCAAGACCAGAGTGAAGCAAAGAAAAGGATATTGAAATGCTCTGAATCTGACTCATGTCAGATTTCTATTTCTATTTAATATCAGGTCCAAAAAAATTGCAGAGAGCAGTTTGGTGTCAACAATCCAAGTTGCTCTCATTGCCACCCTCTCAAAACACACTTCAGTGACATCTAGCCAGCAAACAATCCCCTCTGCAGCCAGAAGGGGTCTCAGAAGGAGTGCAGCTGTGAGGTGCATGCAGTGCAGAAACATTCCCTCTACTGGTTGGATAACTGTCAACTATCACTGAAGATTCAAAATTCAGACAGTAACTAAAAATTACAAAGAATAAGTTTTCTTCTCTCCTTCCAAGTTCAGGCAGATGAGTCAGGTTTCCATCCTTCCAAGGAAATGTCTCCAGCTTTAACCAGTCAGATGAGGTTTCTGGAAAGATGGGCCCAACAAATGTCCTTCCCTCTGACGACACCATACCTGTGCGTGGCCATGTCCACAGAGGAGTCACAAGACTCACAGAGGTTGTACAGCAGAACTGGAGTTCTCACATAGTCTCTTTTCATTATTTTTTCCTCTACTTTGCTTGGTTTCCTTGTGGAAGAGCAGCTGGGGTGGGTTTTTTGGTTTCTATCTGACATCTCAGCTTTATGTCTGAAAATTACTCCACAGACTTGGTTGTTCCTCTAGTTATCAACTGTATTGAAGACTCTTCAAATTATTTTCTGCTCTTGGTCACACATGTGCATAGCTCAAAAAATCTCTGCCAGCTGTGAATACTACCATCTTAGAATCACAGAATGGTTTGGGTCGGAATGGACAACCCAGTGATATGACAAGGAGCAATGGGTTTAAACTGAAAGAGGGAAAATTTGGGTTAGATATACAGAAGAAATTCTTTGCTGTGAGGGCAGTAAGACATTGGCAGAGATTGTCCAAGTTTCCCAGAGAAGCTGTGGATATCCCATACCTGGAAACATTCAAGGCCATGTTGTATGCGGCTTTGAGCAGCCTGATCTAGTGGAAGGTGTCCCTGCTCATGGCACAGGGTTTGGCACAAAATGATCATTAAGGTCCCTTCCAACCCAAACCATTCTATGATTCTTTGAAACAAACAGTGAGGGCCCAGCTGCTTCCATCTTTTATAACCAGAATGCATCTGTGCTGCATCACAGGCAAGGCAGCAGCTCACAACTTCAGTTGCACCACTAGCCAGCTCTAAATTAACCTGTGTGGCTTCTTCTAGTGGGTGAATATAACCACAGGGAGCTTTGGTTCAGCTAAACAATCCAGGACCTCAAGCTGGTTTAGCTGCCATGGTGATGTCCTCAGCATCCAGTGTAGCTCAGGTCCATTCCTGTGAGCTGGAAGCACATCTTGACTGCAGCACCAGCACCTTCAGGCACAGATGATGAATGCAGGCCCTGGGATCACCCATTAACGCTGGCTTACCAGGCTCAGCACTTCTAATCCCTTGGGAATTTGAACTTCCAAATATAGAAGGCTGGAAGTAGAGCCTACTCAGCACTGTGGGACACTTACACCACCTTTGCTTCTCATGGGAAAATGCCATTGCATTATGTTGGGATTTCTTCACAGAATCATAGAATAGCTTGGGTTGAAAGGGACATTAAAATGACCTAGTTCCAAACCCCATGATGAAGAAATTTCTTCACCCACCAGTTCTCTGAAATGAATTTCACATCAAACCCATTGCCAGATGTTATCTGTTGCCAGGTACTACTCTGATTTTGTTTTCAATGTTTTTTCCCCACTGTCATCCATACGCACAGCATCTTCAGATTTGGCCACAGATCTGTTTTAATTTGAACTGTAATTCTGACTCTGTTTTATTACTTTTCTGTGCTTGGATTTAATCTCCTAAACATGTGCCTCCCCCAGTTCAGCTGCTATTTCCTATAGCATTTCCTTTTTTATTGCTCATAATTCCTAGGCTTTTGCAAAACTGGTTGAATTTCAGACCCAAAGAGTACGTTTCCATTGGAAAGTGTCTCTCAGGAAAAAAATTAACAACACTCCATATAGGGTTAAGCTTGGAAAAAAAGCAGCTTTCTAAATGGAAAATTGATGCTGTTCCAAGAAGCCACTCAGGATCAATATGTAGTTTTCAGCATTAAATTTCAAATGAAAGGTTAATAGCAACCTGAAAAATGCCACCAAAACCAGGAATGTGTGTTTGCTTTACCCTGTGCTGAATTTTGCTCTATTGTTCTTGGAGAATTAGTGAGATCACACCTGCACTACCATGCAAAGCTGTTATGAGAAACTCTCTGATGTACACACACTCTCTTTGAAGGACATCGTGTACAGAAACCATGCCCTCGTGCTTGCACATGACATCAAAGAGACAGTGCACTGGTTGCAGCTCTGCCAGGGGTAGGAAAAAGTGACAGAGTTTTTCCAGTGGCCTATGTTCAAAAAGCATCAATACAGGATCGATGGTGTGTGTCTGCCACCCTCACATGCGTCCTGTGACAAGCTCCAGCAGACATCTCCTGGCTCCCTGGAACACCCACACTTCTCACCTCCTGCCCTGCAGCACTTCAGCTCCCAGCCCACCATGAGCTGACTGAGCAGCACTTCAGCAAGGCATGTCCCACCCAATGTGTCCTCCAGCTCCAATGTCCCCTTTCTCATACAATCCTTGTCTTGTTTTTAAGTGGTACTGAGTGCTCCTCCTAGGCCAGGTCCCCAGACACAGTGCATGTAATGCCAGATGATTCCAGTGCAGATCTCTACATATGAGCTAGACATACAATGGTCCTTTACAACAGTTGACTGGCACGGGCATTTCCAGAGCACAGATCCTTTGTCTTCAAGTAAATACCTATTTCAGGCATTTCAGAAACTCTAGAAGTATCATTTTCCTCTCCACTGACTGAAGAGCTTTTTTCCAAACAACCCCATGTAGAAATGAGCTTTTTCCATGACAAAGAGCAACAGCCTCTTCAATGTCTTTCCTATTTTTTCTACACCCATTTTTTTCATTCCTTCCTTTCACCTACATGGGAGATGCTTTGCACTCCTTCCCACTTAATTAGAATTGAAGGGCAAAGAGGGCACAAGTCCTTACCACTGGTTCCTAATGCACCAAACACTCAATCTGGGCAGAAAACATTGGATGAAGCCCAGGAGCAGTAAACATTTACCATATCTGTTGTGAAATACAATAGCAAGACTCTCCTGCAATTTAACAGCTTGCTCTACTTTGTCTGTTTTCCACCTCATTGAGCCTAAAGAAAAACATCTTCTATGCAACCTGCCCCAGTACTGCTAACCAACAAATCTCAAGAGATCTGTCACTTATTATTCCTTCCCTGAACCTGGACTACTTGTTCCACTGTTAGTTTTGCTTAACCCGATTAAGTGCACACAATGCTATTAAAAGATACTGCTTACCAAAAGGGGCATCCATAATCTTTACAGATCTATGTGCTGTCTATATTTACATGTACAACAGGGATTAGCTGCATATTTATTAAAAATAAATTAAAATAAAATAAAAAAACCCTCCTCACAAATAAAAGCCTCTTTAAGGAAAGAACGAATACAGGAGGAGATAAGGGAATCCAACCTCACTGAGTACTACTGTGATCCCCTCAGACTAATCACACTGAAAATGAGTCAACAGTTTCACTTCCCTGCTGCACCAAGACATGTTATCCCAAAAGACAGCAGCTGCAGAGACATGGCAAACTCCCTGCATGGCTGTTTCCCATGTCTGGCATCCATAGCATTAGCACACTCAGGGACTATGCTTTCAACACTTTGAGACTACTCCAGAGCTTTCAAGGGCTGCCTAGCAGTCACTTCTAATTCAGGCTCTGAAAGAGGAGATGCAAGTTCCCATTTCTTACTAGTTTGGGGTTTCTAGCCCTTCCTCCTCTTTTACCACACTCATTATTTCCAGTTATATCCCAGATATCCCTCCTGCCCCTCTGTGCTCCAATCACCCCCAGCCCATGAGTGAGCAGCAGACCCGTCTGTCAGCAGGGCTCTGTAACATCACTCATTCAGACTTAATGTCCAGCTCTACACTTCTCCCCAGCAAGAACACAGTCCTCTTTAATCTCCTTTGAAATTACTCATATCAGTGAGTTTCAGCTGAAAACTTGAGCCAGGCTTTCAATTATTCCTAAATTCCCAAATTCCTAAAGACATTTACGTGTATTCTGTCACATTTCTCTTTCTGGACTCCTAATTCATTTGCAGCTTCTTTGGCAGCAAGAATCCCAGCCCTAATTGCATTACTTAGAACTTCATGAAGCAGCTGCATATATTCAGACCTTCTGAAAATCAGGCTATGTGCATCTTGAGTCTAATTCAAGCACCAGGTTTCAAGCACCAGAAGCTCAGGTTGGATCACTGCCAAAGCCATCTGCAAATTAGAGATGAACTGAATAGGTTTACTGAATGAAAGCCAGAATTCAGCAAAAGTATATCATCAATATTTGCAAGGAATCAGAATAAATGACATTTTCGGTACATTTTTTTATAACCTGTTTAAACATAATTGCCAGGATTCCAACCCAAATGTGTTAAAACAAGTGTCTAGTCCTGGGCCAGTGAGCAGAGTGACCTGCAGTGGACAGATCTCTGTAGAATGATGGGTGAACTTCAGAGAGCCATGAGCATCTCCATCAGCAGGAGGAAGACAGAGATAACCCTTAACAATGTTTAGAAACAACAGCTGATAGAAAAGTGTTTGGATGAATATTGTGTCCCACTGGAAATGAGGAAGGTACTGAGCTCTCATACTAACCAGGTTCGAAGACTTCATTTGTCCTTGGTCAACAGGCTGTATCATGGGAAGATGGTCATGAGAGAGATGACCAGGAGGTGGTTCCAGCATATCTCAGGTGTTCAGAGTAGTGCACAGGAACTGCATCCCTTTCTCCCTCCATAGCTCCAGAGATTGTACACAGTCATTTCCACACAAGCACCTGAGGTTAGGTGGGACAAGTCCTTTGTGTTGTACCTCTTCACTCAGCTAAGACTTGCTGGGCTGCCATTGCCATTTTGAATGCTCCCACCTCTCCACTCAGCCTCCCAGAGATGCTTGTTATAGAAATCATGTGCTATTACTCTGGCAGGGTTTTTAAGTAAGAGATAGCAGAGTCAGAAGGCATTTCAGAAGACATTTAGTTCCTCTTCTTGCCCACTCCCTCCTGCCCCCTCCCCCACCTAAACCATTCCTGACAGAAGTTTGCCTAACCTCTTAGGAACCCCTCAGTGATGGATATTGCACAGCTTTGCAGGGTAAAGCTCTTAGTTATTGGCTAGATAAAATGATGCTAATGTGCACAGACCATTCATCAGGCAGCTAATGAAGCAGTTATCAGCAAGGAAGCTGAGCACAAGAGCTATGAGAAATACATGGGGGTGAAGGGTTTGTGTGTTGAAAAGCACAGCCCAAAAAATATAATTTCAACATATAAAAAGATTCAGAGATCAAGGCTGAGACAAAAGGCTGGCTGTGTCCTTTCAAGAAACTGCATTTACTGTGCTATACATCTACTACATATTTATTACATGATTTGTTGACAACAGTTTGTTAAGCACGGCACATTCCCATGTAGCACAACATCGGCTGCATGAAACTACAGGGCTCTGCTCTGATCAGTGTCTTCTCTTGGCTGTCAGCCACCCTCACTCTGGCTGAAATCAGTGGAGATTTCCCCAGCCTCATGGGGCACCTGCCAGGTCAGAGACCATCATCTTTTAGCAGAGATGGTGTGCTTTCTCACTCTGACATTTCTGCAGCCTTTGCCAAATCCCTTTCAGCAGCAGTCCAGTAATGACTAGGGCAGGTTTTATTATCATTATCTCATTTTTCCTTTCAGGGACCATTTTCAGCCTGAAAAGGTCAGGTCAGCCAGCAGCCCTTTGACTATGAGAAATTTATTTTCCTTTTAAATACAATTTCATAAACAAGATATTTGCAGCCCTAGCCCAGCCATCTTTGAAAGTGTCTGGAATTACTTATTTTTGCAACCTATAGAAAAAAGTACCCTTTAATAAAGCATTGGCCCTTTCATTCAGGGCCTTATCTGATGCCCAGTTAAGTGAATAAAAGATATCTATTCATGTCAAAGAACAACAGGATGATCTAAAGTCAACTAGCTCAGGTACTCATCACCCTGAGTATTAAATAACAGATGATGGGCATTGCCATCCTTGCAAGCAGAACTCTAGAGAAAGCAAAGGCCTTTCTACCTTTTAAGACAATCCCATTAAATTTCAAGGAGGGAGATACCAAATACAGAATTCTACAGGGTGGTATAAAATGGCCCTCGAAAAGATTATGTTCAGCCAGACAAACTATTTTTGCAGAGGCATCTCCAGTGATGGCTTAATAAATTAATAAGTGATATTGGGCAGTTTGCCTACCTCAACCCATGTTTCTCCTCTTCCCTTGTGTCAGCATTACTGCTAGAAAGAACCTGATCCATCATATAGTAATTTTTACCCCTAGTTTTCAGCAGAACAGCTCTCTGATCCAGTTCATTGCACACTGTGACAGCATTGCTGTGGACATGGGAAAGGGTGGCAATGGGTGGCTGAGGTGAAAAGATGGACAGAGGAAGAAAAGTGCTTTCAATCAGGAATAGGACTGACCTAATGGTCACACAGACTTAGACTGGGTTAACTTGATAGTCAAAGTGCTCCTTGATCCTGTTGTCTCCTTTCCCAGCTTTTGCAGCTGTATTATTCAAGGGTTTGGGTCTCTCAGGCACCACAGAACAGTTTAATGAATATGGAAATTAAAGCAGTCTCTAGGGATACACATCTCCACAGTCGCTCAACAGAATTTCCAAATGCATATTCTGGTTCTTAGCAACAAAGCCTTACAAATCTTCATAAAAGAGAGACTTTTTAATGCCAATCAGACCACAAAATGTTGAGAGTTAAGAGAATAAACTTTGTGCTTTAACTGCATCTTTGGTGAAACGCTGACTCCTGTTTTAATACTTTTCACCCCCTGCTTTACATAAAGCAATTTGTAGGAAAGCCATCAGCAAGAAATTCAGACATGATGATACATGCTTGAATGCTATCTTAAGACCTAAAATATGCTTTCCCTAAAGGAGAAATAGCAGTTAAACCCTCCCACTCCGCTTCATTGCCCCTCCCCACAACTTGACTTGGGTAATTTGGAGATGTGGGAGTGAGGGCTGTAACACATCTCAGATAAAGCACATGAGACAGAAGTAGCAAATGGCACCTTGTAAAAATGGCAGGAGATCTCAAATCCTTTAGCAAACAGGGTTAGGGCTCTTTTACAATGCACAGGCAGATTAGTATGGACCAGAGGCATAAGTCTTACTCCTTCAACTGCTGGCTTGCTATAGAGTCTCAAACAAGTCTTCACTCACCTGCCCTATAATTATAATCTCATTTGCACAGATGATACACTTGTCTGCAAATCATTTTGGGAGCCAGACCACCTTTTAGCGTCTTACTTAATGTCAAATTATGAGACAAGCCAGGATTGGAATCCAGAAGCTGAGTCCCTAAACAGATAATATTGCTTAATCTACAGGCAAAGGGCAAAACCACAAAACAGACTAAATTTACTAATGCAATTCCACAGCATCTCGCCCACTGTCTGTATGGTTCAGAGAAATAAAGGCCTGGAGTACTTATTTGCTTTGCATTTAAGAGTCTTGTAATAGGCCAGTTACAAGTATAACAAAGAGAACACTTCTGTCAGGATAGAGCTGGTAAAAACAGCAGGTTAATAACCTATTCTGTGCCTCTCACAGGTTGTTCCACATATGAGAGCTACCAAAAACATCTATCAGAAAGATGGCATAAGCTGCCAAATAGTATGGCACAGAAAACAGCACAAGTTTCCCACTCTATCAACACATCCCTGTCATCATCTGATACAAGAAGTCTCATCTGTAGGCTGAAGGAATACTCCTTGCAAGCATTTGCTTTTGGGCTCCACGGCCCAGGACTATGAAAAAGGGTGTTGATTAATGTTTTTGGAGTCTGTTGGGTTTAGAATAGGATGGCAGTCAAATAAGAGTGGATCAAGGATCAGGACAAACATTTCAACACAGGTCTCACATAGGACCTGCTGTCAAGACTGCATTGAGGAGTTCCATCTCATCAGAAAACTTTTTATAATATCCATTCCCATATCTTCTATAATACCACCAAACTTTTTAGCTGAAAGTTAAAAAGTTAACTGTCTCAAAGGCAGCACAACTTTCTCAGGTCACAAATAAATTTAAATGATGGTATAAAACTGTCTGGCATTATTCCAGCAGGCAGGATAGAAGAGAAATGATAAAGACATGTCCAATATCCAGAGATTCCGCTGGGAGGAAAATCTGCTAAACATGATCAATTAATTCATTGTAATGAAGAGCACTGTAACCTGCTATCAATCACTTTTGTCCTATGCTTTGTATCACATGGATTTCTAATATAGGCACGTGTCAGGGAACGGGGAGGAATATTACTCAGCGAGTCTTTCAACTGACTTTTTTAACTTCAAATCATGCAATTATTTGTTAAGAAGTCGGGGATGTGTTAACGATCTGATGACATTTCATTTCTGACTTTTGTCTAGGTAGGGCCTCCAAGGTGTACTAAATACAAACAAATGAAAAAAGCAGTCACCTTTAATGAGTGTGTGGGCACGAACTCACCTGCCTGTGCATTTTCATAGGCACACACAGCAACTCACACAAGGATAATTCTGTCATCATTTAACCCACAGGCTCCATCTCTTCCTGGCTGATAAAATTTTGTACAGCTCTGCTGTCTGCAGTGGAGCTGCACTGATTTACACCCACGGAGACTCAAGCTTCTTGTTTATCTTTTAACAGAATGACAAAAGGTTATTAAAGGTAACACACAGCTCTCAGGTGAAGTCTGGGGTATCTCAGCACTGCTCCTTGAGGCCACCCCAACTGTGCAGCCAGAACCACAACTTCTTGTATCTGCTCTCAGACCCTTCCAGCAATGACAGCTAATTAAGTGCCACAGAATTAACTTTCGTCTTCCACCTGTGTGCTGGTGGTGACTAATTGCATTCCCAGAATGAATCAGTAAGCAATTCCAAGCACATCAGTAAATGTAACCAAGGACCAGCACGAGAAGATGCTATAAGGAGCCAAACAAGATGGGATTGACCTTGCTAGGACAGGGATGCCAAGGGCAACAGAGCAGGGGCTTGATGTCTTTCCCTATGTTTGAATAAAAAAATGCTCTGAGAAAGACTTCCTTTCATGACACATCTCACTACAGCTGGGGCACTGGGCACAAACGCTGCTCCCTTCCAGCATCCCATCATGGTTACCCAGGGCATGGACATGTCAAGAGTGCTCTGAAGGAGGGCTACAGCCAAATTCTGCCTTCCCTGCTCGCCAACACTCACTGAAACCTTATGGCTAAATCCACAACTGGATTTCCTCCCAGGATTTGACAAACCCATTTGTCTTATGCCCTCTTTCCCCAGATGCTTTTATGTTGTGTTACACATCACTGAAATGCTGGTGCTCTGGGAGGAATATTAACATTAAATATAAATATAGGCATTACAACAAAAACCATCTGTTCCTTTCTGTTGATTACAAATCTATTCTCCTCACCCAGCACTACTCCAGCCTCATGCTCTCTCCTTCAGCTTCTGCCTCTGTGGCACCCCAACAAACATGCACTTACACAAACTTGACTCCAATTAACCTCTACACAGGGATTCAAATCAGCCTGACAAGGGACTGTCAGTAGCAAGGAAACAAGTATCCGAACTCCTACGGTCTGTAGAGCTGCACAGAAAATATCCCGATGGACACTGAGAGGGAAACACACTATGGGGGCAATGCAACTGCCCATTCACAGCACGCCAAGTGTTTTAGGGTGTGCTTTGCCTCAGCTACATGGAGACAGATCTGTGGCTCTGATAAGATAAAAATCATGCTTCAAGAAAAGCACATGCTGCTCTGAATCACAGTGGTTGCCAGCAGACCACCCTAACCCAGCCTGAGACAACAGCAGGTCTTTGGAGAGCTGGATGGGATACAGGTGCCCCAGAAATACAGCAGGGACAACACTGACCTTGGGACAAAGCATAAAGGCATTCAGAGCTGCATGATAAACCAGGAGCAACCAAACGCTCTTCCCTTTCCTTTAAGGACTGTGACCTAAAGCTCCAGCTAAAACAGCTGCGGTAATATATCCACACATGCTCCATGTAATCTCTTTCCCCCCTTTTGTTATTTCTATTTCCTATTTCTATGTAAAACTCCCAGGGGAAGAGGTCACAAAAGATTTGGATGAGAGGCATTCTTCATCAAGTACAGCAGCAAAAACGATTTACAGCCCTTTTCCTGGGACAACCCTCTTCCCTCTCTCGTGACATCAGAGATGCCAAGGAGAGGTTTCCTAGCCTCATGCCCTTGCCAAGCCAGACCAGCCTTATCCTTCCAACAAAGAGCAGATGCCAGACTCCCCATCTTGTCCCTGTCCCCTTGGCCACCCCTCAGGGTGGTTTCATGGAGCGGTCAAGCTGTTTGGAACTGCCCCAGGTAGTAACAATAGCTCAGGAAAGCTGTTTGCTCTCTCAGTTCCTTTTCAGGTAGTATGGAGCAACAGAGCCAAATCCTGGCAAACAAAACTTCAATCAGTTGAGGCTTGAAATAGAAACGAGACAGCACTGACTGCCACAACAGAGCACAGAAAGAGCTGCATGGGCTTGATTGCACATAAAGCTAAAAGAAGTGTCATATCTGCTCCTGGGACTGCAGGATTTGCATATGACTCCCTCTGAGTTTATCACCATTTTCATTCCATAAGGAAGTAAATAATCGTGAACTTACAGAACAGAAGGCTCAGGCTCCCTACACTGCTCCACAGGGGATCCACAGTCAGTCTCCACGTCCTTGCCACGCAGCTGGGGAGGGAGTTGCAGCTAACGCCCTAACACTAAACTGTACAGGAATCAACCCAAAAACACCAAAGGCAAAATTCAAAGCAAGTATGAAATTATAAGAACAGAACAAACCTACAGCTCTCTCCAAAGCTGGAGCATCCCCTGAGGCCCAGGTATGAGGGAAGATCACACTCCCTGCTCAAGTCTCTCCATTAAGCAAAAGTTTTCTCAGCATGCTGCAAGTTCAGCACAGGAGCTCTGAACCAGCTCGCAACACACACACTGATATTCACCAAGCTTGTGCAAATTCATGTCCAAAGTAGGATCTGTCCACAGTGGTTTGAATTCCCACTCTAACTGGAAACTTTGAAATTTTAAGGTAGTGGTGACACCCACCAAAATGGGTGAGAATAGCCCTGATGTACCTGCTCTGCACTGCTTTCTCAGTGCTAGATCTAAGATCTGAAATCAGAGTCTATAAAAAAATTCAGTGTTTAGCTTACATCTGCTTCCTTATGACACAGAACATTTAAGCAGAGCTTGGATAATCTTTATCATCAGAGCATCCTTCTGTCAAAGAATCACAGAATGATTTGGACTGGAAGTGACCTTAAAGATCATTTAGTTCCAACCTCCCTGCCATGGGCAGGGATGACACACGCTAGACCAGGCTGATCAAAGCCCCATCCAACCTGGCCTAAAACACTTCTAGGGAACATGAGTGGTGTTGTCCCCAATTTAATTCTGCACCAGAACCAGGACATTTAGGACCCTATTTGTAAAAGGTGCATAAGAGTTCTGCTCCTATCCAGCCACCTATTGCTACACTAGCTGGGTTCTTGACTAGCTTGAAGTGATGACCCCAGTGCTATGACAAGTGGCAGAGAAGAAAATCAAACGCACATTTCCTGGGGATCAAAAGACTGGATCAAACTCCTCCTTAAGAGCATTCTAAATCTGTAGTGTTGATCCTGCCTAAGGGATTGGTGTAGGGGAACCTCTTTCACCACGGGAGGAAATCTTGCAGCAGCCCTCACCATGGCAATCCCAACTAGCACCTCTTCAGAGCTTCAAAAAGCAGCAAAATAGGCATATTTAGCCCCATTTTTGTTATTCTGCAAAGCTTTCTTGGTAACGCATCTGTTTTATTGCCAAGGAAAGCTCATCACATAAATTCAGGGGCATAGGTTCTCCAGCCAATTAGGCAGGTAGTGCTGGTCAACGTGCCTTTACTGAGCAAAGAGGCTTTCCCCTCGAAAGGCAGCGAGTGCCTTTCACAGGCACTTGACAACTGGCCTGCTACACCAGGCCACCAACATCATCCATCTTGTGTCAGACAGCCTGATGGAGCCAGCACAAGGTTAATGTGGTCAAGATACAAAAAAAATAAATTAAAAAAAATAGTAATACCTGAAGGGCAACATGCATATGAAGCAGCTGATTTCCAAATCCTGTTAACTCTGCATTTCTCAGGCTAACACTGGCATGGGCTTCCACAGCATCCTCCCACACCACTGACCACAGTGTACTTTATAAGCTCTGGAATTTTAAGCAAGACTCAACATAGAATGAGGGACAAGTGGAAATTAACACATATGGTCATGGCATGTTTGTAACTTGAAGTGGGCAACAGAATTAAGCACAGCCACAGCATGATTACATCTCCATTTTTCTCCACAAGCTACCTATTTCAACGGTATCAAATCTGCCCTGTTGGGAGTCTGAAATTTTGTTGTCCTTATTAAAACAAGTCTAAATGTCTCTTTTCACTGTCCAAGGAGAGAGGTAGGGCCTCCAGAGGATGGTACATGTCATCTCAGTGGAGCCCCTGCCACCCGAGAGTCTTTATGATGAAACCACTTGAGATACCAGGTCATTCACTCTGAAGGCTGGAAGGAGGGAGGGGAGAAGGGAGGAGGGTTTGAATTGTGGGGTTTTCTCAGTTGCAATGCAAAGGATATTTCATTTTGAAATATCCATGCAACAGGAGATGACTTGCTTTCCAGCTAAAATTTCGCCTGTCAAAATGCATTAGAAAACATTCCTTTTAACATGGAAGACTCCAGATCCCACCCAGCACGTTTTCTACTAAGAAAAAAAAAATTAAAATACAAAACCAACCCAGCAAACATTTTCCCTCATTTAAAATGCAGCAGATTTCAGATTTGGTCAGGACTCAGAATAAAACCACAGCACAATCTACATGGTTCCACTTTCATGTGAGCCAGAGAGAATCCAGCCAAAGCTTTATCATGTTAGATGGAGACACCATCAACACTAATTCATCCTAACACTCAAAAGAGAGATAACACCAATCAACATGACATAAGGGTCACCTGCAGCACTCAGGGAGACTCCAGGGATGGAGCAGCCCTAACAAAGCCATTCCATGCCTTCCCAACCTACTACTTACCACGTGTCTTTCTCTGTGCAATGCCCTATGATATTTATTCACAACCTGTCAAACATTGAACTATCTGCATAACGCCACAATTCAATGTTCATAATGAAATATCGTAATTAGTCTGCTCATCTCGACAGCAAATCAATATACAACTATGCACCATCAGGCACAGAGACAGAAATAACTATGAATTCTCCACCAGTGGCTGAGTATTTCACACACATATGGGCAGGCACAGAACTGAAGGCAGGAAATCTCAACTACAGCCTTTCTACCCACCTGACACCTCAGGCAGCACTGGAAAATCCAACACAAGAGATGACAAAGTCAGCAAAGCATGCTGTGGATTTCCTGCAGGAAACAACCTGGGGCATTCTGCAGGAAACCCCCAGTGAAGAATGCTGGGGAGGTGCCTGCAGAAGAAGTAGCTTTACATCCATGGGGGATCCACAAAGTGAAGGAAGAGTGCTAAATCAAGTCCTCAATGAGCAACCCCAGACTCCCTAATTCACCGTTGCCTTCATGTCAGTATCTTATGAAGACCTGTGACCATTTGAAGTTGTTTTTTACTTCTGTAAGCTTTCACCTTCAGCCTCTACAAAAGCTTTCAAATTTAAAGGCTGAGAAATATTTTTAAAAATACATAAGGAGAGACTGTAAGACACATGTTGGCAGATTATCTCAATAGAAATGAGGTTGCTTCCCTTTCCAGAAGAGTCATTCACTCTTCTGTGTTGTCCTTTTCTGAGATGCTCAAGTGAAGCAAACTGCTACAGCCAAGTTTCATATCCCAGGAAAACTGTTGTGTCCAATGGAAAACCCTGAGAAGCAGTGAGTCACAGCTGGTCTGTCAGGAGCCATTATGATGAAGGATTACCAGCACAGGCCATCTACCCAAGATCAGGGGTTTGCTTGGTTTTGGGTTTTTTTTTTTTTACTCTATGATGCTGCAGTAAATCAGGACAAAATTAAATCCAGGAGTAACCGATCCTTTTGGGGCTGAGTTGCCCTTGGAGCACCACTATCCCCACTCCACCAGGCAGGGAGAGCAAAATAAAAAACCACCCTGACCTGGTGATTTATGAACAATGATTCAGCACGATGTGAACTGAGCGGCCGCTGTGTCCTCGTTAAAAACATAAACAGTGTCAAACCAAAAGGAGGGCTAAATCAATAGCCGTGATTCGGGCTGCATTAATTCCAAATCCCTTTCTCTGTGCAAATACATTACAGTGATTCACAGAGACAGTCTCAATGGAATAAGTGCCTCTGTGTTATTACACAGCAAAATGTTAGGTGCTTGGGAGTCATCTGGGCAGACAAATGATAGCATTAGCTATTTAATTGACCCTTACAGATAAAAACACATGCAAGGAATGGCAGGGCCATCAACAAGCAGCAGCCTGTGCAGAAGCCAGGCCTGAGGAGAGTAGAGGAGGAGCTCTAAGATGTTTTCCCCATCCTGGCAGAGCAACACAGCTGTTTGCTCACTGTGAAAGCCATGGTCAAGAAGCAGAGTTGCTGAGGGATGCAGATGGGTTTGGGCGTGGTAAAACATGAGCATCCCCTGGGAACAGCCCAGTTCTGTCAATGGAAAGTGCCATGTCCTCCTAGTGGGGACCACAGGGCCATATGACAATAATGGTAGGTGATGGATGCCCAGTAGAGTGGCGGAAGAAGGTGTAATCCCAGGATTATCTTTGGGTTTAAAGCCAGGAAGCACTTTAAGGTACCTGCTGAAGAGGCACAAATTAAGGAGGTGAAGCAAAAAACAACCCTCCTGTGGGTTTGGGAGGTACCTCACCAAACCTTACCATTGCAATGGAGTGAGCATCCCAGTCACAGAAAGGACAGAGAAAATGTTGTTCATTGCCTGAGAGGGATGATAAATGCACACCAGATGATAACACTGCACATCCTGACTCCTTTTCTTTTCCACCAGGCACTGCAGCTGCCCAACAAAACCAGAGCGCGGCAGACAGACAGATAATTCCCATCCTCATCAGCCCTTGCCCACAAGCAATTTATAAGCACCAGTAGTCAGTCCTGCCTGCAGCCCCAGGGCTGCCAGGAGCTGCACACCAGCATGCCAGCTCTCACCATGAGTGATCCCAAGTGGAGAAACACTCTGAGGATTGAGGACCTAAATTTTGTAGACAGATGTGAGTGTAACTGGACTACTAAACACCATTGTTGCATCCTGCACAGAGACTACATCTCAGTATTTTGAAATGGTAATGATGTAGCTGACTACCAGCTCTTTGCACAGGGCCATTGCACTTACACACTCAGAGTGGTTTTTAAAGAAGGAAAAATTATATGGATGATACTACAAGGCACATAACGAAGTTCTAACTAAGTTTTTCCTCGTGCTACCTAAATCATAAGCCATGTCATGTTAAATGATGGCAGACAGAAGTAGAAAGCAACTTTTTGGGGTCCTCTTTGCCCATGGGAAACTCATTGTCAAGCTAAGTCCTGCCTACAGGTTGGGGGCAAAAAACCTGCAGCCTGTAAGGCACAGCTGACCACCAGATGATTTAGGATATTTCCCTTCACAAATACTGTACCCACCTGGGTCCTGGGTGGTGACAGAGCTCCCACACTGGTAAATCAGCTGAAGCCACCTTGTGTAAAGCAGAAGATGAACTAACAGCTGAACACTTAAATCTCTGCTCCTGTTTGGCAACAAGCAGAGAGCAATGTGCTTGGGAAAGCCAGGCTTAACTGATATTGTGGACTGTGCCTCAGAGTAGTAGGTAGAATGGTTTGGAGTCTTGAAGGCAGATACACGTGGGGCTGGGGCAGGTGATTTGTGGGGCTGTATGCAGAGCTGAAAGGAAAGATGTTGCCCACAGAACTGTACTGCGGGTCACAGAGGACTGTAGGACTATACAGGTCTCCAGGAGAAGGATACTTACATAACTGGGGTGTTTGCAGTGTAATTACTTGTGTCTGAAGCTCATGGATTTAATACAACCCTAGCTGGGTGGCTTGGAGAGGGAAATTTCTGATATAATTCAGTAATCATAAAAGTACAAAGGTTTTCTAGTACTCACGTGCAAGTGCAAGTAAAGTTTGTCCTTTTACCTAAAAGGATCTCACATACAATTCCTTCTGTTACAAATGACCTCATTATTCAATATTGCAATTCACATAACCATAATCCTTTCATCCCAAGGGATAAAAAAAGTGCTTTTATAAGTGTGTTCAGTCACAGGCTCACCCTAAAGTCCTGACGAACCAGAGTGAATTCATGGAAATTGATATGAACCTAAACAACTAAAAAAACTATTTTTTCATGAGCGGAATTTATGCAGGAAAGAAAGGGAGGCATGGTTTTATTGGGATCCCAGACTCTACTAAATTTCAGGGAATACATAATTGTTCTTAACCCCTGAAGCTCAGGTTGGGGGGTAGATGCAGGAAGATGGGGCAGGGGAGGGACTCTGTGCTCCCTGTATTAGAGATAGAAACAGATTTCCAGCAATTAAACAATTGACTTTTCCAAAGTTAAGGCAGAAATGAGTGTAAATTAAAGTTATGATATATGGAGAAAATGTCAAAGACAGCAACTTTGGTGTCTCTTCCTTAGATGAATAAGGTACTTCCCTTTGCAGAGGCCATAAGTTTCTTGAGAAAACTCTCCTGGATTTAGACCAAGCTTTCATGACTAACCACACATGTGAGAGAGAAAAGGCTTGTCTTAGAAAGGATTAACTCCTCAGGCCAAGCAAGCTTTAACACATGACTAAGGATTCTCTGAAGATTTATGTAGCCAGGAAAGGGGAAATAATAATAAAAAAAAAAGCCAACTAGCTTTTGAAGGCCAATAGGCACCACAGCTGAACTAGGTCTGCCTAATGCTTGGTTAAGATCTGTACCCTCAGGCAATCATTCTCTATTAAATAGATTATATTCAGCACAAACACAGCACATTTGTAAGCTTAAAGCTAAGAGGCTACACATGAAAACACAGAAAATAAATTGTTCTGGGAATAGGAGCAAGAGAAAATCTAGAGGAAAAAATAACTGGTTTTAAAGTTAAGAAAGGAGGTGTTTAGTATTTGCTAGAGACAAGAATCACCCCTCAAAGAACATCTTCTTACCCCATAAATACATCCAGGATATACAGATCCTGTCCTCCTACCAAAGCAGGGAATACAATGATGTTAGGTTTCATTAAGGTGTTTTCTCAGGGCCTCAGGATCCCCCAAAGCTCCTGCTGCTGCTGAAATGCTCCAGACCACGTCAGGGCACATTTCTTATCCAGGAGGACCTCATCTGGCCTTACACCATGGCAGAAACTCTGGCTCAGAAAGGTCAGTTCTGCCTCAGTTTCTAGTTGAAAAATTGCTCTTTGGAAGAGCAACAATTTCCTGAGAGATTTTGTGGGAAGCGACCACATTATTGTAAACTTTTCAAACTGACCCATTTTAGAAAATCTTTATTGTCCACATGTTCTCGTTAGTGAATTTATATAGATTATCCACTTTTTCACTCAAATGTTACAGAATACTTTAATCTCCAAGTAGAGAAACTCTTACTGGTTATCCTTGTCTTTTTCAGATTTCTTTTTCACTTTTTAGTTTAAAAATTAAGTTTGGCTTCCACATTGAACTGGAGTGTGTTTCTCCTGAGCTTTTGCTGAGCAGGGAAACAGCTGGTTCCAGAGAAATTCAGCTTTTAACTGACTCAGAAAAGGGCCACCATTCAAATCTACTAAATCAGTAACTGTCTTTCAACCAATTTCAAGCAGGCCAATCCCAGAAAAAAAGTCTCGCTCAGGGCCAAACCATACAATACACCAAACTCCCTTTGCTTCCATGGTGTATTAAAGCTGCGTCCTTTAAAGAATGAAACTCTGAAAGGGTAGCTGGAATTTGACTCAAAAAATCCTCCTGCCACGGGGGATCTGGCACTCCCACAATTAGTAAGAAAAAATGTAATATGACCTGTCCACAGAAAAACTGTTTGATAAAACATGTGTTATTTGCTTCTTGAGTGGCTGGAAGGGTCCTGTGCTTTGCTGGAGAAGCAGCTCACGCTTTGTTATTTTCTGACTGCATTTGCCACATTTCTGGAGTCCTAAGTAAGGCAAATTGAGTAGAGCAAAGCTGACAGCAGTACTCTCACTCTGTGAACCAGTAAATCTAGTGTGAACAAAGAAACACAATGAAAGAAGGAAAAATCTCTTTTAAACAGAAAGTTCTTCACACAGAAAAAAAAATATATTTTAAAAGTAGGTCTGAAGAGGACTAACCACCCAGCTGAAATCTCAGCTGGGCTTTTCACAGAGCTGAAGCCACAAAGAAAACAAGCAGATTGCCCTGAAACGTGGTGGTCCTTGTCTGCTGATGGCAAAATTGGTAATTAATAGCCACCTGTACCTCTCCCTTTGGTGCTCTGTTTCCCCGTAACCTGGAGTGCAGACGGCATCCCAGCTCACACCACATGTACCCAGCCACATGCTGTGAGGATGTCACTCTCTACAAGCCCCTTGGCTGGTATATTATTGCTATGAGTGTCAACAGCAGTTTATGTGAACATATGGGGATCAAGGTGTAGCTGCAACGACCATCAGCTGTAAAGTGGCAAGTATGAGGAAGGCTGTCCAAACATTTACAGCAACACCCACAGCATTCCCACCCACAGGGAGCCATCTCCAGGTGCAAAAGGGAAAGGGCTGGACCACCTGTAACTCTGTGTGATGCTGACTGTGCCCTGCACCCACAAAGAAACCAGAAGTCCTGCCAAGCTCCAAGCTGCTTTCCTTCCTACTGCAACCTCCCCTCCACTGAAACACTGAGCAGATGTGTATCACTGTATGGCATTAGTAAGGGACAAAAGAAATATGAGCCCTAGGAGATTAGCATTACAGTGCCTGGGACAAGGATGTCCACACCTGGAGGGCAAAAGAAAAGGGACACAACTCTCCCCACCTTACCCCAGAAGAAATCCCTCTGGGGCAGGAACCAGCTCCAAGGGGAATCACAAGCTGAAGCAAGGAGAGGAGAGAAAGCCTCATTGCCATTCACCATTCCTGAAATGCTCTGGCGAAAAGGTTTAATAACAATGTAATCTTCATTGATGTCACCGTATTTTTACATCACAGTATTTTTATGCTCTCCAAGTTATAAAAGTCTTCAGGTCTATAACCCAACCTTACTCCTGTGTTATCTGTGTATGAAGTCATACACAGCATGACTAGACATCAAGGACAGACTGAAGATGAGGTTTAATATAGGTTGGAACTGCTTATACATCCTCATAATAACTTTAATGTATTTTAGTCTTACAGCATCTTATGACACTGTTGCAAAGTCAGATATAAAAAGAGCAGCCCTGTGTTTTCATTGTGAAGAAGCTATAACACAGCTCAGAAATGAGAGCACAGGCTGTGAGAAATGGATGGAGAAAAAGACACAGTGTAATTCAAGAAACCCCTGAATTCAGAGGAAAAGCTTCCCCTGCCTTCAGCACACTTGGATTCCATCCTCCTTCAGCAGAAGCTGAGGGAGATTTGCATTTCAGACTCTTTTAAAAGAAAAACCCAAAAATATTTGCTTCAGAACTCAAAATTGTCCTGGAGTTCAGCTAAGGAGAGAAGCTATCTCAACTCTTACTGACTTCAATGACAACTTCAACGCTTTTCAGGATTTCCACACCGCAATTTGCAAATGTCTATGAATTTCCAGGCTCCTATTCCAACTTGGCTTCACTGGTGGTTTCTTATCGGTTTCCTGTTAGTTGTAAGAGTTTCCTTCCTTGAATTTCCTAACATGATTTCTTTTTAACTCCAAAGTAAGATTCAATAACCAAATGATAATTATGTTCCTTTAGCTTAACTTTAATGAAGTTCTTGTAAAAGTTAGAGAGAAAATTATAAATTCAATACAATTCCCAACTTGTACCATGTAAGACTCAAGATCTTATTTATACTGGCGTAAAGTGTTCTCTAAACCAAGAGTCAATTGTTTACTGAAATTAAGGGCATCTATATATAGCACATTTGTACATTAAAAATAAAGTCAATGTTCTGTGAATGTAATGGTCTGAGAAAGCAATGAAAGCTTCAATATAAATATGAAGGTTTCACCCCATATCTAGAAACCACTTTCTGTTTAAATCCTTGGTATTATCACCAAGTTACCCTTCAGCATAACAGAATTGGCTGCCAATATTTGTCTTTATCTTGGTTGCCTGTGTTCTCATTCCTTAAATAAATGACTTGCTTATTTTGATAACTCCTATCTACAATAACGCTGTGTAAAATGACCCCTCGAGCATTTACATCCAACTTCACAAAACTGAATTTCTGCTCCAGGGAGCAAGCAGGGGAAAAATGTTAAATTTCTACAACCCTCTTGATTAAAAGACATTTCTTTGGTCCAAAGTCACCCTGCTGTATATTTACCGAAGCTACAACTTGTCACAGTGCTTTATTCCTAGAACATGCATTCTTCAAAGGAAACTCCCAAGTCAAACTTAGTATCAAAATGTAATTTCATTTGCACCATTGAAGTCAATGGAGTTACTTTACAGCTTGATTCAATGGCACATTTCAAAGAAAAGAGGGAAAAGAAAAAAAGACCATAGGCTTATGAATAGCAGAAATCTTCCTCAGCTTCCTTCAGGATTGATTCTCAAGGTTAATTGGTCTTTTCTGTACGGATGACTTGCAGGAGCTGGCTCTTTATCTCTGTAAAGTTCAGTTCATAAAATCATTTCTAAATCCGCCTGTGCTATAGCAGGGGAAGAAGCACAAGACTAGGGAAAGGAGATAAATGGAAGGATTATAAGGAAAAGGAAGAAATAAAATTGAAATGGAGACAGAAGGCAAGGTCATTGCTGCCAAACAGGAGGTGGGGCATTGTTTTAACTGTAACAGGTACATTAGAAAGAAATGTATTAGCTACCATGTTATACCTTCACAGAATAAACTAGGCACATGCAGATAATGTTCCAGCATGGTCACCTGAAGTCAACAGAATGTACCACATTCAGGGCTGGTTTTATCTTACAATACTGAACATTAGGCTGCTTTTTCTCCAACAGTTTTTTTTTTCCCTCTCCTTTTTTTTTTTTTTTTTTTTGCTGTTTCTGGGCAGTGGACAAAAGCAGCAGGTAGAACAGTCTCATCAGCTGCAAAACACAACATCCTCACAGGAACTAGGCTGCATTTTCCTGATTAATTTAATGATCCTGAAACCTAAACACTGCCTATAATTGGCCCTCTGTCTCCACTGTTGTGAGAGGCAGGCTCATTAAAGTGTCTCTGGCTTCAGACACTGCCGGGAGCTGTGTGTCAGGAGGGGACAAAGCTTTCAGCCCTCAAGCAGCCTTAGCAACATGGGGTGCCATCAGAGCTGGACCTAAATGATTCACACTTCAGGCCAGCCACGGCAGGCTGCCAGCTCCCGGATCATACAGGTGCTCATACAGGTGCTTTGATAAGGCAACGTGAAAAACAGTCAGAAGCTGTGTCGAGATTGTTTTAGTAATTGTCTTCGCAGGCAACCTGCACTTGCAAGGGTTTTTAAAAGCCAGCAGTTCCATCAGCACTGCCCCTCAGGACACTTGTGTTCGATTTAGAAAGTCTAAATCCACCATAATTTCCCAGGAAAATATTTTTGTAGCACACCTTTGTTCCCCAGGGAAAAAAGAAGCTCCTTGGAAAGCCCCCGCAGTATGCAGAGATGGACCCAGGGGGCCAGAAGTCAATCCCAGTCACCCCAGTCATCTCAAACTGGTAACCTTGTTATCCTCATCTCATCTTGTTGGTATTCCAGACAGCTCAGCTTCAACTCAGCACTCAGGGGGCCATAAACAGCAAAATAAAACTGAAGTCACATTTTCTCTCTCCATTACCTTTACTATCTATTTGAATTTGAATTGAATTTTTGAATTTAATTTGAACTGAATTGGAATCAAATCTGAATTTTAATTGAATTCTTCCACAAGATGTTTATTTACACCCTTCATCACTGGTATCTTCTACTATTTCCTCAGGAAAAGCCACGACGAGACAGACTAGCATTTTTGTAATCAAACTGAGTTTTTCACTATGCTAAATTTTGTCTGTTGACACCCTTTATCCCTGGATCTCTTTAGACATTCCTTATTTCCAAGTTTCTGCTTTCCACTGAACATGTCTTTTAGATTATTTTAGTACAGAAACTTGAATTATTCACTATAAGTAATTTTTACTGATTAATATAATTCTCCCTTCTCTAAGAAGTCATTAGAAAGTAATTTTTTTAATTATTGCTAGACATTAACTACCACTGAGTCATTTAGGAGATCATTCCCACCTGTAGGTACACAGCAGAGCACTCCAGCATGTATTGAGATTTCTGCACCCCTCATTTAAACCCAAAACAAAGAATATTCTCATATCCAGTCCAATCTCAGAACTAAGCACGTATCTGTAGAAGGCTGATGGATCAGAGGCCAGGATCTATATGCTCTCTTACCAGTTGCATGTCCTGGTACGGGTTATATTGGATCATTTACAAGAGAGATGGAACTTAGAAAATTAAAATTATCAAACATATATGTGGACAAAAAGCTGTCTAGATGCCCTGGAACAGCCTTTAAAAGAAAAGTAAGAAAGAACTGGATTTCCATTGCAAATTTGGCCAGATTTGGCTCAGTCTCCTTCTGAGCAAAGCACTACAAGTCTGCTCTTAAGACACACCAAGTCAATTCACCACATATGGCCAACCCTTTCTCTTGCATAGAAACAAGGAAGAGCTTCATGTCACTTTTTTTTTTTTTATGTACACTTAAAATACTCAAGAAAAACAAAGCAAACACTGAGGATGTAAAAATAATTTATCGGATGCTCTGTCACTAAGTTACACATTTAGCAACCAAGTATCTCCATGCCATCCATTATTACTTTTTTCCTCAGTGTTTCCTATACTTATCAGTTTAGTACCATCTACACAGTTTCTGAGGGTAGGTAAAACCTGCCCTTATCAAAGGAAATGCTAAATAAAATGCTTTTTCCTCTGCAAACTGCCGTGAATCTGTCTGGACAGGTCATTGCTTTGTTTATTTCCTCAGCCACTTATCAATCCCTGTGATAGGATTCAAAGCACAGCCTGAATTTGTTTTATGAGGGGGTTTCAATGCAATACGACACCAAGTTCTCTATCACATGTGAGACATAAATAATGTGAGCTGTAGTCGCCCTCATCTTCTGATTTGTCTCTATCAGAAAAAGCAATGAAATTTGTCTGACATCATTTGTCCCAGTGAAATCCATGATTTTGCTGTTTGTGAGATAATGATTTTCCCTCCTCTGTTATTTGTTACACTGTTTTAGTGCGGTTTATGGGCCAGTGATAGCCAAGGTTGTCTTTCTGTGAAAAACAATAAGCATTATTGTTTTTACATTTCTCAGGATTTTCCACTACTCTTCATCGTATCAAACTCTTCATATACATTAATTGAATGTTTGTTCTCTAGATTCAAATCATCCTTCCAATTATTGCACAAGCTTTTGCTACTTTCTAATTATTTTCCATAAAAGGTATTTCATGGGTGAATATCCTTTCATCATAAAACACGTAAGGCATTATCAGTAATGGAGTTAGTGTAAAGTAAACAATATTCTTTCTTCTCTTTGAGTCTGAAAGCTCTCTACATTTATTTTATATATTTTGGCCAGCATCACCTATTTTATATAATATATATAATTTGTCATTTTTGTTTGCTATTTTTCTTGTATTAGTCATAGATATTGTCATCTGGTTGTTTACCTTTCTCAGAGCAGATATTTTTATCCCCACCATTTTGATAATCCCATCACTTTCATTATGACCAGGATCATTAAGGGATCAGGTTCTGCAGTCTAGTTTTGCTCTGGTCAATCTTTTTTTTTTTTATTTTTTTTAAGAAGAAGAATAATTGCCAAGTCTTGCTGCTTATCCAGCTTGCAGGCAAGCAGCCTTTTGGTGCTATCAGCTGCCTGTTGCAACACCCCATATCAAAAATTCATTGAATTAGATCACCTGATAAAACAACACTAAATGATAAAAGCAGCACAACTCAGGCTGCAAACTCTTTTGCAGCCATTCCCACTCTATACTGCACAAGAAAATTCATATGCAGTTGTCTGGAAAAATTTGAAAACATTAATATGACTTGAACTTGAGTGACTTTCTTAGTTGTAGCTTTCCTTTTAGACACCTGTAGGTAACAGGTAACAGTTTCACAATCTCCCTGCCTGTCTGCATTATTTTAACCTCACAAAGAAATTACATCTACTGACATTAGCAGACAGGCTATTAAGTCCATCCGAGTCCTCATCACTGGCTTACAAATGGATCCAGCTTAGATTGTTCTTTATGGCAACAACTTGCATGGCTTCTAGCCTAGTGGAGACTCTCCCTCCACTGAACCCATGGCATCTAACCTAGTGCAAGTAAAAATACAATGGGAATTTTTGCAGAAAACCGTTTTTTGACTCATGTTTCCTAAAATGATGAAACTACAGAGCAGGGATGATTGCCCACAACATCATCTCTCGTTAAGTCTGAATCTGTGGCTTCCCCTTAGAAGCAGCATCTTCCCTTTAGCACCACACGCTTCATTAAGGCCGTACAGAGCCAGACGTTATGACTAATGGCCTCTACTCCAGCAAGTCATCCCACTAACTTCAGAGAAATTACCCATGTGAGCCAGAGTTGCCAAAAAACACCATTTGTCATCAACTGATGCTTTCAAACATATTAATCTTCCTACAGCTGCTCCTTTTTAAAAATGGTTAGAAGATTTACTGCTAGAGAAGCTGGGTTATCCAGCAAAGTCTGACAGCCCAAAGGCTGTGGACTCCCCTTTTGCCATGTAAAAGAATGGGAAGCCACACGGAAAGGTCTGTCTGTAGCACGGTGGGTCTGAGCATGACCAGGTTAATACAAATGGGCAGATCTTTCTCTAAGTGATCTGGTTCCCAGGTGACATTTAACACCAAAAATAGCATCCCCTTTGCTAGTGCCCTGCAAGAAACAGTATCGACAGCATCCACCCTCCTGGAATCACATTGTCTGGAGAAAAGGAATGGAAACCATACCCCAAAACGACAGATGCCTTTTCCATGAAATCAAGAGTGTTTTTATTAAGGAACATAGGACTGGCAGGACTAATCCTTACCCTCTCTGTACTTCCCTCATCAACTTCTTCTACTAGACAACTTTTGCATGCTGCCTTGCTTTCCTCTGCAATGGCATCCAAGAAGACACAGGGGGAAAATGTTCACCCCCACAGCCATTCAGAAATTTAATTACAGATAGCAATCGATGCAGCAAACTGAGAAGTGACCAAATATGAAAGAGGGGTCAGTGTAAAGCACAGGTGTGATACAGCAATGCATCTCATCCTACATGTTACACTCCATTTTATAACATACAGGGATGATATCATACCACATAAAAAGAATGTGCTTTAATTACCAATAAATGACTGCTTAGGCCGACAAAATACAATAGGGTTTTTAATCAAATTTTGCCATCTCCTCCAAAGCATTTTTTTCACAAAGCTCGGTGCACTGTGCTAGCTTAAACATGATATTCACTAATTAAAATGTATTAACATTTTCCAAGCACACATTATCCTTTATGTACAAGAGCCATTTCTAGTCCCAGAAAAGATCATTTTACCTTGACATTTCTAATTAAAAGAAAAACATTGCTCACAGATAAATAATAAATGAGAGTGCAGATGCTCTTATCTGCATGGCAGAAGGGAATAGGGAATTACTCACAAGTACATAACCAAATGAAACTATTAGACCTGTCCATAACATGCACATCTGGGTACCATAACAACTAGAGTCACTGACTCATTTTCCACCCACTTTTCTCCCATATCCCATNTTTTTTTTTTTTTTGACAAGGAGTCCTGCAATGACTAAGCATGATGAAAATGTACATATAAGAATGAATGCTGTAAGTAGTTTTGGTAGTCACCTTCAGTTGGACATTAGTTGCATGTTTTTCCCTGAACACAGGAAACTGCTATAAATAATGGTAATCAGAGATTACCATCATTTCACCAGCTTGATTACTCATAATGGTATAGAAGAGTGAGTCAGGACTGTGACTCTGCATTCAGTGCCTGGGAGGGCTGAAGATAACTGGCTTATAAGCATCCTAAGTTTCACTCTCCTGGATATTTCACAACACAGACTTTAGGCTTTGGCTTTGCATTAGGAAAAGTCATGTTCATTAGTGTTTAGAGCAAACACTGGGAATAAGGCTTATAGCTCCTGATCCTCCTTCTGCCACCAGCTTGAGCTGTTATGTGGCTTTGAGAGTACCACTGGGCCACCCACTTAAATCTCTGCATCTCTAATACCTTAAAAGCATGCTCTGAGATAAAGCACTTTTCCACAAGACATGGGTATTACAAGATATGAGCATACGTGCACACATAGGCTTGTTAATGTCCCACTATGCCAATGATTAAGGACTGCAGCTCATTGTGTGATGCCTCACTGTTGGAAACGTGGAAAGCCTGGAAGTACAGCACAATTATTTATAGGCTGCTTAACTTCCAGGCAGTAAAGCAGGTTTCATTCCCATCCGTTACCCCATACAGTCAGAGAAGACAAATAGCTGCAAAACCTAAGCCATCCATCTATAATTAAAAAAAATCAGATGCAGATCCCAACTCTCCTGACTGCATTGAGAGCTTGGGTTTCCCTGGACATCCAGTGGTCTAAATTGGTTCTGTCACTGTTGGAATCACGATGGTAGTTCCTGTGACCACTGTGGCTGCAGCTGCCTGCCCACAGCACAGCCATCTCCCCTCCCGTGGGTGAGCACCTTCTCAACAGCA
This sequence comes from Scytalopus superciliaris, assembly GCA_013400415.1. NCBI lineage: Eukaryota > Metazoa > Chordata > Aves > Passeriformes > Rhinocryptidae > Scytalopus > Scytalopus superciliaris. Next base: position 893,335 of record VXBX01009752.1, on the reverse strand, counting down.
TCAGAGGGAGCTGGAGCAAAGCAGAAAACAGCACAGCGTGCCTCTCGTGGGAAATTAACTTTGCCTTGCTTCTAAGAAATGGTAGTTGTAAAACACCAACATTATGTAGCACCATTTCATCCAGCCTTACTGACTGGAAAGTTGTTAAGGTAGCAATTTAGGCTTAGTCACAAAAGGACATAATTAAAATTTCACTATGGAATCATCTAAGTATCCAAAGCACTCCTCATCTGAATGTTCATTCTTGTTTGGATTATGGGGTCCAGCACTCCTATTAGTAATTCCACCTCCTTCTTAATTTACTCAGACAGGGTCAGCATTTATATCCGACTTTGTGTAAGTCCTTTCCCTCTTCACAGACCATGTCAGCATGGGGGAAGGGAGGCAACACTGATGCATCCTCATAGCTCCCCAAAATAATTAGCTCAAAGACCTAGAGATTGATTCAAAAAGCAACATCCAATAATGCAGAGAGAATGAACCATCATTAAGTCTCTAGTTTCAGTAGCACATCACTTACTCCTAAAGGCAAAATAACAACAAACAAGTAAACAGTTTCCTTTATCATTTCATTTTTATTACTTCTCCAGCAACAGAGAACAGGACCAGATTTTACCACTGCTAAGTCTGTTACTCTGGGAATAAAAGGCAAACACTGTGCTACCCTGCGTAGGAGGCTGAGAAACTGAGATGTCAATTTTTCTCTTTTGTAGAATTAGAGGAATTATATCAGGCCATAACAGTGAATGAAAATAACAGCTTTGACACTGAAATTGCCCAAAGGCAGGAAAATACTGCCCAGTTCTAGAGGTGAAACATTTGAGATAGAATAGGTCATAATAATTAGAGACAAAGACCTCAAGACGTCAACATACCTTGCAAAGCACAACTAATTAATCTCCTAAAGAAGAGGTGAGAAGGACAAAGTTACCACCTATCCCCTTAGCTGGAGGGTCCGGGGAACACTAGGGCCATTTTATATTGATAGATATTCCAAGAGAAGGCTCTGAGGAGGCCCTGTAGCACCTTCCACTACCTAAAGGGGATCCACAAGTGAGGTGGAGAGGGGCTTTTCACAAAGGCATGTAGTAACAGGACAAGGGGGCAGTGCCTTTAAACTGAAAAAGGGCAGGTTTAGATTATATATTAGGAAAAGAATCTTTACTGTAAAGGTGGTGAGATACTGGGAGAGATTGCCCAGAGAAGCTGATAGAAGTAGTTCATGGTTTGGTCCAAATGAAAACTAATATTGCAATATTTTACCAGGAGTCAAGCATCTTGTGAAATTTCAAACTTGCCCCAAAATACTTGGTTGAGATCTACCAGACAAAAATTGACCTTCACTGTCTATACCTCTTGGCTTACATCTGGATTTTGACTGCAGGCAGCTCCAGAAGAGTGGAGGACTCTGTGCTTAGTCATAAAACCACTGAGAATCCCATCTCTCAAGCTCAGTTTCATGACTCTAACTCAGGCTCTCACCTCAGTGCAGGCTTTCACATTACAATTTTGGAAACCATAGGAACAAATGAAAAAACATGGATAAGACATTCCCAAAACACTAGAAGTCCACTCTCATTTCAATCAGTAGCAGAAATTCCACCCATTTCAACGAAAACTAAACTAGACCAACATCAAATCCTTTGTAAAACCCTTTTCCCTTCTACCTTCCTAGGACTCAAGATGTCATTTCTCTCCATCGTTAAGAAATCCACCATAATCATGCCAAATATACATGGTCCTGAGGAGACTTCAGACCTTGTCCTGACAATGTGCTTTGCAGATGGAGCAGGAGAGGGGCCCAGGCTGGTTCCACTCTCCATCGCATGGCCAGAGATCTCATCCACTAGCAGGAGCTCTGGAGTGACACACACCACCAGCTCAGCCCAGGAGCATGGCAACATCGTTATACAGAGCGATCAAGTGGCCACTTTCTGGAATGAAATGGGAACAATCCTCTCTGAGCTGCAACTGGATGCACACAAACTTGTTACAGCTACCCTTATTGTTCACCTGTAAACTAAAGCTAGAAGGCATCAGTCACTGCAGGAAAACATGCATGGCTTACTGTGAGGCATTGGAATATTGCAGATCAGGGTCCCTGTGTATGCACCACAGACAGTCAAAAACTGGTTTCCCATTGGTACTTTTTCCTCCAATAACACCAAAATTCATTGGATTTTTTTAATTAATTTTGAGTGCAATTCAATGAATATCTGTCAGCAGCAATAATATAGATCCTCCTTTTTCATAGATGACAAAGACTTTCTGCTCCTATGCACAGTGTGGTCACACACTATGTTTTGGATGTGACTGTGGTGAATGAACAGGGTTATATATACTCTCCACACTTGCTACTCAGTCCAGCTCACTCCCCTTCCTTTCCTTTCCCACCCACAGGCTAACCAGCTCATGTCATACCTCCTTCACCTGCACCACTGACAGTAAGCCAGCACAACTCTCACATTTTTAAACTCAGACTAGAGAGAGGCTGGCAGAGAGATGGAGATGCCCCTTCTAGCCAGTACAGCTGAAGCTTGTGAGCCTCACAACCCTTTCTATGATAACCAGTGCCTTGTAATCCAGCAGCATTTATTGGATTAATACAGAAAAATTTCATGAGCTCAAAAACAAAAGGAGCTGCCTAGTTAGAATATATAATGTATAAGCTAATTCAGTTTCTTTAGTTTAGTTAGAATTTATATAATTTTTCATGCAAAAAACCAGCCCAGCCAATCTCCAGCCAGCCAGTGTCCCAGACGAGGGAGCCATTCAAATTCTGCAATGGGCTGTACTACCCACTCCCACCTCCTCCTTCTCTACAGCCAGTGCTCCTGCCAGGACATGATGTATGTACCCAGTTCTCACCTGTCAGCGTTTCACCACACATTTAGCAACTGTTCTTTCCAATTCCTGGAATACATCTCATGTTTTGCTAACCTTTGTTAACATGAGATGTGTCAATTTGCCTTTCAGGATTTGCAGCACCAACCCTATGTATTTCTGCTAGATACTCATCCAGTTATAGTGGTTAAACCACCCAGGGTCTTGCCCTTTCTGATCCAGAGGACCTCTCTCAAAGGGTTTTACTATCTAAATACCACATCGGATTTGATTATAAGGCCAGATTTTGCCATTTCTAGCCTTAAACAACAGCTGCTTTGGAGGAGGTCAGCTACTTTGACACTAGCATTGTCTTTGGTGTGGAGGAAAGAAATTGAGTGCCATCATTTTCTCACAGTTCTTCCACAAAAGTCTTTAAAACACCTTACCCTTTGTAAAAAGATGTTGAATGCAATAAGCCACAGCCAGACCTCGCTGGTAATAGAGTTGTCAATGGCTTTCTGTAGGGTAGCAACATGTCATCTGTGGTCTCTGTGAACTGTAACACCAAGCACTTACACAGCCTTTCATCCTCACAGAGCTCCACAGATATGAAAAGAGACCAACAGATAGTTCAGAGCCTTCCCTCTTGAAAATTAACTTCTGTGAAGATGAATTCACCGTGACTAAACTCCTCTCACTTCTCCATTTTCTTCCCAAGCGTGTGTCAGTGAAAGTCCCTGGCACCAGGAAAGCAGGTATTAAATCTTTCAGCATAGGATGGCAAGTCCTGCATACAGTGAGAGGACAAAGCCAGAGGGCACGCCCCCTCACATTGCACCAAGTTTCAGTTTCAGCTCTCCAAGGGCCAAAGGGTGTTCTTGAAAGCATTCACACAGTGTCCATACATCACACCCTTTATACACCTTCAAGACATGACTTCCCCAGTTCCCTAACACTGACACTGCCCCCCATCATTACTGGACAAATGCCAGCAAAAGTGGGATGGATCCATCTCATCCAATTTCAGTCATCTACATGGTGGGAGTTCTTGAATGGTCAACAAGCACATGTGGAAGGAAGGTGGACTAGAACAGGCAGGATAGGGTGGGATGCAGGTTGAAGGTGGCAGTGCTGCCCACTGGAGAAGCACAACTCGGAGAGGTGAATTCTACTCCATTTCACACACTGTGAGAAGCCAAACAACTCAGATTCTAAAAAATAAATCCCTCACTGTTGCAAATATGAATTCAGATTGACCATTACATTCTGAACAGGCAGAAGTAGTTGGCCCTTTCAAATGCTCCTTTGAAAGCTTGATTCACACCTTAACTACCCCACAATTACAGCTTAATTACCCCACAGTACTGTGGTTTCATCTCAATTGACCAGACTTTCTTCTCAGGGAGTTCTTCAGTGTCATTTACACAGGCTGGAGTTAACTCCACAACCAAAGCAAAAATCCCAATTATTCCTTTCTTCACCACAGCCACCATGTCTCTTTCTTCTGAGAGCAGGAGGCATGTGACACTGCTGACAGAGGTAATGAAACTTGAAGAGCCACTCTGTATAAAGCTTTGCAGTTCTTACCAGTAAGTTAAAATGGAAAAAGCAGGCAAGTTTAACATGGCATAACTTCCATGGTCACACCTGGGTCCAGCTTATGGAGGAAAGGACTGTGGTGAGGCACATTCCCCCCACCAGACTCCACAGCTTGGAAGGAGGACTCAAACCTTCCCTGCTCCTCAGTGTTCCCCTTCTGTGACACCCAAGCTTCCTACACAGCCTGTAGCAGACTTAAAGGTTTGATAGAGAAATTAAGATTTAAATCAAGGCAGAAGAAAGGTGGAGAATACCTCTTTGATCTCTGGTGGCCATCCAGACTGTCAGGCTATCCTAGCGGACAGGAGAACATTTCTGGTGAACCCAGAAATTCAGGGTTTGGGTTGTGGGGTTTTTAACCCTTCAGTCTCAAAACCTAATAAATTCACCTGCAAATCCTTACTGCTTCTCAAAAGTATTTTAAACAAGGGTGATTGGGAAATCATATTTTTTCAGTGAGCTCCTAAATCTTCTGAAAAAAACAGTCAAATTAAAAAGAAAACTGAAGTGAAGAATACGGTGGTAAAGGATGTTTATACATGTTTATCTTCATTGCCATAATGTTATCGAGTCATCCAGTCTTTCAGTCACCCAGCAGTAATATTTGGACAGGTTTAATCCAGTTCCATGAAGTGAATAATTTTCCATTAACCGCAATGAGATTTCTAGGAGTTTTTGTAATTTTTCCTCTTATACTTACCGCCAAATAAATGTAGTTTGTCAAACTGAGAATGACTTTTATTACTACCAATCTATGCATGGCAACTGCTCTTTACTATTCATGACATGAAAATCTCCCAGTTTAAAATTTATCCACGATAAGTTGTTTATTTCTGGTTTTATTTTATTGCAAACATTTAAATGCACTCATAACAATATTTTAAGTCTAGTAAATATACACAACTTGCTTCGTGGCCAAACTATTTCAGTGATACATTCACTATCTGTTGTGATTTTGCACTACCCTGCAAATATTCACCCCACTGCCTCATATCACTTTGCTTCCATGCAGTAAGAATCAGCTTTTCCAGGAGGTACAAGATCCCAGTGTTTCCAGCCTTTTCAATGACAACGCCTTTTCCTGAGGTTCTCTCTTCCAAAGCAGGAATCCCTACTTCAATACTCAATATTTAAAACATTTAAAAATAACATTTTTTCACTTTTTCTTGTTCCTGACAAGAGGTCTTCAGGTCACCGCATGTACAACTCTGTGGTAGAGAACAGGTCTGCAGTGGTACAGGGCACATCTTGATCTCACAACCCCAAAAGACCAATCTCTTAAATACCTTGCTGAAGTAGGCTCTCAGGGCTGAAATCTGCAATTATTGAAGTTAACTAGACTGAAATATGAAGCACTAGCAGAAATGGCAAGCTTAAGGGAAAAATGTCAGATTTAATGCCAATATCTCATGAAGGCCCATCAAAGTAGCATTAATGGGTTACAGCTTTTTAACTATCAATATTTAAGCATTGAAAGTATAGCCTAAGCAGTTGCTTTGCTAACTACTATCCCTTATCCACTCTTTTATATCAATAAAAAAAAAGTTAAAAGAGGTGTAGTGCCTCACATCTTTGATTTAATATTATTTTCCCTCCCCCACTGTCATAAATTCCTACCTACAAAACTATAAAGGAAGAAACACACTAAATCCTCATGTTTTGCTGCACCCCTCAGAGCACAAAGCAAACAAGTGCCTTGCAGAGGGAACAATGACACACAGACTCCACATGGCACGTTTGTGAGTTTCCATACCCCACTTCAGCCAAGAGCTGCAGGTGACATCTGTGGGGACAACTGAAGGGTCTTCCAAGACCACCCTCATGGTGACCCTCATCTCTGTCCCTTATGCTTTGGGGAGTGGTGCTCCCCAAAGTGCTCCCTGATGCCGGGTGCTCCAGCACAGCCTGCGGGCTGCGGTGCCATCCTGACAGGCGGTGCCCAGCTGGCTGGGTGCCCCTCTCCTGCTCTCTGCCATGCTAACAGAGCAACATCCAGACAGACTGGCAGAGAACTGTTTGCACAAGGTCACTTCCACAAGCACAAACCAGCTTTTCTTTTCAGCAATGTAAATATTAGTGCCTATTATTCACAAACATCAACTATACCGCATGCCTTATGCAAACACTGGATGCATATGGACACTAGATAAGCCACCCACATGCTGTATCTCAGCACAGCATACTCCAATTCACACACCCTGGCACTGTGCAACAAGGCAAAATGTTCTCCCAGAACAAGATTCATGTTTCACTGCCAATATGGTGAGGCTTCTTATTCAGAGCTACTCAGTTATTACAGTCGAGAAGACCTGACAGTATCAAAGTTGATCACAGCTCTAATTATAACTTTTAATATGCTGGATTTTATTCATTCCTCCTCCTTTTCAACCTTGATGTTTTATTCCCAGCTATTCAAGGCTTAACACTCGTAAAGGAAAAGAGAAGCTTCTATTTTTTTAGAGTATGGATGTTGCTGACTGTTGCCTATTCAGAAGAAAATCTGCACAGAAGGAGTTCAGGGTATAACTAATAGTCCAGAAGCAAATCCCAAGAAAGCCATTACCCAAGGTACCTAGAGCATCCCAAGTGGCGTGAATTAAGCCACTGCAAAAATTGCTTAACTTCAGTTTTTGAAGGATTCAAGGCCATCAAGACCTAGTTCAGTGGAAGGTGTCCCTGCCCATGTCAGGGGAGCCTGAAACTGGATGATCTTTAAGGTCCCTTCCAACCCAAACCATTCTATGATTCTATGATAAGGATGTCCCAGACCTGAGACATCAAGCAGATGAGCCAGTTGATTCAATGTGAGTGAGCAGACCTAGGCAATCTCAACAGATGCACAAGCTTTCCCCAGGATTCCCTTGGGCACTCAATTTTCCATCTCCCAAAACAATTTCTTCCTTTTTATTTTTGCTCCTTGTCCTCCTTCTGAGTAACAACAACACTGTGCCATACTTAAGCAGTTCCTTAAGCACCAGCCAAACAGACTCACTTCTTTTCATGCTCCGTCATGTCCTTTCTTTATCAGATGCAAGATAAGATGATAAATTTGGGTCCTTTTTTATATTCTCGAAATAAAGGACACAGGGAAAAAAACTCACTTTGGGAGTTCCTGAGATGTGTAGAATCAACAAACTAGCACCACATCAGACATAAAACAGCTGAGTAGAGTAAAATAATTTACCTCAAATGAAGACCTGAGCTGATAATTTCAGTGAGGAAAATATATCTTCGCACTGGAGAAAAACAAGCCAGATGGAGCAAAAAGTTAATGTTACATATTATAGCATATTTACCTACAAGGCTCCTCTAATCTGAGTGAACAATTTAGCTCAATATTAATATTTTTGGCCCTGTGCAAGTACATCCAAGGGCCTGTGCATCTCCTTCTGTACAGCCACTTCCTCACTGAGCCACTGCTCTGAACCAGGTTTAACTTCTACGATTATAGTATCCATGGGAAAAATACATCTTCAAGGATTCAGTTCACTAACTATTGCCAAACTGTCTGCCTCACCCTCGCAGGGCTCCCAGCAGGTTCATGTAGAAGAGTATAAAGGTAATAACATTTTACAAGTTGACAACTTTAATCCTGTGAGGACCTGAACTATGGCCAGATTTAATCATCTGGGGAATCAACGTGGCCCATTTCATTGCATTTCCCCTCTAGTAGTAGAGCCCTGCAGCAGCATCGTGTCCAATCTGCTACACCAATTCCATTTTAAAAAGCATATAAAAGGACATCATCAGTTAAGTCTTTAAGTCTGTGGAATGTATACAGAACAAAAGAAGTATTTCCATGAAAACCAACAGAAGACAGTATGAAATGAGCACCAGGCTGACTTAACATTTTATATTCTTAAAGAATACCAGTCAATATATTTTTTCAAAATTGCACCTGAAGGAAAATCTTCAATTTACTGGAAGTAAAATATTTAAATTCAATAATGTATCTCATTTTTGTCAGAGTATTGACTCTGCAATACACAAAATTCCCTGACCTTAATCTGGTGTGGCATTTAAGCATCAACTTCATCTTAAATAAGTCATTCATTTTCAAACTCCAGAGGAATTATTCATGTGCTTAAAAGCAGGCACATGCACAAGCATTTTACAAAGCTTCTGCTCCTGCCCCTCTGCTGTTGGTTATCAGTTTCCATTAGGTATAAGAATTTTTCACACCAGACAGCAGAAAAATATTAGAAAAGGAACACTGTTATTAGAGGGAAGTCTGGGTGATGCTCACTCATCTGATCTTTTATCATTTTTCTGCCCTGTCACCTCCTCTACAATTTCCTACCAAATGTATTTGCTCCACATTTCCCTTTCTCTTGAGAGACATTCCTGTGTGAAAAAACACCCACTATCTATTTGGCTTGCATGGGGCAGGATGTGAAAAACCCATCCCTCATTTCCTCGTCACTGGTGACCCAGGTGTGTGCACTCCCAGCGTGTTCCTCGCTCGCTCCATGGAGATGGAGGAGTTTGGCTCACTTCTGAGCCCAGCTTTTCCCCTTCAGACTTTGACTTCCTCAGACACTGGGTTTTAGGCACAGCCAGAGAGAGAAACAGTGAGATAAACCTTCAATGTGGAAGGGACAGGTAACCCAATGCAAAGTCTCCTCTACCAACATATACAGTCCCCAAAGGAAGAGGGATAAGAGCTACAAGTATTAGTCACTTTTGAGTCAATACGAGTGAGTTGCATAATTTTAACAAAATGGTCACATTGACAGAAAATGTGTTTATAGCCAGGACACTTATATATAATATTACTTATAATATTATATCATACTAATGTATAGTATTACACTTACATATAATATTACAAAGTAAGGATTCTGAAAATTAAGAAAAGGTGTGCTTCCTTTGCTGAACCTAATTAATCCTGGGGGGTAAGCCAACAGAAAAATAATTTTATTGACTTTAGGATTTGCCAAAGCTGTATTTGCTTATATGAAGATTATTGCCAGGTTCTGCATTTTGCAAATACAAATCTTACTCAGGAGTCTTCTGTGTGGCAAAAAAATCACAAAATCAAAACCCACCAGGCTAGAGAAAGACTGAACTGTTTTCTTCTCCCACTCATTGTTTTTCAGTGGATGCTTTGCTGCCAATATCATGAAGCATTTTATTTGTTTGCTGACCAGATGGCTGAATATTTTCAAACAGGAAAAAAAAAAGCAATCCATGGCAAATAACACCTTTTTTTCATAATTTTTAGCTGAATCTTCATCGATATTCAACTTTGAAAATGTTACATGGTTTTCTGAATATTCCATTCCGAAGGAAAACAAAAAAGACAAAAAAGAGACTTATGACACTTGTAACACCAGAAGGGCATCACATTTGGGAGGTTTAGCTCTGGAACTTCTGCCTGGCTTGCAACCACCTATCCCAGGATAGGACCCTTCCCTTTGTGAATACTTAATTGTCTTATGTGTCTGAAATAACTCTGTTCATTAAACAAAGCAATATCTTAAATCACAGCCTGACAAGAAAAATCTGTAACCCTATAAACTTATGAGGAAGCCTCATCCAATACTGCCCCTCTGGGTTGTCTCCAAGCCCACAGAGTCCATTTCCACTGCAAGAATAACTAATAAATAAAACCAAGGAGAAACTAGCAGCCCAAGGCAGCCTGAGCTAAGTAAATGATGGAAAAAACACATCTGAGATTTAACTTGGCCATGAGCTCTATTCGGCTTCTGGACTCTTTTCTGTATTCGTGCTGCTAACTCCAGTTAAAATGATCTGCAATAGCAGGGTCTAGCAAAGCCCTACTCAGTGCACAATTCTTCCAAGTCCAGACTTACCCATGGGGCTAAGGCAGCTTCTTCGGCATCTACAAATCCAAATTTGTTAGCATTTCTAGCAGCCAGATAGTGCCTGGAGCTACAAGCTTCCCTCTTGCATCAAACCAAGCCTGGGTGAGGTATGAGCCAGGGGTGACAGCAGTAGGTAGAGCTTTGTCTGTAGCCCCATTAAACTCCCTTCCAGGTGCAGGGTAATGTGTTATTGCAAGGGCTGAATCAGTCAAACCAATCAGCAGTGACTCATCAGCCCACAGACTGGGGGAAAGGCAGGAGAAAGGAGAGATCAGGGTTTTGCTCAGGCACAGTCCCTCAGCTGTCCCTTGTATTGATTGTGCCCATGAGGTATGACCCACTCTGTGACATGAAGAAAGAAATGCATTCATAGCTGGTTTACCTGTCTGGGCAATGCAGTCAGCCTGTAACCACGCACACACTGGAAGCCACCAGGAATTGTGCACCTGCCTTTTTGCACTGGGAAATTAAATCCAAATATAAGGTCTAGCCCGTTTGACAAACAGCTGCAATACATTACAAGCTGATCATTACAGGCAAAGTAGCATGTGAGTGTGTGTCTGTGTATATATATATATATACATCCTGAATATATAATAGACAGAAATTTACCCTGGCATGAGCTTGATGTTATTTATTCCCTGGATAGGAAGGGACTCTGCTGCATGAAAACACACTTTCCGTAGGAAGCAAGGCAAACAATAAAACCCTTTACTCACAAACAGCTCTCCAGAACTACAGACTGTGCTCCTGCTGCATTTCCCTTTTAATTCAGCAGTTCAGAGGCAAAGATTTAGGTCTCTTCTCTAGTGTAATTAGGTCATTGCAGAGACCTACCTGCACCACTGCAATGTCCCAGCCTTATCAAAACACACACACCCCTGCAGCTTATAGACTGCTGCAAAGTGACCGTACAGATCGTGTAAAAGCCAATGTAACTCAGTTACAGTGGAAATTGATTCCACTGATGGGTCCTTATTTTACTTTAGATAACTACAAGTTAAGCATCTACCTGGCAAGAGCCAGCATCCCTCTGTAGCCAGTGGAGGAAAATGGGCACATTCAGCAGAAAAATCATAGCACCCTTTCAGGATGACAAAAATTAGTCATGACAAATAGACATTTAAACTTATACAGTTAAAAGCAAGGTAAGTCCCTTTCATGGTATGAAATGCTGGTTCTGCCCTGGGCTCAGCTACATCTACAACATCAGGATCTCATGCTTGGACAATGTATGGATCAGTGGAACAAGGTTTCTCTTCACATAGATTTCCTGCTGTTCTGAAGTATGAGGGTGCTATGTGCCCTCCTAACATGGTTGATATTCAAGTTATAGTCACCCCATGACAAACTACCTTCATTCATCTTTACTGCCTTACTGCAGGACTATTGTGGATTCTTCCAGCGCTTCTACTGCAGTGTCCCATACTGTGACAGTTTCCATGGGCAAATCCATGCCAGGCAGCACACTGACAAACCTTGGTGTGATCTGGACAGCTCAAGGAACAGAGCTCTTTGGATGTGTCTTATTTAGCAGGCTAGAGATTGCCTATGAGAGCAGGGTATCACCCCAATAATTTACTTTTATTTCTAGCATGTGTGGTGCCCAATGAAGCGGTTCCAGGTCTTCCCATCAGACTATCTACAGTGCAAATGCTAAATTTAGATAATGGCAAAGATTTTTAATCAAATTGTACTTTCAGTAACAGTCACATAAAGCCTCTCAAAACCTTGAGTCAAGGATCATTGCTTCCACACCATCAAATTCTTATGACCTATTTAAGTGCCACAGGACCTTAAAACACTATGCAACTTAGCTCCACTTCATTTAACTTTACAGATTTCCAAATCCACTTTACAGATTTTCCACTCTTCTCTGCAATCCTGAGGATCCAACTTACCTTTTCTTTTCTCCCATCTTTTCCAATGAAAGCAGCAATTCCTGCATAGCCACATGATGAGGCTTTAAGGAAATCTCCTCCCTTATTTAGCAAAGCAGTGCAAGAGATTAGCAGGTCAGTATTGCAATGGCCAGCGCTGCAAACCAGCTGGGTTTTTTATTTAAAAGCTGGAACTAAAAAGCAATGGCTTTTCAGAGAAGCCAGCAAACATTTAAGCAGGGTTGGCTTTAAGTGCCATTAAAAATACTGCAAAACAAAAAGATACAGGAATTGATTGTTTTTTACATTATGACTCCTCTTAGCTGGGGTGAATAGGAATGTGATCATTGATCACAGCTATTTCAGTAGCAGTGCAGGGCTTATTGTTGAACTATTTGTGGAACCTGGTCTGTGCATCCCTGAGAGGATGTCTTGACACTAACAGGACACGTTCCTTTAGTGCAGAATTGAGCAACACCTCAGGATCCACTGCCTCTCTCTGTGCAGAGGCTAACCCAGAGAACAGTGGGCTTCCAGCTTAAAAAACAGGAAAATTCAGACTCCTGGTGTTTCCTATATTCAACATTAAAACCAGGCTTTAACTGACAGTCACCCTGTCTGGTCTTCTGGAAGGGGAAAGAGTTGGCCTGGGTTCAGCTGTTACTTGAGCTGCTCTAGGGGAGACAGCCATTCCCTTACTAATCAGGACACTTGACATTCATCACAAGGCAAGACAAGCTGCTCATCAGCAGGTCTGCAGGGCAGGTGCTTGTGAAGAAAGGTGCAGCATGATGAGCTGAATCATTTCCCCACTCCAATTCTAACATGCAGCCTTCCCCCAGCATCCCTGAGATGAACATCAGCTCACAGTCCCTCCATGCAAGCACAAATCTTGCTGTAAAAAGGGCTGGTTAGGGCCCCTCATTCTTTCCTTTCAAGAGAATTCTGAATTTTTAAAAAATTGGATTAAATAAGACCAAACAAAAGAGAGAAGAAAAGAACTGTCTTGGGAAATCTTCCTTTTCTTCATTTGCTTTAAGGAACCATAGAGCTGGAGATAAAAAGCAGCTTACCAGAAACAAGCAGCATTTGATCAGCACTGTTGACCTGCCAGCAGGAGGGAGCCATGGATATAAAAGCCTGGGAAAAATCAGCAGTCATCCATTTCTGACGTACATCTCTCAAAAGACACGGCACCACCCCACGTGTGTGTATAAAACACGACCAGCCTGTGTGAAGATCTTCCTTTGAGAAACTTCAGAGAGTAAGTACAAAACCAGAAGGATTTCACACACCACAAGAAACACTGTGGGAAATTAAGAGTCAACAGCTGAAGTCTAAATCACCTTTATCCTTCAGTTTGCTGCTAAAAGTCACCATCCTGGTGCATTTCAGTTTCCCGTGACAGTACAATCAATTTAGACACTGATTTCTCTACTATTAAATGTATACTGTATTTTATCAAGCCAGCAGTAATTATGTTAATGTCTTCTTCAGGCTTTGCACTCCCCATTGCTTCTGTTTCTAGTTTGGTTATCTAACGCATTTCAATTTTCTGATCATATTCATTATATCAAAAACACCTCTAAGCATGTTCAGGTCAGTTCCAGCCTCAGAGGGAAAGTTCAGTCTTTCCCCAAAGCAGGTTTTCTTCATCAAATTGGATTATAAGATTAGCACTAGTAACCCACATTGGTAATTATCATATAGAAAATAGCTCTTTTGACTGGGTCTACCCTGGTAACCAGAAGAGGGACAGGGATCTGTCCACATTCATGGAGTGGCTCACATTGTTTACAGGAATATCTTCTCCTGATATCTTTTTTAACAAATCCCAAACACTCCGAGACAATCCTGTGGAGTATCATTGCAAAATATATGTACCTCTAAAGTGGAATAAAATCTAGCCAAATGAAAATTGAGCTACCCAAGATTTTCACCACCAAATTATACAGCTCCTATCACTTTTTGTAGGTACTTTCCAACAGTCTTCAAGTATCACCATAAACCATCTCTGTTATGTGCTGTATTTCTTGACTGCAGAACACCAACAGGTAAGAGAGGTTAATCCCATACCAGGAAGGGAAAACAGGATAAGTGATTTGTTCTCTCTTCCCAGCAGTAAAAATTCACTGTCAAAGAAATTTTCTTTGGGATGGGAATAGCCCATCATCTGAAATTATTATTCCTTCCATTGAAAACATATCTTACAGCCAGCACATATCTTACAGACACACGACTTCTGTCTGAAGACAGAGCACAACAGAGCAACAATCTAGTTCCTTCACACCTTTAACACCCTTCTCATTTTCTTGTTCCTACATCAAGAAATACAATCCCCCTGCCATTATTTCAGTGTAAATCCAGGTTATCTCTATCCAACCAAAATTTTATGGTCTAGGACTGAAGTAAATTGAGACCAGACTTGTGCCTTTGAATAAGTCCCAAATCTTCCTGTATCCCCCCAGAGACTAAACACTGAGTCATCTCTGTCACTCACCCAGATAAACACTCACACTTTTCTTTATTCTTTTTCTTTTATATTTATTCCCCCCCCCCTTTTTTTTTTCTTTTTTTTTTTTTTTCGGCAGGTGAGTTTTCAGCTGAATCAGCATTTGCTCTGACTCAGCACAGTGACAGGATCTGCAGCACCGACACAGGGGAACCAACAGCTCAGCTGCACATGTCGTCCTAGATCATCTTAAATCAGCTCTGAGCCCGTGTCCCAAATGCACAGTGATTACTGTCTGGCACTATTTATCAAAGAGACTATCACAATGCCTGTGAAAGAAGGTCATTATTAGATTTGGCTAATGTTTTATAATTGAAAGGGTTTTGTTTGTTTGTTTGTTTTAAAAGACACTTCTAAAAGAAAAGGGATTTGAACTATTTCTGTCCTTCAAAACCAGAGGTTTTCCTTCTCAAAAGACTGAAAATCAAAATGTTTCCACTACCAGCAGTCAATATCCAAACATATTTTCAAGTCCAGGATAAGTGCTAAAATATTACAAAGGGGTAGTGGAGGGACACTCTTTTTTAAGTAGGTGTAAGAGATAGGGATGATACAGCTATGCTGGAGAAAAGTATGGGACCTTCACAGCAGCAGCCCTTAGAAAAACCTTGGCAACGTCTGGGAGACATGTAGGACCTGTTCCCAAACTGTTTCTTTCCTATCTCAAATATGAGGCATTCAAGGCTACCTTTCTTTTTACCAACTTGTCTGTTCTTCACTTTCTAATATTTTTTTTCTTCTTAGCTGGTGCTTATCACTTCCTTCAGCAGGCACTGACAGCAACCTGCACATATGACCAAGGGAAGCCTGTTGCCCCCAGACTGAGCCCTGCAAGTCTGAGAGCCCCTGGCTCTGCCCCCCAACTTGTTGCAGACAGTGGGAGCCCTCCCAACACCTTCACTGAACAGAGGGTCAGGCTTGTGGTAAAGGTTCCCTTCATGTGATTCCAGCACTTCTGACTCAGGTCATCATCTGGCATAAAGCAATGTACAGTACTGCTAAAGCTTTCCCAACCAACACCCAATGTAAAATGTGGCCTGGAGGAGGCAGCTGATAGCCCAAATCACTGCATAAGCCCACCCTGGCACCTGGCTCGCTCCTAGCCCTCACTGCACCATTCATGGATGGGTCAGGAATCCCAGCAGAGCTCCCATCCTCACTCAACCTATCTCAAGGTATAAAGAAAAAAAAAAAAAGG
>VXBX01009752.1:834712-877434 GCA_013400415.1 Scytalopus superciliaris | reverse complement strand
GAGAGGGAGGAGGGGGGAAAGGAAAATAAAAACATGCTCCTCTTTATAGATGATAAATCTCATCCTGAGTGATCGAGTGATATCTAATGGTGGGAGAAATGCAATCTTGTATTGGTTTAATGGCTACTTCTCTTTTGAGTTTATGGCCTGTTACAGCAGTTCCACCATGACAAATTTTCTTATACTTGAATCATGATGACCATGGCTCACTATCCACTTTTCATGCCAGCATCTGTCTTCCTTCTCAGGTTTCAGTTTCTGACACCTCATCAGTCTCTCCTGTCTCCCCCTACCTTGGTCTGCCTACGTGCTTTGGTGGTGCTGCTTTCTGCTGTGGTACCTGTGCCTCAGCATCTGTCTCCTCACCTTTTGTGCACCTGTTTGCACTCCATCAACTTTATTGGCAGCAGTTTTATAGCATGGTTTTTGCTCCTCTTTCCTCATCTTTATGACCCTCCATCACCATGGAAAATGGAAACTGTACATTTCTCCTTTCCCCACAAAGACACAAATCTGTGTAGCAAGAGGTGACAAAAATAATATGGTCTTTCCACAGTCTCTTCTGCTGACTGTGAACTGTTTACAGATTAAGAGTCTAAGATCTTTCAGAGTGGTTAGAAATCAAGGAACACAACACTGGATCACCCCAGCATCTGGTACAGATAGCACCTGCTCTGTTACCAAAATAGCCAGTGCAGATGCTTCACAGAAAGGGACAAGGGTACCGATAAGGGACAGCAAGGAAACCAACTTAGGAGAATTCCTTCCTAAATGTTTAGCAATGAGCTAATCCCTTCAGAGATTTTAAGGCAAACAAAGACTAAATGAATCTCAGAGATCAAGAAGTCCCAGAAGTTGTTTACAGTTACAGAAAAATAAAAAAATATTGCCTTCTAACAGCAATAACACTTAGCCTTTCAAGTGCACAAAAATCCTTTTTCTTTCTACCTTATCCTAAAGATTTGCATCTTGCTAATTTTCTTTACCCCATGCATGTGCTTCTCTTCCTCCATCAAGTTACTCCCTTTTTACCTAGGCAGCACCACCCTTTGCTGTGATCACTGTACGCTCATTAACCAGCTATAGAACAACCACAATGTTCACAGTTCCTGAGTACTATAATGATAAGGCACAAAACCACTCTGACATATATTATTCTTTTCTTTCTTTTTTAGTCACCCATCCAAACTTTTTCACCATCAGCACATGGGCTGCCTCTACAGAGCCATCTGCAGTGACCCCAAACCTTTTCCCAAGCAGCTACAGTTTATTTATGACATGAGTGTTTCAGATACTCAGATTCCTCCCAGCAGACATCCCTGTTACTCCTGGCATGTATCTTTGGTGACAGGCACGCTGGCTTATGTAATACCCTTCCAAGACTGACACATATCTCTTCTCTATCCTTTACATGGAAAGACAGAACTTCACATTGTTTCACAGCCTGCTTAGCTCAGTGCCCAGTGCCTTGATTTAATATACTCATATACCTAAAATACTTCACACTTAGTTTAGACACACCCCATTTTTTAACCTTTTCTCATTATGAAAACTGGCACTATTTCAACACACCTAATCCACCATACTTGACCTAATTTCAAGTTCATGCTTCCCCTTCCTTCCTAAGACTTCCTTGTCTTTGCCTTGCAAGTGATTTTCTAAAAGACTTTTTCATTTTCCAAGAAATTTTTTTATATCATTTTTGCCTTTTCCAGAAGTATTCTAGCAAACTAGTACAAAAATGTTTTCCCTTAAATAAGGCATTTAGCATTACCCTTTGATTTACCTGTCTACTGAAATAGCAGGTAAACCACACAATGTATCAGAATCACATTTATTATCAATATCAAAGTCATGTGTTTTCCCTCAATCTGCATAGTAATTGCGAGACAAACAAGGATGTGAAAGGAAACATCTTTGCCAGCAGCTTGGATACTCCATATCTCTCTTTGCAAGCAGTTTGGCTGAATGGGAAGTAAGAGAAGAGTCACTCAGTGGTTTTGGGTTTGTTTGTTTTTTTTTCTGATGGCAAAAACAACAGAGGGAAAAGGAAGATGAAATGAAGAAAAGACCCATTTAGCCAGAATATCAGTTAAAATGTTCTAAAAGCAAAATCAGCTCAGATTTGGGTGAACCTCTGGGGGGAAGCTGAAGAAGATTCATTCAGTTGTGAAACTTAGACAAAGCACCAAACACTTGAACACAGGATGTAACAGAGATTGTCCCTGCAGCAGCAGGGGAATGGGAAAGAATATCTCATTGTTTCCAACAACTAAATATGTATTTAATGGCAGTGTTATCACAGGCATCATCAGTTCCACTCAAAGTCATAATTTATGCAACATATGAAATATTTGCATGAGTATCCCCATCATAATTGTTGTAGCAGAGAGAATTCACCAAGTAGTTATTCTTCTACCACTGTCCTAATTTTAGTTACCCAGTCACCAGAGGCAGAGGGTACAGCAGTGGGTCTCCCCAGGTTCTGTACCCCAGAGGTACCTCAGTCATCCAAGCTGAGCCTGCCTCCATCCCTTGGAGATTCATATGGCTCACCTTCAGATGAGTTCAGGGAGAGCTCACAATGTGAATGGCCATCACAGCCTGGGCTGAACACTCTTACACCAAAAGCTTACGGCTGTATCAATTTACTCCAAAAGCTCACAGGAATATTATTTCAAGCTGCTTGTACGTTTGGTTTGCAGCACAAACACACCTTTCCTAAATCCAGTGTGCTGAACTACTACAGTCCCTGATGAAGGAAGCCAATGACAAAAAGGTTGCTGGAAAGTGACATTGTTACACATTATTATTCTTACTGTCTATGTAATTGGAGCTTCACAGAGCCTCAGGGGTAGCCAGACATCCCACTGCTCCAAATGCTATACCAATGAAGAAATCTCACAGACTGGCAGATATCTGCATTTCTCATAACAGTGAGGGAACAGAAAAACAAGCTGTCAAGGAAGGAGGGGGAAAAGTGCTGATAAAGGGAAGGTCCCATAAAGACTGAAAATGAACTACCTAAAAGTGCATTAAGCCTTGTGCTTCTCAAACCTTTTGGGTATAAAACAAGACATTTACCAAGTCTTTAAAGGACTGCAATACCCTCTGAAAGGCTGTGCTTTCTTATTGCACGACTTCATCCCTGCCTGAGTCTGCCCAGATCAGCGTAAATCACACTGGGAGCTGCCATAATGTTTAAGGCAATATACCCAGGTCACTCAAATTGGGCTGAACTGGGGCAAATGGCAAGTTTTGAGACCAGCAAATAATAGCCAGGTATTAGCCAACTTTTATGTGAACTAACTTCTGTTCTTCACTTCTGTAAATCAGTTGATCTGCTATCCTGGTTCTTCGCAAGCTCTTTTTTTTTTTTTTCTCCTTTCCTTCCATCTGGATATGTTTGTAATTAGATTTCCTGGGACATACAGTTGTATGGCTGCAGACACACCAGCACAACTAACACCCAGCTTTTTAACCATGTGAGTGAGGGCTGTCTCTGCCTCAGAATATTCAAGTAAAATAAAACAACATTGTCCATCCCTCTGCAAGGAAAGCAAAAGCACTCCAGTCCAGATCCAAAGGGGTACAGAAGTAGGGCTCAGGACAGAATTTTCATACCTAAAGCCCATCAGTATGTGATGCTCAAAATGCCAGCTCTCTGCTTTTGGTACCTCTGCACAGGTTCAGCTGCCTATCACCTTTACTTTAAAATGTGAATCTTTGCAGATGGTTAAAGACTTTAAGGTAAGATCTGTTTCCCTTCACTAGAGAAAGTGATTTAAAGCAAGTAGCTGCATAAATTCCCTTCTCTAAGGATGACCAACATTTAGGAGAAATATGCCCAAAACAGACATTAGTTTGAGTATCCCACATGTTTCCCTACTGAAAGATTTCCCATACTGGACTAGCACTGAGCTCTGTTACCTGAAAGACAAAAGTAGATTCCACAGGTAAAAAGGGCATATTCCCTGGGTTAGGAATGCCCTCTTTTGCCACAGGAATGAGACATGGGCTGTTGTACCCCCAGCTGAGGATGTCCCATACCACAACAGCCTCCAAGCAGAGATCAGGACCCCTCACCAGCCGAGTGCTCCCCCCTGGCTGCAGTCACCCACCCCCAATCCACTCTGAGAATATACAAATTAGTTATTGCTAAACGGTGCAACTGCAGGATGAGAGGTGGGAAAGCTCTGTTCCTAGAGCATCCTCGGATCAGGTAGAAAGAAGGGGATTGACTGTTAGCCCACTTACAGGTTTCTGCTTGCTAGAGCAGTGCCCCGGCTGTTCGCTAAGGTGGTACCCAGCCTCCTCGCCCCTACAGCTGGTTTAAAACACAGGAAAGACCCGCTTGCTCTTTAAGAGCAGCAGGGAGGATTTCCTTGCGTGTAGGAGTGAGGATGGAAAACCTGGAACAGAGCTCCGTGAAGCCCTGGTCCCCTCCGCCGGGGATCCTCCGGGGCCGGGCGGGGCTGCTCATCCCTGTCCGGCCGCCTCAGACCTCGCATGTCGCACCGCCGTGCGGAGTGTCCCTGTTCCGAACATCCTGGTTCGGGCTCTTACAGCGGGAGAGAGGCAGAAAGTTTTTCTCCCCATGTCACACACACGGCTCAGCCCAGGACACCCCGAGATGACATGGGGAAGAGGGCAGGACAGCTTCATAGACCACCCCTCCCTTACTCTCCCCCTTTGCGCTGATTTAACAAGGTGTTTAGAAAAACAGCGAGACGGGGCGCGTCCCCCTCGTTTGGATGGGGGAGTTCTGCTATTTCCATGCACCGGAGGGAGCAGCGACAACCTGGAGGGAGTCGCGACCCAAAGGGGCCAAAGGGGCCGCTCCGCGCGTGATGCGGCCGCCCTACAGAGCCCCGTTCGCACCGCGGTGGAGGGTCCTTCCCCGTGGGTCTCACCCCTCTATCGTCCCAAGAACAGCCCTGGGGGGTCAGCACCAACCAGCAACACCCCGTTCCTGGGATGTAACCCTTCTCACAAGCCCGTGCATACCCCCCCGCCCTTATGGATGGGGAAAACCCCAAGAGGAGGAGGAAAATCTCACCTCTTCGCAGGGCGGCAGCTGCAGGGCGGCCGCCTGCCAGCCCAGGAGCCAGCAGCACACCCAGGCGCTGCTCGCGTACCCCCGCTCCGCTCCGGCCCGCCGCATCCTCAGCATCCTCAGCAGCATCATCATCCTCCTCCTCTCGCGCCGCGGAGCGCCCGCGCACCCCTTTCCCGAGGGCGGGGGATGGTGGTGGGAATCACCGCCCCCTGCTCCTGCCGGACCCCTCGGAGCCCCGGCCGCGGGCTGCCCCTGGCCCTGCGCCCCGCCTGCAGCCGGGCATAACCCCGGCGCTGCACGGACAGAGCGGCCCCGCCGGCCGCCCGCCCCGGCAGCCGGCACCGCCAGAGCCGGGAGGAGGGGCCGGGAGCGGGGAAAGGAGGAGGAGGAGAGGGAGGAAGGCCGGCAGCGCAGGCGCAGGCTGCCGAGTCTGGTCCAGCCCCGGCGAAGGTAGCGCGGAGCATCCTCCGGCTGCATCTCCCCAGCCCCAAAATCTCCAGAGTGGGGGCGGCAGCGGGGGGCGAAACCCCGCAGGCAGCACCGGGAGCCCGGGCCCTGCATCCCCCCCCCGTCCCCTGCCTGGTTCCTGGCACCCCCGCTGCCATCCTTTCCCATGGCAGCGCCAGGCGGTGCCGGCTGCTTGCACCCCTGCTCCTCCGGCGCTAAGGATGTCCGTGTCCTCCTTCGAGGCGGGATCCCACCATGAGAAATGTGCGCTGACCGCTCAGCTGCTGGCTGCCCCCGTGAGATGGGACAGCAGCTTATTTTTGGCCTGACCCAAATTATTATTAACCCCAGAATTATGTTCATTTCTCCCTCGGTGATCGACTTTCAGTCCGGATTTTGCCTCCCCTTCCCCAACAATGTCCAACTACTCATTCCTAATGTAGTGTGTGACTGCCTCAGGCACTGACCGTCCTCTGCCTCCCTGGCATCTCTGTCAAACCTGCTCACTTCCCTGCTCCCTCCTGGGTCTTTCTTTCTTTCTGCCTCCTCTTATCTAACCAGCAAACCCCAGCAGAGATACAGGGCTCCTCGTGTCTAGTACAGGATGTTCCTGTCCCTATTGATCCACCTTTTCAAACTCCAATACATAACAATTTTTTTTTTTCCCCCAGTTCATTAAGTGCCTTTTTTTTTAAATTTTACTGCAGTTCCTGCTCACTGTGATCCAGGTTTGACTCAGCCTTTATTCACCTCTTGAAAAGACATGAGGGGTATAAGGGTAGGGTTAGATCTTTACCTGCATCATGAAAGCCCTTTCTCCATCCCCGGCTGGTGTCATTGCTATGACTGTACACTAACATAAAAATCGTTCCATTTGCTCATTTTATGTAACTTGGGGTCCTTGCTGGAGCAGTCAGGAAGGGAGCTCTGTGATACTCTGCTAATGGAGATAAGTTTGTAATTTCACTTTGTTCTCATACCAAGCCTTGATCTGCTTTTAGCTCTAGTTGGAGGACTGAAAGCAGCTGATGGTGCTTACATTCATGGTCCCCATTGCTACCAGGGTGCCAAACGAAGTACCTTTTGTATACTCTTACATGAAAAAGTCAAATTATCTCTCCAGAAAACAATGGAGAAGAGGATAGAAACTGTGGAGCTGCTTATGTTTTGTGCCCCTGGACCAGGTAGGTCACAAGTTGGTCCCAAGGATTTGTTGCTGACTTTAATTGCAGGATTAAATCCAGTGTCTGAAGAACACTGATTTCAGCTGGAGCAGTGGTTCCCTTTATTTTTGCTGAAATAAAACACACAAAGCTGCAGGCTCTCCCAGACATGCAGCAGGGGACTCACTCCAAAAGTACACAGGGAAAAAAATATATTGGTTGGATTCAGCGTGTCTTTCATGCCAGGAAAATGGGTACAAGGTCAATTTGCTGAAAAAATGCACTTCTTGCTGCAAGTGCTGTCCTTGAGTAAAACTTCTGGGTGGGAAGCAGACCTGGGCAGGCTGCTGGCAGAACTGCCCTCTGCAGTGTGAGGGTTGCTGCCTTCCATGTACTGCTGATTCCCAGGGACTCTCAAAGAGGCAACATAACAGGAGTCAGTTCAGGTGAGCAGACCTCCCATACAGCTCAGGGATGGGTGAAGAAAGGAAGTACCAGAGTGTGCTTTGTCAGCTGCTCTGTCACCCTTTTGCTCCACTAAATTATTTAATCCTAAAACTCAGAATGGAAAGAGGTCAATTTACAAATAAAATGCTAGGTATTCTTCAGGGCTCACTGTATGTTACCATGTTACTAAAGCTTGTTTACTTGCTGTCCTCCGTGGGACTTTCTGTCTTCCTAGCAGGAAAAATCACCAAGATTTGAGATTATTTTTTTTCTTACTTTATGTTTCCACATGACAGAAGGTCCAAAAACTTCTTGAGCTTTAAAAGCAATATCGTCACTTAAGTTGCTGTGCTATTTGAACAGGATCTGAAATGCCTGTGATATTAAATCCTACAAATCTTACCTGAAAGCAGGATGGCAAAAAATCTGCAGTGCATAGTAAGCATGTGGCCAGCAGGGAAAAGGGAAAAAAAGGGGAAGAATAAGTATGCTATTTAAAAAATTAATGAGCTTAGTTAGACAGGAACAAATGAGGTAGAGGAAAGCAGGGCAGGATTTGAGACATATTGGATAACTTTAACAACAACAACAACAACAAAGTAGAACCTATATATAAGGCAGCAGAGGCAAAGGATATTTAAATCTAGCAAAAACAGTTAGCATGCAGTGACACTGGGGGATTTGGGATCTGTATCTGAAATCTTGACCTCATATTTTGAGTCAAGTGAGAACATACAAAAGCAATTCAGAAGATTCATGCAATCTGACTTACAAACAATTGCACTGCTCTGCTACATTCAAGTACAAAAGAAAAAGAAAGGGAAAAGCAAAGTAGTAAGTAATAATTTATACTGCACCAACTGTGTGAAGTGTTTCAAGGTACACCTCCAGAATTGCCTACATTTTATTGTGCCTCTTCATCAACCTGGTATAAGTTAAAGATGCTCCTAAAATGTGTACCCTTGCACTCCTGTTGTAAGTTATGCCCAGAAAACCCAACAGCTTTCAGGCATTTAGGACCTAGATCTGTAAATGGCTCTTCCTGACACTGGTGAGATGCTGGAAGTTAATCACGGAGTTTTATGTTTGCAAAGCTCAAGCCATAGGTTTCCCTGGTAGCCACCGAGTTGGGGCAGAGAAATAGCCATATGTCACTAATGTTAATGACACCAAGTGAAAGGGAAAATTAAATGGCTGCCAGCTACTGTTTGGATGACAGCAATTAGTAACTACACTTGGGATTAGTCAGGCCTGTAGGCTGACAGTGGATTGCGTGGGAATACATCACCCGGTAAATGAAGTTATTAACCCTTTTCTGCTCTGCCTGTTTCTGATGAAATTGCCTTAAAGACCATGCCTGTACTCGCATTTCGTTGCACCTTTTGGAAAAGCTAATCAATACAAAGCAATTTCATGGAGTTTCTTCACTGGAACTCATTTTGTAACATTGTTGACTCTGCATGTGGTTAAATTTTGTCATTGCTCTACAGCAGTAACCAGTTTTTCCACAGGAGATAACATGTTCATTTAACTTGCTAACACATCTATCTGTGAGCTCTACCACAGTGTGTCCTGCTCAGACATTTCTTCATGTATTTTCCTATATAACCTGGTCATCTGTGCACTCTCCACAAGGGAATACTTTACCTGAGACAAAAATTAACACTTTTTCAAGACATCATGTCATCCTGATGCTTTACTAAGTGTGGTTAAAGATAGCCTTAAAATACATGCTTGCTTATACACGTTCTTACTTTTGGATTCCCGAACTCTTCAAGCTCTTTGGAAATTCAAGATACAAAGCAGTATTTAAAAAATGTTTGTATCCACGGCCTCTGGTTCAGCTCTGACCTACTTAGACATCGCTTTTACTTTCAAGTCATTGAAGGACCATAATGACTCCACTCTAGGATAGTCTGGCGAACCCTGCTGAGAAAGCTGATGTGGTGGCTAAGCAGTCACTGTAAAAAATGTGTGGCATTTGTAGTGGGATCTCTCTCAGGTTGTCTTGTAGCCCATGGAAGAACCTGATGCTGGATTCACCTCACTTAACTTTGTCACCCACAGCCTGGAGTGCTTTGAGAACACTATTCACCCTCTTCTAAAAAATATGTTATAAAGAACAACAGGAACCTTTATTTAAAGGGTGCTCAAAAGCATCCAGACCTGAAAGTGAAGGCAGCACTCATCAGACATATTTTAATTATCTGTTTGAGGAGTAGATGAATGTCTTCTTTCTCCATTAGCTGCATAGGCAGTTCAGATATAAACACCTCTATATGGTGAAATGAAGCCCATTCTAGATAATTTTCTGCTGCCGAGTGTCCTCTTTAAACAAGGTTCATGTCCTCCAGCTTTGGGTGTGTATTAGGTGGTACATGTCTGACTGGCTTATACACTGCATTCTACAGCCACATCTGCATCCAAGCCAGAGTGCAGCACAGAGAAAGGGACCTGGGACAGTGGTTGTTGGGCTGTGTGATGTGTGTGCAGGCTTTGTCACATAGCCATAGCCTCCTGATGTAAACCCTGGAAACAAGGCTTTCTGGTACTGCCTTTTCATAATTCTCACTCTATGTAACACTCAGCATTTATCCCTTTCTCTCCTCTCCTAATACCTTTGCTCCTCAGTGCTGTATTTTCACCTCTTCTCCTGGAGGTGTTTAGAGTGCCTGTATTCTGCTCTTCTAGCAAACTCCACCTTTTAGATCCACTTTAAACATCTGAGAGCCTTCCAGTTGTGATTTCTCTGTTCATCTTTTCTCTCATTGTGACTTTCATTGAATTTTCTTGTAAATCTCGCTCATGGCTCAGCACCAGAACAGCTCCTTGAATATATACAATTTAGTATTAGCCATGCAAAGGTTAGACATAAAAGACTCAAAGCACTTCTTCACCATTTCTATCTACAAACCTGAAGAAGAGAGGTTAGAGAGGTAAGCTTCCTTGCTTGAGTCTGAATGCCAAAAAATTCAGCTGTAAGAGCAGAATTTTTCTGCATTTGAGATAGATATATAATGTGACAGCTTCTTTTTTGTTTTCTAAAGTCAGGGGGAAATATTCATTTTCAAAATGTATAGACCATCTGATTCTCCCCCCAGAACATATAGAATAAAAAGAGGTGATCACTATATTAAAATCACCATGGGTTTTTTTGAGTATGGAGGAACAGGAGTGGTAAATATTTCCAAGGTACCACATGACAGACAGCAGGGTCAGCATCCAGAGCCTTTTACTGGTGCTATTAGAATTTCTTAAGCATCCATCCACAGGCACCTTTTCCCAGAAGAGCTATTTATCTGCTATCGGGTAGCAAGAGGGTGTTGAGTAATGAGGATTCTCTTGACTTTGTGTGCAAAACCAAGCCTCATTAGGTGACTCTCAGGGACCCACTGTGCATGGTTGTGTCCAAGGAAGACATGCCATCTGTGGGGGCTGGGTGAGTAATCTGAGAAGTAATGTAGTGTAAACTATTAGAAAGCTAAAATCTATATGCTTTGGCTGATTTGGCATGTGAACTAAGTTAAGAGGAATGACACTGAATAAATAGCTTTCTGCAGTAAAGAACAGTTACTGGGGCTAGTCCTGTATTCATTTCTATAGTGATGCCAGCTACATTGAGGCTGATCACCCTCACTCTAGGGCTCTGCAGATGCACATCCTTGGCTCTAGGAAAGAGCAGAAGGCAGAGCAGCCACCACACAGTGCTATACCCCTGCCCAAAGTTACCCAACTTCTTCAGTCACCATTTGTCCCTTGCACCATCACAAAAGTGTCAGGGCCCGCTTCCCACAGTGTGGTGGAGAGAACTCCCTCTCCCATCCACTCTACCAGAAGCATCCTGCTTCTGTAGAAAAATAAAAATCAAAATGTCACAAGGCTTTCACATAGTTGGACCAGATAACCTTTAAAGGTCCCTTCCAACCCAAATCATTCTATGATTCTATGAGACTGTCCCCTGGAAGGAAACTGCACTCATATTTTGTATTGACCTTCTTTATCTTGATGTCTTGATGAAAGATTCTGTGATCAGAACACTGCATTTTTAATGGTTTCTCAAAGGTCTTTCTGGTTCCCCTGAATCAATGGCACTATCTCCTCACTCTTCAAAAGCTTCCAAGAAAGCAATGCCAGGCTCTCCCAGGGACATCAGTGGGAGCCATCCTGAGCCAACATTAAAATGCTTTGAAAGTCCCACCTGTTTGATAAACAGGAATTTTTGTAGATAGGACATATTTTATTACCTTATTGTTGCTATGGCTGGTAGCAAAATGAACTTTGCTGATGCTGCCGATAGCACTGACTCCCACAATGGTTGCAAACGACTGTAACTCAGTATTAACAATAGTATTGATTTTCTGCTCCCATGAGAGCCTTTGTAAACTTTCAAACCACAGTTTTTCCCGATAAAAAGTACCCAACTAAATGTCAGAGACTGCAACAAAGTCATTTTAGTAGAAGCCAGAGATGTAATTCATCATGTGAGAAGACTGACTCTGATCTCACATATGTGGGTGTGAAATAGCACTGGCCCTATGCAAGCACATCTTTTCAAGGTGACTTCAAGGTGATGCTGTGACCAAGCAGCCTGATTTGCCCTGACAGGCTGACCTACAAGTCAATATAGAGTCCCATCTATATTTGTGGAGCTTCAGCTGTAAGGAGGCTATAGTCATGCAACACGCACTTGACTCCTAATCATAGAATCACAGAATGGCTTGGGTTGGAAGTGGCATTAAAGATCACCAAGTTCCAGCGTCCCCTGCCACACGCAGGGATGCCACCCACTAGATCAGTCTTCTTCTGTGGGTAAGGATCTATGTGAGTTAAAGCAGAGCATGTGCTGGTAGGTAGTTTTGCAGCTATGACAGGGCAAGCTTAAAATGCACAGTGCTGTTGGAAGCTTTCTTGGCACCTGGGAGCCTTTTGCCTCATCATCACCAGTCCCGGAAGCAATAAATATCATCAAATGCGTGTGCTAATGCAAAACCTTCATAACAAGCTCTTCTTCTCTCTGTTGGTTATTCCAATTAGATGAGCACATCTAACTGTCACATGCATCATCTGTTTGAGAAGTTACTTTGTCCTAACACTGCAGCAGTCACTGTTCGGGTTCTCTGCAGTTCAGCTCTGTATGACTCACAGAGTATTTACCCAACGCATCAGGCTCGATTATGATTAACTTCTGAAAACAATTTCTGCAACCATTCAGGTGCAGCAAGCAGATGCCTGAATGCCCAAAAATAAATAACATGTAAACTCTTTGCCTGTCTTGCTGAGTTTACAGCCTTGCTCTCCTAAAACTCCCACACTTTTTCATTCATTAAACCCAGCTCACTCTACTGATTTTCAGGGAACAAAGGAGGTCTGGGGACAAACCCAGCAGAGGAGCAGCCATCCATCTTGGGGGCTTTCACCCCTTGCCAAGAGGAAAGACCACTTGTCTGGGGGAAGGGATGCACAGATCTAGCAAACAGCTGGGCTTTGCATGGTTTTCTACAGGAGGAGGGAGCAGACACCTATGTACCACATCAGCCCTGTCCCCACCTTCAGGAGATGTCTGAGTTAGCCTTGGTTGCCCCCCATGTAGTTTCAGAGTGAATTGTGTCTTAAGCAGATGCCTGAGTCCTATAGATTAAAGAGTATTATGGCATCTTTAGGAGTATAAGCTGCTTCCTTCACAGGGAATACAGCAGTGCTTGAACAGGGAATACTTTTCCTTGCACGTCATTTACTTCTTCAGCTCCCTCAGGATGATGTTGTTTTGACACAAAGTCTCAGTTTGATTTGCTCCACAAAAATACTGATTGCTCTGTCAGCACCTTTAAATTTGGTAACACACTGCAGCCTTCAAAATCCACAAAGGTATATTTGCAATTTAAGGGGCAAGGTGATTTGTTGCACTATAAATAGCCCACTGTGCTAACATGCTAGTGCTCAAGTGGCACTAAGCTAAGTAGTATACTTGTAATTTTTATGCTTTATTAATTGTTCCCTCATGAATTTGCTTTCCTCACTACTGCTTATGTTGGTGTTTGATTTCCACCCTCTCTTTAAAACCATTGCTTAACTTACTACCTTACTCAAAGATGCATTTCCCCCAACATCTTTCCCATTTCCTTACAAACTCACTTGAAAGAAAATATATTAAATTAAAAGTCTGTGAGGCATTCTGATTCATTTTAAACCCTGCTTTCCAAACAAAGATTCTGCTCATGTGCAAGCCCCACTGGTTATGAAGATGTAAAACAGCACTGTAAGGACAAGTCCCTCTGAGAGAGCTGTGTGTGATGGTAAAACAAGCACTCCAGGGACGTGTTTTCCATTCATATCACTGCCACTGACCTATCACAGGTAAAATTTATTTTTTTGCAAAACATCAACTCAAAACTTACACTTTAGTTAAGGGCTTAAGGTGGGGTTTCAATAGACTGGAGAGATGAATGGTGCTTCTATGGGTCTTCCTCGCCAGACTGAACTGTGGGCTCTGTTCTCCCAGGGAAGCCACTTTGTATTCCTTTATTTCAATGTCTTTCTCTGTAAATTTGTATTTACTATGTCTCTGAGATGTTTGGATGTAAAGGACATACAGCAGGACAGGAGGGGTTGTCTGCCAGTCGATTATGGCCAACAAGTGCAGTATCTAGCAAGTGGAATGCAAGTCTCCCTGATTCAAGCTTTTATAGGACCACAGATGCTCATGCTGGAGCACTTGTCTACTTGCCCTTGCTACATGGATGCTCATTCCAGCCTAGACCTGACCAAGGACAGATACAGGATGACCCATGAGGAGCCTAGTCCGGGGCACAAACAATTGGAGAGGAAGTCAGCCAGGTCTCCAGGACCATGAGGAGGATCAGGTATCTCAGGATGGGACCAAAACAGCCAACACATTGCCATTCCAGATGAAGAAGATGACAGAACTCTGCTTGTGTTTTATCTGCATTTCATCACCTGCTGAGGGATGGACAGATTTGTTTAAAACCCCTATGAAACTCTCTCTTAACTCATCCCTAGAAACTGCTTGAGCAATAGTGAAGGTGAAACTTTAGTACCTCCGGCTTTAAAAAATACAAACACTAACGTCATTAGAAACCCACAGACCTGCAAGAGGTCAGAGGGAGTGAATTTGAAATTAACTTTGCAAAGTGAATGGTGTGTTTGAATTAATCTCTAAAAATGTGCTTTACCATGAAAGGTAAGGTAAAATGTCAGCCTAAGGTTAAAAGCTTTGTCGAAGCAATCTCTGTTTTAAGACTTAAAGTGACCCTTGATATTTATCAGGGTAATGAAATTACAGGCCTTTTCAAAAGCTGATGAGATGTTGTACTCAGCTCACCCGTCATACCAACTAGGTGGTTTTGCTGTAGCTGCACCACTCACTTCTCTATCACTTTCCCACATGCAGAGACAAATCCTGCACACTGAATATTCTTATTTCCCAGCCTATTTCTGCTAAACTTCAGTGTTATTTAAATATAAAGATATTTTATATTTAATTACCATAAGCACATCTAATGTCTAAGACATATTATATATATTGCTGGTGACTGATGTAGCCAGAGGTCATTCAGCTGACCCCCAAATGTCCCAGTTGACCCGACAGGCAATAGGGATAACAGAGGTGACTCAGCCCTCTCCTTGCTGTGTCACGACCAGCTGAACAGGGACAGATGTCACTGGGCACTCATGGACACAGGCAATGCTCTGCCCTGCCGAATGTCCAGGCTGCTGTCCTATTGGTAATCCATCAATGCCTGAGGCCATTGGTAAACAGGTCTTTAATCTGCTGAACACAAAACAAACACAAAAGAGAAAAACTCATGAAGCCAAACCACAAAGAGGTCCTATGTCAGACATAGCAAATGAGTAAGCTATAATTTCTTTACAAGTACAACACTTCCCTGTCTAGTCAATGCAAGTGGATTATACTGCCAAGTACTTTCCCTTTTTTCTCCCCAGGAAATCACAGGAAAGCATTCAGCATTTGGAAGGAAAGAAAAACCAACCACATGTCTGTGTGCCTGATAGTGCAGCAAAATTTAGATATTTTGTGGGCACTTTTGTAAGATGAATTGGATGCTTCATCCTGCTTCAATTGCAATTGTCCTCTCCATACTGGCACCTACATGAAGATCTAGTTTGCCTAAAAGCTGCTTTCACTGGGTACCCTTTTGTGTATCTCAAACAAACACAAGCAAATTGGATTTCATGAATAAAATATCACCTAAATGTGAGTCATCCGGAGGCAGTGGAAATACACGGGGTCAAAAATCCTCCAAATCCTGAAGGTTTAAAAGTAGCACAGACATTGTGAAGTCTTATTTGACTTTTTGCCATCCAACATGCTTGGGGTTTTGTGCTGATGCACTGTAAGCCTGGCTCAGGCCAGCTGACCACGATCTTCTCCATCTGTAATACATTCACCACAGAGTTTTCAGACATCCCATTACCAGCATGAAGGAAACCATAAGGTATATTATAATTTATGTTTTGATATGCAACTCTAATAACTCATTACATATTTTGCATTTTATTAAGTGATGCTCCTTTTACTCTTGCTTTAAAGCTTCTTTACTCATTTCAAAGGTTTAAAAAGTTCTTGGCAGAGTGACAGGCAAGGAAGAGCAATATTAAAACAAAGTCAGCCTGCCGTGCCAAGCATCCCGACGGGTGTCAGGAACTCCCGAAGCTGGCAACTGCAGAGCTGATGCAAAGCTGGCAACTGAGACTATGGAAAAGGGGCTCTCACTAACAAGGGTCAACCAAAGCTGCTGTGATATCCAATGAGTCTGTGTGGGGAGAGACTGTGGTATCTCCATGCAATTGTAGCATTGAGTTTATAACTCACACTTAGTGAGCAAGATAAGAGTAAGTGTGATTTGTACCAACTATATTTTTGATTAAAAAAGAAGGTGGGATGATTGTTATGTATTGAATTATTGAAGGATTTTGTCCTGTTACACTGATTTGCTAAAAATAGCCTAAAGCTCTCTCTGATTTTTAGGGTGGAGCAGTCGGAGTATCAAACATTTCAGAGCCATCTGCTGTGCACTTGGATTCTCACGGCTTATTTCAGACATCTGCATGAAAATAGGATGAATGACATCCGACAGACACCTATTTCTTTTTACTGGCTAGGATAGTCCTAGGCAGCTTGTGAAAATGCAAGTACACCTTTGCTCAGGGGCATCCCAAACTAGTTCTGCTTTCAGAGGATGATTAAAAATCACTGACACTGCAAAGCGTATTTCCACTTGTTTCAACAAGGATTAAATGTGACCCTACAAAGCTCCTACATGGTATTGAAATTATTTGACCTCATATCAAGACTGTTGTTTTCCCCAAGATTGCATCCAAACATGAGAATATTTCTCCAAGCCAGGGCCCACAAGCCAAAACAGAATAATGTTGGTGAAGCTGAACCACCATGTTTGGAATTCCTTATTTTTCAAAACTATAAAACCTGCAGCTTTCTCCACAATGAAACTGAATTTGAAATGCTTTACAAGATTTAACAATGCTTTGATATTTGGCCAGGAAAAAGGATCCTTTTTTTTTTTTTTTAGCAGAAATGCAAAGCTATCGTGTGCAATTTATATTAAACTAACATGCCTCATTGACATGATACCATTATGCAGGATAACCAAAAGCAGAGCCCTTGCTAATCTTAGAAACACAGGTCTGGAAGCAATCTCCAGGGCAGTGGACACCTCATCCACATTCCAGGCACTGAAACTCCTGGCCTCGTGCAGCAATTCTGGGAGCTGCTTTTATGAAGATCATTATCTTTCTTAACCTCTATGCAAAATTCATCACGCTGAGAGCCAGGATTCACTTTACATCAGTCATGGTAATAGTCTGATACTCCTGAAGTCCTTATTATTCCATACAGCAAATTAAAAAATATATATATTCAGTTTTCCTTTTGATTTAGACCAGACAGGACAAATTCTGTCTTACAGAACTAGTTCTGCCTGCTTAGTTCATAAAATCATCTCCTGAAATTCCACTTTTGTCACCCAAAGAAGATCTTCTTTTTTTAATCACATCGTTAGGAGAATCACCTCTCGGATCTGCTGTAATACAGAACTGCCCTGGATTGCCTCAGAGAGCAGCTTGGGATAGAAAATAGAATAAACTGCTCTCTTAGTCTGCACTGTAACCTTGGAGTCTAATAACAACCTTTCTTCGTCAAATAAAGTAGAGGCAAACCTGCAGATTTACAAAGTAAATGAGTTGTAATTCTGGGGCAAGGAATAAATAAATAAAGCAGAAGAAAAGCTGATGGAGAGAAGAGAGCAATGTCCCACTTGTGTTTGTTTGATAAAAGACTGTTTTTCAGGAGAAAAAGACAGAAACATTGATCTGAGGTCCCTTCACAGCCAGCTGATTACATGGACAGAGCTTTAAATTTGGGGTGAAGCCCCACCACCATTTTCACGAGAGTTTTCAGATTATATGTTATTTCAGGTTATTATCAAAATCATACGAGAAAAGACTTCAGTGTGACCCTGCTACCTGGGATTTGCTTTCTAGCTAATCCCTGTCAATAGTGATGCTTAAGGACAGTCATTTCCCAGTCATATTTTATTGCCAGGGGAACATTAATGCACCAAAAGATATAAATCACACAAAACCTGATTATGTGCTTATGTTTAAATCACAGGGGAGTCTGATGCTTCCACATTCTGTTTTGAAAAGTGCAATAAAGACCAACATAGAGATGGGCCAGTTATCTCATTAGGAAGAGTTTTGTGAATCACGCTTTTTATATCTACAATTTTTTTGTTTTTAAGAATTACATAAGAATTCATATGAATAGTATTCTCCCTGAATAAAACTGAAGGGAAGGAAATCTCAATGCTTTCACACAGTAAAACACCATCTGCTTCTATTTAAGAAATCCACGATAATGGAACCCAAAACACTTTGATCAGATGTTTAATGTGACTTTAAGAGTTTTGCATTAGTATTCCAGATGAGCCTTGCAAAAAGTTGCCAGCTTCAAAGGCGATCAGGAAAGAAAAGACAATATTTCATTCTCTAAGAACAATAAAAACAGACTTCCCCACAAATTTGATGAGTTTGTTATAAGCACAGGAGAAAACCCTGATGTGTGCTCAGACTGTACACAGTTACAAACAGCAGATTTGTGTCAGACCGAATGAAATGGCTCTTACTCTGAATCATCTAATTACAGAGCATTTAAGAGTCTTTTTCTATATATGTAAATGGGACTTTATTATCCCAGCACAGTAAGATTGCAAAGTGAATACCCCACAAAATGAAGATTGAGTAGAAAGTTAAAATGGCAGAAACATGACTCTCCTAGCTTCAAAAAAGATTAGGAACCTAAAATACAGTTTCATGCGTATCAAAATAAATGCCTGTGCCTGACTGCAGAGGCACTGTGTGACCTTGCAGGGATTTCTTCAACCGTGGTAGAACATGGCCAAGGAATGGAACAAAACCTGGTCCTGCTTTAGGCTGGGTCAGGGCACTAGACATGCTCAGGATTAACTCAGAAAGCTGAAACAGGTCTCAGTCAAAGGTGAGAAGGTGAGGCAGGCCCCCAGGAAGGGGCTGAATGAAGAGTGAAGCAGCTTCAGAGACCAACAGGCTGAGGCAACAAGGGGACAAGGTAAGGTCACACTGGCAGGACTGACACTGTTTTGTGGCAAAGACAAGGAAGAAGAACCACATAAAGAATACATCATCCTTAGGCAAAGACTCAGCAGAACCTTGTTTTGTGTGAAGGACTCCTTGAGCATCACCAGGATAAGGTGTTGCCCTTGGGCTGGCATATAGATTCATAGAATAGTAGAATGTTTGGGGTTGGAAGGGACCCCTCTGTCATGGGCAGGGACACCTTTCATTAGACCAGGTTGCTTAAAGTCCCATGAAAACTGGCATTGTTTACTGCCAGGGTTGGGGCATCCATGGCTTCTCTGGGTAACCTGTCCCAGTGCCTCCTCACCCTCACAACAAAGGATTTCTTCCTAAATTCCAATCTAAACCTGCCCTCTTTCAGTTTCAAGCCATTCCCCCTTGTCCTATCTCTAAGTGCCCTTGTAAGAAGTCCCTCCCCATCTTTCCTGTGGGCTCCTTTGAGGTACTGTAAACTCATGTAAGGTCTCCCCAGGCCTTCTCTTCTCCAGGCTGAACAACCCCAACTCTCTCAGCCTGTCTCTGTAGGAGAGGTGGTCCAGCCCCCTGATCATGGCCTTGTTCTGGACCCTCTTGAGCATGTCCATGTCTTTCATGTGCCAGGGGCTCCAGAGATAAAATCCGTACTCTAGGTCTCATAAGAGTGGAGGGAGGTTTTTGAGCCAAGCAAATTCCCTTGGCCACTTTGTGTGGGGAGGAACAGCACTTCCATAGGAAAAACACAGGTTTTTCTCATCTTTAAATATTCCACGGTCAGTTCTTCAGAGTCATCTCTAGTGGTCACAGCAAGGTTTCCTTTCTGACTTATGGGCTGGGTTGGGTAGATAGAGTGGTCAGTGGCTGTTCTTACCTGGGCAGGGATGGGGAGGGATCCAGGAGAGAGCACCAGAAACTCTGAGAGCATAGGGAATCCTGAAGAAGCCACTGCATTTGGATGCCAGGGTTCCACCTCACGAGCGAGAATGAACTTCACACATCAATGTGATGCATATTCAAATCCAACTTTATTCAAAGCTTCTACTGATATATATACCTTTTTTACTACCATACACATGTTTCTATATGCAAAGCAATTGGCTGGAGCCACAGTCCATCCGCCCTTATTCAGATCATAATTGGTTAACAGTTAACTCACTGTGTCTTGTTACTGCTAATTGCTGATCTCATTACCTCTGTTTTCTCATCCCGAGCTTATCACGGTTCCCTTGGCCTTCTCGTTCTCTTCCCAGCCAGTAGCTGCATAGCTTGGATAAACACCAGGTGTTGTTATCTACACTCTAGCTACATTCTGAAACACTGTGACTGCTCAAAGCGATCCCCACATTTGGAAATGTTGGTTTCTCCAGCTTTTCCCTGATAGTATTGAAAGGATTTGACTAATGGTCTGCATTGTGGCAGAACTGTTTGCTGTTCTCTAGGATTTATAAGGGAATGAGAAATAAAACAGTGACAAAATCCAGTATTTGTATCCCAAAATAAAGAGAGCAATGGACCAAAAAGGTAACAAAATTGCAAAATACTAAAAAGTATTACAGAGCAAGTCATGGCACACATTCCTTGAAACCTTGTTTATCCCTAAAAAATGCAAGATTTGTATGTGTTCATGTGTTTCTCTATCTTCATAAAAATATTCAAAACTGTAATGTAGCATAGAAGTTGTCAATGTCCCTGTCAGTTTTGTTAAAAGCAATGCATTCCTCCATATTATTATTGGAAAAATTTTTTTCTTCAGTAAACTATGTAAATTCTGGCTTTATCATACTTCATTATCTGACATTCAAAAATACTTCTGAAAACATATTCAAATTACTAAAATCCCACATCCTCAAAACACTAATATTTGGAATTCATATATTCTTTCTGTAGTTGTCCGGAAAATTAGGGGTTAAAGTCAAACATTTGTGCCTTATGCAGCTCTAGGACAAATAAACTTTTTAAAGGAAAAGAGTAGTTAATACAATTTATTCCCTCTACCCAGTTAAGGAAAAGCTAAATTAAATTAATTTTCTAGTTGAGTTACAGTGAAAAGCAAATGCCACATGGTTTTTCCTAGGATTTGTTAACCTATATTAAGCAATAATTGAAATCAGGTTACTTTTAGATTATTCAGGCTCTGTTATTTTAAAAATATGTGGATATGAGTACATTTTCATTCTCTGAAGATATGAGCAATCCTGCACTTTTGCCTATGCATGATGGGAATAGGACCAAATAGGTACTCTTTAGATTACAATAGAAATGAGATGTCCAGCTCCTTCACATTTCTCCTCCAGCACCATTTTCCACCCCAGACACAGGCATCTTCAGCCACAGTGGCTGAGTTCTCTTGGTTTGCTTAGCCTGGAGGAGACTGAGGGGAGATTTCACTCTGGTGTACAACTTCCTCGTGAGGGGAAGAGCAGGGGCAGGCACCGGTCTCTTCTCTGTAGTGACCAGTGAGGGACTGGCCTGAAGTTGTGTCAGGGGAGGTTTAGGCTGGGTATTTGGAGAAGGGTCTTCCCTCAGTGGGTGGGTGGGCACTGGAACAGGCTCCCCAGGGAAATGGTCAGAGCACCAAGCCTGACAGAATTCAAGAAGCATTCGGACAATGCTCTCAGGCACACGGTGTGACTCTTGGGGTGTCCTGCACAGGGCCAGGAGCTGAACTTGGNAGGAGACTGAGGGGAGATTTCACTCTGGTGTACAACTTCCTCGTGAGGGGAAGAGCAGGGGCAGGCACCGGTCTCTTCTCTGTAGTGACCAGTGAGGGACTGGCCTGAAGTTGTGTCAGGGGAGGTTTAGGCTGGGTATTTGGAGAAGGTTCTTCCCTCAGTGGGTGGGTGGGCACTGGAACAGGCTCCCCAGGGAAATGGTCAGAGCACCAAGCCTGACAGAATTCAAGAAGCATTCGGACAATGCTCTCAGGCACACGGTGTGACTCTTGGGGTGTCCTGCACAGGGCCAGGAGCTGAACTTGGTAATCCTTGTGTGTCCCTTCCAACTCAGCATATTCTATGACTCTATGATTCTATGAGTTGCTAATCTGATGCTTATAAGCTTGCAGAAGCCAAAAAGCTCTCTCCAGCTGCTACAGCATTTAATACTTGGATATTGAAATACCACAGATCAGACCAGACTAGGTGTGTCAGGAACCAGAGTCATGTCTAGGGCCCTGTCATTTTTGGTCCATGGTTGTGCTCATCGTGTGGTATGAGAAAATACTGTATAGTTTCAGTGTAGAAAACTTAACCTTGAAGACAGAAACATTAGTGTAACATCAAACTGGTGGAAGCTTGGCCGTTGACAAAGGAACAATAGAGAATAGGGCCATTGTTAGCCCGGACTCAGCATCTTGAGCTGTAGCAGCCTCAGCTGGTACTCTGGCCACACATGGGCTAATGTTGCAGCTGGCAAAATTCCACTCCAGAGAGGGGGATATAACATGTGGTTCTGGGCTGATGGGGTGAGCAGGACCAGATGTACATGGTTTTGATCCAGGGATGCCCCGAAGGTGCACTGCCTGCCTGCCTGCCCCTCCTGCCAAGTACCATGCCGCATGTCCTCCTGCTCAGTAGCTTGTCAAGAATCCAGGGGTCGGTATGTTTTGTTTTCTATCACAAGTAACAGAATACATTTGCTTTGCTATTATAACTGTATTACAGGAAGAAATTCATTTTGCTTACTAAAATTTTCTTTGCTAACTAATAAATTTGTTTTGCTACCTCAGCTGTGTTTTAGCATCTTTTATTTTGTGCATGGGAATTCTCCTGAACCCATAACACTAGGTTTATTCCAATTATTTCTGTCTTTTCTGTTTAATTTGCACACTTGGCACTCTCTCAGTATTGCCCACTTTGCAGTTACTTTGTAAAGGAAAAATTATCCAAGTTGTGAGTACCAGTGAATTAAGGTGCCTGGATTGGAAACACCTATACCTTTGCCAAGACAAATAAGCTGATCAGTGTAACAACGAGGAAATTTTTAAGAATGTCATATTTACTGTGAAATATACCTTTGGGTTCCACAAAACACTCAATGCCTTCCTATAAAAGCCTCAGGGAACAAACAGAAAATGTTGAGGTTATATCACCCTTTTCCTTTGTGCTGACTGCACAATTGCTTCCAAAACTGCCTAGAATCTAGTAAATCATTCGCATCACCTTTTTCTTTTAAGAGATGAATATTCATGGTGATGATCTGCAATTATAATTTGAAGGATGCTAAATTTCTGGCAAAATTTGCACAGAAATAACCGGTTCCTTTTTGATTGCAATGATCACACATCTTTAAGGCACTTGTTGAGGCTGCCTATAGGAATTCAGAGGAGTACTGTCAATTAGTGAAACTCAAAGTATGCAGAGAGTATTGCTAATAAAGACACAGGTGAAAGCTTTGATGGGAGAGAGAGAAAAGGTTAGAGAGGATGCCCTCTCGAGTTCCTCATTTCTTTTTATCTTTTTGGATGTCCACAAAGATTAATGCAAATGATGTTTGGAAAGCAGAGCTGAATTGTCATCTCTGGCCATTCTGTGTGTCACTCAGCCACTCCCAGCTGTGCAAACTCTCCCAAATTTGGCAAGATAAAGCCTGAGCTGTTTTCTCCTCTGGGAATACAGAGCAAGTTTGAAACCAGGATTGAAATAGCTACACACCGGGCATGAAGTTTCTCTTTGGTATTACAGCTAATTTGTGTAGAGGGAGCATCTGTTCAAAAGGCAATTCTGCCCATCTCTGTTCACTGGAGTATTGACGATGTGATTTGGGTGACTTGGTCCGGTGTGGATGAGGTTTCCAGTGGCTCTGCAGGCAACCTGCAGCTTCCTGGAGGCCAGCTCTGCTGCAATCCTCTCAAAGTTAGTGTAGGTACACAACACTGACTGTGATCCTCTGGTGCAACCATCCTGAAAAACCTCACCTGTTCCTTCTTGTTCCTATACACAGTCTTATTTAGGTGTAATTATATTTATTATACTGGAAACTTTTTCATTAAAAACCAAAACCATGCTATGGTAAAACAAGCACAAATTATTTTATTCCAGGCTGGTTTTTAAATATCAGGAGTTCTTTTACAGAGCTGAAGTATCACAGGGATTTTCATGTCAGCAATTTTCTGAAAGCTATATACTGAGATTTTATTAGTATTTGACCCCATAGAACATCCCAATGGCAATAAAACACCCATGATACTTAAACACAAGTAGTGAGAGAGTTTTCTTCCATTTATCCAGTATTGTACTTTCAGGTATGTCATGGCTCTTGCAGGATCCAGATGCTTGTACTCAAAGATCAAGTTCAAACACAAACCTGCTATTTTCTTTCCCCTTCTTTCCCTCCCCCTCCTTTCTTGCCTCTATTTCCTTCCAAATCACTAATACTCTAAATAGGATATGGACGCCTGGACTAAAAGTGCTGGTTCACTTCAGGGTCTGCCAGAGAATTAAGCTGTTTTGTCTCCTGGCAACAGAGTGACAATCCAGGCATTTTTTACAAAAATCTGTACCACTGCTTTGGACTGACCCCATCTCTCTCCTTTGAACCAGCTCTGCTGCTATCACAGACTGCCCTGTCTGACCCAGCCAGCAGCCACAGTGTGGCTCACACAAATCAAGCCCAGGCCACATCACACTGATTTCAGAGGGAGAGCTTCCCCAAACTCCACGCTGTCAGGATGCCTCTTACTGTCTTTGTGGACCTGGTTTGTGGAAGTAGCAGTCCCAGACAATGAAGATGGAGTAAATATGTATTTGCCTCCCTAAAAGAGAAATCAGCTGCTTCTCTAGTAGAGCCAGTAGAGCATTGCTGTCTGTACCTGGATGGTCTGCAGTGTCAGGCAGAAATAAGTATCATTGAGATAGAGAGAAAAGGAGAGGAGAGGGCATCATGTAATTAACTGCCAGCAGCATGCAGAGGTGCTGTTGGCCTGAAAAGTGCTTTTTAATGACTAAAAGTTTGAAAATTGAAGAAAGATGACACACTACCACAAAGGCAGCTTTCAGGCACCCATTACCATCTGTGTTCCAGATTCATGTGAAAAGACTTAGTATTTTCAAGAGAAATTCCTTGCTGGATGTGCCCTGGAAATGGAAACCAAATCAGTGTCCTTCATCAAACAGGTAGTGTTGGGTCAGGATTGCCTGGGATTGGTAAAGGAGAGGCAGCTGTGCATGAAAGATTTTCAGGGCAGACATTAGAAGGCTGCAAAGTTCTAAAGTGGCTTTGCAACTCCTTACCTTCCATATATTTTTTTCTTAATTGTTTAATGCTTTCTGAAATCCTACAATGACAACGCATTGAACTATTTAGCTGTTAACTATTTATTCACTGGACAAATGTATTGACTTAACAAGTCCCAAGTAAAGCCATGGGGCTGCTTGGAGGGAAAAAAGATCTCTTTAGATCTGTTGAAGAATGGAAATGTGCAACTATATTTTACCAAGGATATTCCTGATCAGGTTCATTTCCCCATATACAATTAACAGAATTGTAATAAAAAAAGGAGTGGCTTTCTGCAGCTTCAGACATCACAGCTCTTCAAGTTAATTCTGATTCAGCAGGGAGATTCTTTCTTTAATCAGGATGATCACCATTTCATTCGGTGCATGGGAGCTGCAGTGCTGAGTGTCCCCGATTCTTCATGGCTATAAAATATGTATGTGTAATGGTTTGTACCTTTTCACAGAATATTTATAGAGTGAGACTGTCAGCTCAGTCATAGACAGATATTTTCTGAGGTTATGAAATGGTGGCACCTGAGTCTCCCAATCCAATCTGCAAGTGGAAAAAAAAAATAGACACGTAATTAGCCGATATAAGTCTGGAAAGCACGTCTTGCAGCAAGAGGGGAAAGATACCCCTTTTCCTCCATTTATTCAAAGGTTAAAAGGTGCTTTGTTTGCAGGGACCTTTTTCACAGCCTGTACAGAGTATTTTGAATTCTAGGTGGTTCCTTCCCCCACAAAAAGACATAATGAGAATCAGATCCAGCTGGAAGCTGATGCTAAATAATTTCACATTAAAAATAAGATAAGGCATAGAATGGTGACAGGAAAGGTGAGTCATGGAACAACATGTGTGGGGTTGTGTGGGTTGTATATTACCACAAATCTTTAAATCATGGCCAGATATTATTCTGAAAGGACTGCTAAAGCTGTAACAGAATTTCCCACTCAATGAAAAAATTACTATGTGGATTTTGGAGGTCTGTGCTATACAAGA
This sequence comes from Scytalopus superciliaris, assembly GCA_013400415.1. Lineage (NCBI taxonomy): Eukaryota > Metazoa > Chordata > Aves > Passeriformes > Rhinocryptidae > Scytalopus > Scytalopus superciliaris. Next base: position 851,454 of record VXBX01009752.1, on the reverse strand, counting down.
GGTGAGTTAGGTGGAGCTGGCTGCCTTCATCCACTTGAAAAATCAAGAAATTCTTTCTCTCTGACCCTCTCCCTGAGCACTGTAGAAAGGGGAAGTCGATAAAACCTGCACTGAAGCTATAACAGAAAAAGATCAAACAAAAGCCAAAGCAAACAGCAGCTGGCTTGACAAATATGAATTTTAGGTAATGGACATAAACAACAGCCTGGAACTGTGGATGTTAATAAAGTGAGAGTAAAGGTCAAATCTTGCTTTTTAACAACATGGTTTGGTTCAAAAAAAACAAGTAAAATGAAAACATGATTCCCCAAAAAACCCCACATTTGATTCTGTGTGTAATGCAGACAACTGCTCTCCACCCCAGGAGTCCCTCAGTTCCCAGCATGTATAGGAGTGGTGCCTCCAAACCAACCAACAACAAAAAGGCACGTGGGAGACTCAAATTTTTGCTGATCCTGCTGACCAAGCTCCCTGTTTCACAGTATTCCTCATGTTTCATAGTATTCCTCAATCCATTGATTCACACCCACCTGCCTACCATCCCTTCTCTGAGAAACACACTGTAAAGTGTTGGGGGCAAAACCATCTTTCTATTCTTTCTTTTTGGGTGGTGGGTCACACAAGGGGGTTCTGGTCCTGGCTTTGGCACTTTGGATCTATGGAAGCAGTTGTTACAGTGATAGATAATATTTCACCCTTGATCACTATTGCTTGCAGAGCCCCTGGAAATAAACAGAACTCACACTGGTATCCAAGCACTGATGTTTAGGGAAGAGACTCGGCATTTACACAGATAATGAGGATATTAATTCATAGCAGGTCAAAACCCAGAGAAAGTCGGTCATGACGAGGTCACTGCTGGACCTGGTTTCTTCCCCTTCTGCTTGTGTGAGATTTCAGATGCAGCTGTGCAGACACACCAGGGGCAGGATCCTGAGCCACGTGGATATGGATACAGATACTGATCCAGACTCTCAGCTCCTATAAGAAGCATTAGCCCTCAGATATCTGTAAGTAATAATAAGATTTCCTGCTTATCACAAGAAAAATTCCATAATTGTCCTAATAGATCTATAAACAATTTTTCCCATTATTTATTTCTTTGTTTGCCAGTGAAGTAACCTGAGCACAGATGGCCAGGAAATATTTTTTCCAGAATGTGACCTTCGGGTTCTATTGAGATCTTGCTTTCTGCACCATGGAGCAAGCTCATTTATGAAAACGTAGAGGGACAAAAATCAGAACTGTCAAGAAATTTGTGTTAAATGTATTTATTTGATGTGGGAGAATGTACCTCAGATTCCAAACCATCTTGAAACTGATAATTTCAAGGCAGAGAAGTCTGTGGCTGGACTAAAGATTACTTATGATTAAAGAAGGTGTAAAAGATCCCACAGGAGAAACTAAAAATCATGCCATGGAGCTAAGAGTCACAGTGCCTGGGGTATGCAGGAGGTATGCTGAGGTCTGGCTCAGGTTTCAAGCCTGAATCCTCCATTTATCATTTTTGTCCTTTCTCTGCCACATGAAGATTTTACCTTTAGAAACTCAGAGATAAAGACAGATGGAGACAAAAAAGTTCTTCTTCAGCTCCCTATGCTCGACTGAGAATTGTGGTACCCAAATAGTGATGGGGAAATGGTGGAAGAGTCAAACAACCTCTGCATAGTAATCATTCAGCACTGAAAATTATCTCAAACTGGCAATGGCTATCTGAATGGCCAAGTTAGAAGGCAAAATCAAAGAGGCAATTTCAAATTCAAAAAAATAAATTAATACAAATGTACTAATTACGCAGTTTCAGGATACTGCATCAATATTAATCAAACCTCATGGTATTTTGACACAGTAAGTAACGTTCTCCTTATCTCAAAAATGGAAAACCTGCCAGGCTCACAGTGATGAGAAGGAAAGAGGTGCTAAAACATTCTAGAATATGACAGTGCTTAGACTGTCATTTAAAACCAGTCTTGTATGTTTAAGCGGAACTAAACTGTGTTATAACCATGCTATGAAACTGTGAAAACCTGTATAGGAGCTCAAACTGGGATATGTCAAACCATTGGTTTAATCAACAACTTTTTCAGAGAAAAGCCTCAGCTTTGGAAAAAGGGTGAATTGAAAATTGAGTAGTTCTAATTTTCAGCCAGGACAAGGGACAAGTAGTTCATGCAAGGTTAAGCAGCAACACAAAGTACGGAGACAGAACTCCTGTCTATCTGTTCTGTGTGCAGCCCCACCACAATACCACACTTCTTTCCATTTTCTATTTACAAAAGCAGAATGAAACAAATTTGCCCAGAGCTGTTCAAACCTAAGGTAATTTTTACCTGCAATGAGCAAATAGAAAACAGAGAGATTTCTAAGGAAATCTGTCTGTCTCTTGTATATGCTGCTGGGCTGTTGGTGAAATAGGGTTCTTAGGGTTGGGGTTTTTTTCTTTCTGATACATTTGACTCACCTTTTTCTTATTGGCAAAGCACAAAATAGATAATTTTGTTAATTTACTGAGAATTTTTTGTGACTAACCAGTGTAATGAAGTTGCACAGAAATAATTTCTGGAGAGGTACATCATGCTTTTCTCACTCCATTGTGTTATTCACTTCTATCTCAGCTCTTTGTGCACATAATGGAGCTATTACACTGTGAGGTTAAAAAATAGCTGCATAGAAAAAATGAACTTGACTGGCAGACTCTATGAAGGTCACAGACTGAGAGTGACTTCACACAATTTCACACAGCATTCAGTTAAAATATCTTATCCTACTGAATTTTGACAGGGTCCACATCCAAATCCCTTCTTCTGAATGCTATGAAAACTGGGAGAACGCTGGATGTAGATGTAATCTCTGCAAGTGACCTTTGCTGCCTCCCTGCCTTGGCCTCAGAAATAGGCAGCTCCACATTAGAAAATATTCAGAGATGAGTTCGGAGCACAGTGTTTTAGCACACCTGAAATTTACTTTTTAATGCTGTAGTCTGACTTGCTGCTACCAGCGAACAGAGTGAAGGCAATTCCATCAGCCTGGAAGAGCAAGGTATAAAAGGCTGGAGCCTCTCTAATGTCAATTAGAGGAGCTTCTATGGTCAAATCATCATGAAAAAGGGAAAGACAGAGGAAAAAGCCAGGACTCAGTGTGCAGCATCCTGCATCAGACCTGAGAGATGGACTGGCCTGACTCTCTGCTGCTGCAGGCAGCAGAGAGCTCTGAGATTAAAGGCACAGTACTGAAAAGCAAAAAAAAAAAAACAAAAAAAAAAAAAAAAAAACCCCCAAAAACAAAAAAAAAAAAAAAAAAAAAAAAAAAAAAAAAAAAAAAAAAAAACAANACCCAAACAACAAATTAAATCTTTTGAGGTCAATACAGCACTGCATAAATGTATATATCACCTATCCCGGTATTTATTTGTTCTTTTCTTGAATTTATAACTTCAGTATTCATTGCCAATTGCAGTATATTTGGGCTTTTTTCCATTTTTGCCGTATTTTTCCATTTACTCCTCACAACTGTGGTGTCTGATACACACTACACTACACAAAAGCTGTCTTTTCAAGAGGGATGAGGTGCTATGACATACCTGAAAAGGCTGATGTTACAACTGATATTGTTTCAAGCATGCATTCAATTCAGGCATCTTTTCATATATGTAACCAGAAGTAGTTTTTCCCCAAAAATAATTAGGAATTCCAAGGCCTTCTAATCACAGGGCTGTTTGCCACAGCTGGCAATATTTCTGATATTATATGTGTCAAATATTTCTATTTGCCATTGCTAACAATATTTCTCAGCCGGGAATTTGCAAAAAGTCTAAAATGGTTTTGCAACACTTGTGCAAGGATGTCAAATTCAGTCTCCTTAACTTCTATGACTCCCTGGATTTCAGTCATTCTGAAAAAGGCCCTAAATACCCAAATAACAATTTAAAAAATTGTATAGCTTGGGATATCAGCAGATATTTTCCTGATCTAAATTCATAGAAACATTCATGATTGAAATTAAGAACATACTTAGGTATTTACACACTGGTAATCCTGGCAGCTGATAATTTTAATTCCTCCTGCTCATATGGATGTTCACATTGCCTTAAAGGGAAAAACATGTAAGAAGCAGACCTGAAGACTGTACTCTTAACATTGATGACTTTAGAATTTTTTTCCAAAGTAGCTGACTGATACCAGAGAATTTTAATTGGCATATTGTTCATTTGAGGTGGGGGAAAAAGGGATTTTGCAATTTCTTGTTCTTCTTGTCCATCCTGTAAGAGAGATGACCTTTTTTCCCACTGAACACAGATTTTTCTGATCACCAATGATACCCCTGGTCAACTGCAGAGATGAAAAAGAATCTCCTACACAGACAACTCAGAATCACCTGTTAGAGATAAGCCAGGTGTCCCTTCACTCTTGTTTACAGTAATGGCTAAAGCTGGTGGTTTTATTCATGTAATGTCTCATGTGCTGCCAGTAGCTTTGCCTTGTTATCAATGTTTAAAAAAGTTGTGTTTGATTTTAGTGAGAGAAGAGATGCAAATACAGATTGTTCAGCTGCAATGTCCTTTCCAAATTTCTTTTCATCACCAGCATATACTTCTACCTCCTGCTCCTTCTAGATACCAGGATGCACTGAAAGGTGCCCTGCCAGCAACCATATACCATAGGTAAAGATTTGTGCTGATTTAATTTGAGAACAAATTCCTTTTAAAAAAGATTGAGCAGATGAATAAATAAATTACAACAGGAAGCAGGATGCAGTTTGTAGTATAGCACAACTGCTACAATGCAGGAAAGTGGCCACATGTTCATGAGTATAATATTTTGTCCTTTATTTTAATTCTGGTTGGCTCAAGATGGCTAGAAAGCTTTTACAAATTAGTTGAAGGAATGAGTCTGATACTTGAAATTAGTAAGAGTGATCCTAGAGGTTAACTCCATCAGTTTAGACTGAAAATCTGTTAAAGAACATTGGACAGATTCTGACAAAAGTGAGCCAGGTGGAATAAATTCAGAGTTACAACAGTATAAATCAGGAGGATATGACCCACCTGGCATGAATTAAAAAAAGCATAAAACCACAATATCTTCCATATGCTTTCAAATCCCTAGGAGGATGACTCCTTTCCTCTCACAAAAGTGAGAGAATAATGTGTGTTAGTTCTATATAAGGAAAGCTGCACTATCAAAATTATCCTAATGGAAACTCATAGTAACACAAATCATCTGCAAGCTTGAAGTAAAGTTTTCTGCTTGGACGTGATCTGATTCCCACTGCAGGCAGCACACTGGCATTTACTAAGGGATTAGCACATCCTTCAGCATCACATCCCATACGCTGCAGCAGCACAACCTGTGGCCCCACACACACAGCTGCTATTTGATACGGATGAGACTTACACAAATGCTGCAGCTGTGCTGGCCCTCGGTGAGCTGACAGGTTTGTTAATGGCTGTTGGAGAGGAAAGCCGCCCTGCAACCCAGACCTGGGGGAGAGGGAAACTCAGCAAATGGTAAAACCCTGATAATAAGTCTAGAATTCCTTAGTTCAGTCCCTTTTCGAGCTGGTTGTGAACCAAATCCTGCAGCTCATAGCTCTTTGTCATGCTCCCCTGTATTCAAGACTTTGGGAAGGCATTTTAGCTTCTGCCCAATACTTGCTCCTGAGCAGACCCCACTGAGAGCGGTGTGGTGACTGCATGGCTTTCATCATAACCACAAGTTCCCAAATTGCTAAAAACATCAATTGAAACCCTATAGGACCAAAGTGCTCCACAGGGAAGCACAGTCATGTATCTGTCTACAGTACAAACCAGGCTGGGAACTGGAAGATAAGCTGTGATTAGAATCACAGAATGTGCTGACTTGGAAGGGATGCACAAGGATCATCAAGTCTAACTCTTAGCCCTGCACAGGACCATCCTCAAGAGTCACACCACATGCCTGACTGTATCATCCAAACACTTCTTGAGCTCTGTTGGGCTTGGTGCTGCAACCACTGCTCTGGGGAGCCTGTTCCAGCACCCAACCACGCTCTGGGTGAAGAACAACCTTTTTCTAATACCCAGCCTGACATAACTAATACTCCCCTGACATAACTTCAGGCATCCCCCCAGGTCCTGTCACTGGGATTAGGACAGTCCTTGGGCAGGATGCTACCCAGCTGATTGAAACAGGAGGAGGGGGTGAGGTTAGAGTATTCACCATGTCTTTGGTGAACAGCAAAGCAACCCAAGTTGCTTCCATCCCACAGGGCTAGAATAGCCCAGAGGTTGCTATCAGCAACCAGGCTGGATAAATCAGTGCTCTGGGAACAAAGAATTTCTCTTGCTCTCTGAAGTCATTCGCATGTCCCTTTACCTGTGCTGGAGCACAACCAAAGGGCAGAACTGACATGTATTAAAGAGCTGAAAGGCTTTTTATTGTGGAAAGTTGAATTCACAGTTCAGTTTCTCGTTTGATAAATCCACAGCTGTCAGCTACAAGAACTTCAGGGCAGATTCGTGGTGTAAGAGCACAATGTGCTGTACACAAAACTCTGATTTTGGAAGATATAAACACAAAGAATCAATTTCTTGCTCCTTTGTTTGAAATGCATCTGCCTGTAAATGCTGATTGTAAACTCATTTTCCATGATTTCCATGAGATCCATGTTTTCATCCTTTCTTTCTCTCTACTATGTAAAAGAAAAGTATCCAAAATGCAACAAAGAGAAAACTGGTCATTTGGTAAAACAATGGAGGATGATGACACGTGGGCAGTTATTTTTACATTGAAGTACGACCTAAAATCTGAGGTTTGCAGTAGACCAGAAAGGACAGAAAGACAGAAAAGCAGCCTGCATCTGGATGGGGCAGTCTTCCTATTCATTCAATCCCTATTGAGCCACATCTTCTGTTGGTCTAAATCTGCACAGCCCAACCAATTCCTGCAGTGGAGTGGGTTTACAGCAGGTAATTATTCATCCCTACCACAGAGGAGCAAGTTCATCTGTAGCCTGAAGAACTGGATTTATCCTTCTGACCTCTGCAGAAACTGCTAAAGCAAAGGACTTAATGAAGAAAGGGAAAACTCAGGCACAAAGTATTGAACTAAGGGTGTGGAAAAGACCTCCAGCATCATGTAGTCCTCCCACCAATTCAGGGGTAGGTACCAAAATCAATTAGTTAAAATTCATTTCACAATTCATTCTGAGGCAGAGAGCAAACAGCAGAGTGCAGACTAAGGGGCTGAACAGCTCACAACCACAAGCAAAGAACTTAGATCTGGTGGGTCTTGAACAATCCTTTAGATGCCCTGGAACACACACCTTCAGCCCTGGAGACTGTGCTACAGACACGAGAGAGGGGCCCCTGAAAAGGCAGATGTGGAAGCTCAGTCTTCATTTTCATGTTGGGCTCAGGGCTCCCACTGGTGACTGAAGCTACGGATGGCAATTTCACTGGTGGAACAAATTCAGGAGTCATCCCCTCAGCGAGCAGCTTTAAATTAACCTGATTATTTCATCCCAGGTCTTTGACAAATGAGTCTGATTTATTTAGCTCATTTGAAACAAGTTCATTTTAATGAAGTTATTTATATAACTCCATGATGCCATTAGCCAGATTACATGCTCTCCGAAGGGCATAATGCATGATCTCATTTCCAACTTAAACCCCTTCTATTTCTTTCATCCTCTACCTTAAGTAGCAGGAGATCAGAACATATATTCTTCTGTTTCTTTCTAGATGGCAAAAAGTCGCTTGACAGCTGCCAGATATTATCAGCTCATTTAGCCACTTTTTCTCTAACCTAGGAAATCAGATTAGAATGTGAAACATATTTCTGCTAATTCACATGGAAATAAGGCCCTGTTTGAGGTCCAGAAACATATCAATGCCACTTTTAGAAACGGACAGTGTTATCCTGGCCACTGCCCTGCAAATTGCCAAATTTAATTCACTGCTTTAATTGCTTCTGAAGATTATTCTCACCAGTTTTTGCACTTCTGCAATAGGAAAAAACAAATCAGCTGTAGCCTGGGTTTCAAGTCCTACCCTGCAATAGATTATCCAAAAGACCAGTTTCTTACACTCATACTCATCCTCTCCATATCAGTACATTGGCACATGGGCGCAGAATTCTGCTATATAGAGCACCTGGCATATCTGGCACTCTAAATCACCACTGAAACTGGGCCCTAGCACTGGGTATAATCCTGCACTGAGACCCATCAATTCTCCGTGACTTTGGGTGGAATTACAATCAGCAAGATAAATGTATCTGAAGAACTTGGCCGTGTGGGACTAGACTGACGTTATTGATGTTATTTATGAAGTGCTGCATTTGCAAACCACTACCTGAGTTCCAGATATGTTGAAGTATCAGAAGCCTCTCCCTGGTCCTTCTGAGGCAAATGCAAACATTTCTCAAGATGCTGGAGAATAACCTTGTCTCCCCAAACTGACCTGTCTCCTCTTGAGTGTGAGGCATCCACAGGAAATGTTAGGTACCTACATTTCAGGAGCCATGCACCTCAGAACAGGTCCCTGATGGACCTTCTTATCAAAAGGGAAGAACCAGTGCTCAGTTCTTTTTGCATGATAGCTTCTGGCACAATCCCTTTCCTGGCAGTTGACAGGCCTCTGTCCAGGCTCCTCCTCAGTGTGGAGCATGGGTCCATGGGCATGTTCTCCTCAGTGGTGAAGCCACCTAAACAGATGTCTAAGGTAGTCTCCCTGCAACCACTACTGCTCATATCCTGCAGTTCTCTTTTCTGGCTTTGTAACAGCTTTATGGGCTTGTGCTGGAAAATGGGTCACTGCAAAGATCCAGGACAAAGCAGAAAAACAGGAAAAAAAAACCTATTTTGGACAGTTTTCCTAACCCAGATTATTTCAGTCATGTAGCATTCTGGCAGGATGGTGAAGGTGGGTTGATGAAGGGCTCTCTTACACTGAGCCTGACATGAACCCAGGGTAGGAGGCCTGATGCTCAGCTAGACAGGACAAAACAGGGGTCTCACATCCAGCTCCCTGGAGTATGAAGGACTTTTACACTACACCCTCACAGGAGAAATCTGAGGCTAGCAACAGAAATCTTTGTCTGGCTCTCTGCACTGGCTGCAGGAATAGGGTCTTTCTTTTTCCTGGTGCTTCTGGTCTTCAACTCTAGCAATTTCAGCCACTCTGTAAGAATAAAGGTCCAGGGCTCCAGAGGCCTCTTGAGCAACCAAGAAGAGTTTAAGGACCTCTTGGACAGCAGTGCTAGAAAGCAAATGAGATCTATCACTGATTTTTCGGCAGCTTTTTAGGCCTTTATATTTAGAGACTAAATAGGCAGATCCCATCCTTCACTATATTCACAATACATTCACAAATATTCTTTTTTTATATATATAAAAGAGTATGGGTTGGATGTTGGGTTTTTATTACACAGAAGGAAACCACTGAGAGAAACCTTTAGTCACACTGTACATTGTAAGAAAAACAATCAGCAAAGGATTACAGTATCAAACATGCAAGATAAAAAGAAATGTTTAAAACTAGGGCAGAAGTGACCCTCAGAGGTTGTTTAGGTTGTATCTCTGGTGTATCTATTGACAGAAACTCCGTGCTGCTATGAAAGGGAGATTGAAAGACCAGCATGGGCCCAAAAGGCACGTTTTGTAAACATAAGAAAACCTTACACCGTGGGGAATAATGCCATGAATAGCTTTTCCTCTGATGGAAAGATTTGGGTTTGTAGTTGCATTCTGCCTGCCAGCTCTATGATAATCCAAAGACAAAAATAAAACTGGCCGACCTGCTTAGACAGTTGAAGTTGGAAGCAGAACAGCAAGGAGGAGAAGAATTTAATTCCCTAGTAAAACAAATTTAGGAACAAACCAGAATGAAATTTAAAGTAGATGCTGCTTGCTCACATCCCCTCAGAGTTGAAAAAGCCAGTTCACAGCTCCTGGATATATCGCAGCACCATCTGCCAGCAGAGAGTAGAATTACATGATAAATGGTACATTTTGCCTGAAGAAACACTTTGTCCCCTTCAAATGCACAGGAGGTATGACACTGCTTTCATGGTAACCAGCATTTGGCAAGCACTGCCAAAAAGCTGAACCTACTTAAAAGCTAAATCAACCTGCAGCTCCAAAACAGGACACATTTTTTCACTGCGATGTGGAATACATCACTGTCCTCCCACAGCGACTTACGGAGTTCAAGATCATGACCGTACAGCTCCAGTTACTGGGGGTTTAAGAGTGACATAGGCCAAGGAAACAGCTCTTGGCCCTCATGCTGTCCCTCCCTCGTCTATACTGCTGCCTCCCTGCCCACCCACCGCCCCTGCACACAACCGGTGCAAGATGGGATGCAGAAAGCACCTGTCTACTTTAGCCTGTCCCTTCTACAGAAAGAACTAAATTTTGCTCCCCTCTCCTCATGCCTCCCCCTGTGTGGCAGGATGCTCTGCCTGCAATGGAGAAAACAACTCAAACTGTATACAAAGCTACTGGTGGTAAATGAAGAAGGGGACATCACACTGCTTTTGCTGTTGCACAATGCTGAAACCAGCCTGATTTATCAATCCCAAAGTTAAACATCTTCATAGTGGGATAAAGATATGGTAGACCTGGTAAAATACTTTAAATTATAAAGGCCCAATCTCAGATTGTAATGGCAGGGTCTTCTAACATACTCCTTCTTGGGATGTATGTGTGGAGACTCCTCCCTTCAGCAAGGATGCCCCTCAAGGTTACTCCTCCAGGTTGAACGAATGAGATTTGCCCACAGTCATTGGTATGGGTGAGTAACATCAAATTCTACTTAATAATTGTGTCTGCTAGCTTTAATACAATTTCTCTAATACAGTCGCTTTAATGTAATTGCTTCAATATTGTACTAGTGCCCTATAATAGTTGTTACAGCTCCTATACNCTTCTTGGGATGTATGTGTGGAGACTCCTCCCTTCAGCAAGGATGCCCCTCAAGGTTACTCCTCCAGGTTGAACGAATGAGATTTGCCCACAGTCATTGGTATGGGTGAGTAACATCAAATTCTACTTAATAATTGTGTCTGCTAGCTTTAATACAATTTCTCTAATACAGTCGCTTTAATGTAATTGCTTCAATATTGTACTAGTGCCCTATAATAGTTGTTACAGCTCCTATACTGTGTACTAAATAATTCTGATTAAGATATTTTTGTCTAATCATTATCATACTAAGATATTTATATAGATATATCTGGTTTGTCATCCTGCGGGACAAAGTTGTATAAAGGTTCAATTATGCCTATATAGTCCTTCACACATAAACCATTGACAAAGTCTGGTACTAGGATTGGATCCAGCCACACCTGGGCTCCTCTCTGGGAAGGAGCTTAGAGAGCAAGGGGGTCGTTTCTGCACCTTGTGACTCAATGGGCAGTGTTCTCTAAACTTGGTCTGAAGGTCCCAGTTTGCCCATGAACCCCTGCTATCAGCACCTCTGCTTTCAGTAGCACACAGTAAATCACTTCCCACTGGGATCCATCTGCTCCTCCCATCCACCCTGTCCATTTCCCTCCCTTGTCTTCTGCCAGGGATCCTGTGAAGCCTTGTTTCTTCTCCTCTTCTGCAATCCATACACCCATCTTACAGAAACTAATTCCTCCTTCCTGTTCTCCCAGATATGCCCTCCAGCCACCAAATTCTTTATTGATGCTATGAATTGCACAGCTGCCTTCCTGCTAAGCTCAATAGCAGGAAGAATGCCTCATCCCGATGCCACTGACAGCTCAGACCTGTGTAGACCTTGATGGCAACTTGCCCTCTGCTCACTGTCTCTGGGATTCTCACCCTTTTTTCTTCTTCATATTTAGCCATATCAACACAACCATTCCTAGTCTTGGACTGGATTCAGTGGGATGGATACTACCTTAGTCACAGACTGCGAGGAGTACTGGGCTCCTCTAGATGGCAACCCAGGTGGTAGATGTGCTTATCATGAAGCTAGGCTGACTACAATCAGAATTTAAGTGTCTCAGTAGAGGTTTCAGGGAAGAAAATAAAGAAAAATGCCCTCATTCCCAGCTCCTCTGACTGTGTATTAAGGGTCCTGAATACAATGCCATTCTCTAATATTTTCCAGGACTCTGGCCAAGGGTGACACAGCAGGCACTCAAAATGTACCAACAGTAGCTTTAAAGGGGGGTTAGTCCCTTACAGCCTCATGAAGGTGTAAGTGGGAAAACTATGAGATTGTCACCACAGACAAGGTCCCAAAATTAGTAACTGCTCTGTATAGGAATCTTCCTAGGCCAGGCCACAAGCTTTTTCTTACAGGAGATTCATTCTGCAGTGAAGAACCCACACCAGCTCCCACCAGTGCTCTGTTGGAAGCTTCTCTTGATGTCTCTCTTTCATGGCAGCACTTCAGAGGCTGAGCAATCCTCCATAGACCAGCCCATACCAAACTGTGAGCATATAAATGAGCAAGTGTTATATAAATACTAGGTTGTTTATATATAGAAGTATTTTTTTCTGTCAATGAGTAATGAATATATTTGCTATACCCATATGTAATTAGAAACATATCTATACAGATACAAATCTATGTAAATATGAAAAATCTCATAAACAAACTGGAATCAGCCTGTCTGCAGGACAGTGCAGTGAAGAGAGGCAGCGTCTTTCCCTCTGGGTTTGTTTCCTCCAGATTGTGTCAACTACTACTTCCACTTAGAAATTCCCTGCCGTATAGAGTAACATCTTCATGTCTGCAACAGCAAGATACTGTTCCTTGGGAAATGATGGAAAAAAAACATGTAAAAAGGCTTAGTCAGGGGATAATCCACAAGAGATAGTCTAGCTCTTCTCTGTGAATTTGTCTTTTGCTTGGAGCAAAGCTTTTATGACTGACATTACGACGCACTTTTGGAATATGAATCCTGAACTGATGCTAAGGACCCTCATGTCCAACAGTGTGACTGGGAATGGATGGAGTTACAGCAGTGGACATTTGGTGCATCAGATCAGTGGTTCAGCTCTCCCAGCCCAAAGTGACATGAGTGTCTCGTGCCAAGTGGGAACGACAGATAAATACTTCTGGAGCTTTCTTCTGCAATGACCTAAGTGTTCAAAAGCAACTTGCTAAGGACAGATACACTTCATATCATCTTGTACTTCATCCACCCTGAACACCTCCCAGTATTTAGTACACATAATTCAGAGCCTTTTCTAATTTCCACTTTTTGCATTTCTTCTCTTGAATCTTGCAGAATAAAACTTTATGTCTTCTATTACAAAAAAGGCTCTGTACCGAGCTTTCTGTCACTACCCACGTAATCAGATTTTGGATTATTAAATTCACACTCTGCCTTCAGGATTTACAGTGAGTCATCAGCATGTTGATCCTCCTTCTCACCCCTTCATCTTACCAAGCAGTGCCACAGTCTCACTTCTCCCCTAATGCCTGATGAGGAGTGAGTGTGCTGTACCTACAGAGCAATGCTAATTGGACTTTAACTCCATAGCAGCAGAGGGAGAGATGTTCCACCTCTGGGATGCAACTGGTGGGTTTGGAGCACGTGGCAGTAGGGACACCTGGTGGCTACCAGGAACACGAGGCCTCTGGAAGAAAATTCAGTACGAGTTAATGAAAAGCTAATTTAATTTAAAAAAGAGATTGTTAGGTCCATAGCAAACTCTGTGTTTGAGTCTTTTGTCAGCTTAAATAGGTATAGAGGCATGTAATTGCTCCATTAACATGAGATAACTCAGGATGCATGAAGCTCATTTGCTCTATAAAACATGACAGCGTTACAGAGGAGGATTTCATCCTGCTCCTGAAACACCAGAGAACTCCAGTCATTGTTTTATCTATATCAAACCTGGTATCAAGTAAATGTTCCTGAGTGTGGCTATAGCACGTATCTGTGACGAAAGTGATATTCTTTCTATTGCATAAACAGAGAATGGGGCACAAACAGAAGTCATTATCACAAAACTGTGCACAAAGATTTGCAGATCTGTGACTAAAATGTTGGCATACAATTCAAAGTGGCTCAGTCCTCAAACTGCTGCCACTTTGCAGCTTATCATCTTTATATCTCCCTATGACACATCCCAGAACAACACTACTGTGTAAAAGGAGGTACAGATTTTGCAGTTAAAATATTGTTTTCTACAAGGTGCATCCAAACAACTAAGATAAAAAGAAAATAAGGAGAAAGATTTTATATCCAGCATGGAAAAGACTCATAACAGAGAGAACAACATATGGGGAAACTAAGTATGGTATGGAAGGAGTCCTCTTCGTGTTTGCTGCTTACTGCATGAGGTTGTTTTAGAAATTTTCACATGGTGAAGACTTCTATGAAATGCCAGAAGTATTGCTTCCTGCACAGTGTGAACTCAGCCTCCAGATAATGCATTTTGGTACAGCTCAAGGAAGTGATATCTTGTTATTTTTAAAGCAAGCACATAGCTGCCTTGAAACCAAACCAAAACAAAAAAATGGTCACCAAACAGACAGAAAACCATAATAACAACCACAACAAAACAAAGCAAGGCAAATGTAGGGTCCGTGCTTTGTTTGCTGCAAAAATTGGGGGGAAAAAAGAAGCTGCAAGAGATCATGGCTGGTGAGTCCAACAGCCGTGTGCAACCCTAGAAAAGCAAACTGTATCTCGACTTCGGCCAATTAGTGTATAAGGGCACCAGGCACTTAAACTGTTCCCTGGAAGTCAAGTACTGGATGTGGAACTTGAGATTCCTGAAGTTTGATGTACAGAAATACCAAGTAGACAGAAATGAGAGATAATTTATGTGTGCTTTTAACAAAACAGATGCTATAAATCTTGCTTTCAGCTTCTTATCTCAGCTACCTTCTTGTCCCAGCTATGCATTTTACCTCCGTTCTTTCACCACCATAATTTTATGTGCAGTGTCTCCTTCCTAAGCTGCCCTGTCTGCCGATGACAATTCTGAGTCCCAGCTACAAGCCTTTGTTTCACAGACACAAATCCCCACCTTTCCTTCATTACTATTTTAATATAGACTAAGAGACAGCAAAACTGAGCTTTAGAATCACTAAGACTGGAAGAGACCTCTAAGATCATCAAGTCCAACCCAGCATTGCCAAGTCCACCACTAAACCATGGCCCCAAGTGCCAGATCTACTTGTTTTTTGAACTCTTTCAGGGATGGTGATTCCACCACTTCCCTGAGCAGCCTGTTCCAATGCCAGATCACCCCTGCAGGTAAGAAATTTTTCCTAATATCCAATTTAAACCTTCCCTGGTACAACTTGAGGCCATTTCCTCTTGTCCTACTCTTTGCTACCTGGGAGAAGAGACCAACCCACACCTGGCTACACCCTCCTTTCAGGGAGGTGTAGAGAGTGATAAGGTCCCTCTGAGCCTCCTTTTCTCCTGACTAAACACCCCCAGCTCCCTCAGCTGCTCCTTATCAGATTGATGTTTCATCTCCTTCACCAGCTCTATTGCCCTTCTCTGGACAAGTTCCAGCCCATCAATATCCTTCATGTAGTGAGAGGCTCAAAACTGAACACAAGACTCGAGGTGTGGCCTCTGCAGTGCCAAGTACAAGGGGACAGTCACTGCCCTGCTCCTGGTGGCCACTCTATTCCTGATACAAGCCAGAATGCCACTGGCTTTCTTGGCCACCTGGACACACTGCTGGCTCACATTCAGCCCGCTGTCAAAAAACAACCCTGGGTCCTTTTCCGCTTCACCCCCTTCCACAGAAAGGCAGAGCTGTCCTGGGGGGACCCTGTTTGCCCCAGTATCTCAGGCTGTAGCATTCTCAGGGCAACCAGAGCGACCTGAAACCTTAAGGGCAAGATGCAGTTGCCTAATCGTGGCCATCTAAGCCCTCTTGAGATGTCCCAGGCTAGATGGGGCATCGGTCCTGCCTTGCCTCCCTCCAGCTGCTGCCTCCAAAGTGCTCAGGGCTTCCCAGTCATGCTGCCCAGTTCCCTGCAGGCATCTTGGAGGATTTTAGGGGTTTAAGGTATTAAAAGGCACCGGGTGTTTAGGACAATTGAATTCTGCTTGGCAGACAGATCCTGCTGGCCCTCTCTTGAGGTGTCAGGCTTCCTACTGCCTGTGAGGAAGCTCTGCAGAAAAGCTGTTCTCAGGGGGCAAGGGCACGTCTTAAACCTCCCACGGTTTGAGGAGGACACAGATCGAGGTCAAGCATAAGAGAAGTGGCCAAAAAGGGACTATGTGGTAGAAGTGTTTATGAGGATTTTAGACTAACAAATTGCTGATAGGGATGCCACACGCTCTCTAGGCCTGTGCCTACCCTGTGTGTCTGTGAGGGGGCTCAGTGGGTTGATGCTCCTCTGCCACACCCAGCCCACAAGGCAAACACGCTTGTTTATTCTCGGCTTTACACCTTTGATTCTACACCTTGGGTTATACACCTCGGGTTTTGTGAGGTGATTGGCCACGGGGGGAACGAAGAGCCATCCACTGATGAGCCACTGGAACAGGGAGGTGGTGGAGACATCGTCCCTGGCGGTGCTTAGGGAAAGGCCGGGCATGGGACATAGAGCCACGGCGGCGCTGGGCCACAGGATGGACTCCGTATCCCCACAGCTCTTTTCCAGGCCGGCCGGCGATCCCCTGAGGGACGGCGTGCGGATGCGAAGGGGCCGTGTGTGGGGCTGCCTGTGCCGGGCCCGCTCCCCGCGCTCTGTGGCGCCGGCCGGGCGGGCGGGCGGAAGCGCCGGGCGGGCGGGCGCGGGCCCTTCCGGCGGGCTCGCC
>VXBX01009752.1:798043-834579 GCA_013400415.1 Scytalopus superciliaris | reverse complement strand
GGAAGGGGCCGGCCGGACCCCGGGGCTCGCCACCCCTCGGCTCCCTGGGCAGGGCAGGGCAGGGCGACCCCTTTGTTGTATTTATTACTGATTTCTCGCTAGGTTTTTTGGGGTTTTTTGGTGTTTTTTTGTTTTTTTTTACGGTGGTTGTTTCTGTTTTAAAACTCCCCCGCCCCCTTAACTGGATGTGTGTAATAAAAAAGGGCACCTGCGCGATTTGAATCTCCCCGATTTTCCCCTCGCCTGAGCATCCCGAGCTTGTGGCTTTTATCTGTTTTGTTTCGTAACTTCTTTTCTTTTTCGTCTGTGAGTTGCGATTTGCTTTGGGGGCTTTGTTTCTAAGCGGAGTACGAAGTATGCGACTCTGCCAAGATCAGGGGTTTCATCTCGGAGCGGCACCGGGATTTTCTGCACCAGAGTTACGCTCTCTGCTTTGCCAAAATAAAGGATTCCGATCGGAAAAGCCTGTTTTTCCTTTCTCTTTCTTTTTTTTTTTTTTTTCCCTTTTTGAGGTCTGTCTATTCTTGGTTATGCCCTTGAGCGCCGTGAAGCGTATTACACTTGCACCAGCTACTTCTTTAGCTGGCAGATAGTATTTGTGTGTGTTCATTCACAAGGGGTTGCCATTGTTCAGCCCCACCTGGCCATTGTTAGTTGAAGTAATCTAGAAAATGCTTTTTGTTTGCCAGCGCCGCTCTGGCCCCAGATGTGAGCTGGCCCCTTGACAGCATAGTTAAAATTCCTAAGCAAAACCGAGAGATGTGGGTTTTGCACTGAGGTGGATGCATCTCGTTCAGATTTTCATTTCCATCATTGCACGTGATTGCAATAATCAACGACTTCGTGATGCTTCATGACTTATTGAAAAGATAGGACATCAGTTAAAACTCCTTAAGTAGAATTTAAAAATACTTTAAAATACTGATTTTTGTCTTAGCCACTCAAAATTATAAAAGGTAGGTATATAAGAGACAAATACCTCTGTACTGTGTTTTACATGTTCTAACAATTCCATATTTGTGAGTAT
Organism: Scytalopus superciliaris; assembly: GCA_013400415.1. NCBI lineage: Eukaryota > Metazoa > Chordata > Aves > Passeriformes > Rhinocryptidae > Scytalopus > Scytalopus superciliaris. The sequence goes on along the minus strand of VXBX01009752.1, from coordinate 833,552 downwards.
TCATTCTGTGCTCGTCTGTCCATGAAAAAGGAAGAGAGACATCTCTTTGCTTATCAGTCTTACAGTTAGGATAATAACTGTTTGTATTTTCCTTACATGCTAAATTTCTGCCCATTGTTTATAAAGGTGAAGAAGTTACTATAATGCTTAGAATGAAACTCGATTTACATGAAGGAAAAACTATTTTAGTACATATTGTACTTAATAAGATCTATCCATAGGCATAACCTTGTCCCTGAGAGCCATTTTCTATTCCTGAAAAAGAAAACCTGCAACTTTCTGGTTTTCTTTTTAAAGAACTAGGACATAGCTTTTATTTTGTTTGGCTTTTTTTCCCCCCCCCGTGTGACATTTAAAGCATGCTCAATGCTTTTTGTGAAAATATCAATGGATAGGCCAGAACTGATGGAGTTCTGCCAAATTTGGATCAATGCAAGTGAGAACACTTTGTCCCATTGTGTCTCCCGTATATTCCATTTGTGTGATGGCCCATTTCTCTAAATACCACTGATGATTAGAATGTAACTGTTCCTAAAGGACTGTAACCTCATGCTGATACAGATTAATAAATCTTTGTATGCCTCAAACTCAGGTCCTTGCATCCTTGTGATAGGTGTGTCTTCAGTCCGGTTCCCTCTCATATCCATTTTTGCAGTTGTTAGAGACAATTTCTGTGTGGTGAAATTTTAAATTTGAGTGGAACCCCTTTGGTGTGAAGAAAAGTTTGGGGGTTTTTTGTTTGTTTGTCTTGGGGAATAACAGCATAAGAGAACTGTCATTAGTTGAAGAGTAAAAACTACTGGTGACATACTGGAAATATTGACTCGGTATGGAATACACTAAACATTCAGGCTTCCTAAAATACGAGGTCCTGTAATGATCTTGTTTTCTATGTGTTACTCATGAACGAATGTGTTGACATCCCAGTGCATTCCATGTGATTGTTCCAGGTAAATGCCACAGTAGCCAGAAGCCTCCATTAATAATCTTCAAGTTTTGCTTTTTACAGGACTTAGTGAAATAGACTTATTGCCCAGTGCAGAGAACACAGCCATTAAAAGCATTTTCTTATAGAAATTTTAAAAGATTTACAACAGTGCACTGAAGACTGGACATAACATTCAGTTAATAACTAAAGGCAATGACAAAATTGTGTCTTAGAAGGTAAAATACTATTTCTTAGAAGTGCTTAATTTTTACAGCCCACAGAATAATTGAGCCCATCTGCCTGACGAGTGTGATTTAGAATTCAAGGAAATTTTATATTGAAATGTTCAATTTTTTTTTTGCAGTTTGGTATAAAACCTGCTTTGTGGGTTTGGGGTTTTTTTGCCTAAGTCTGCTGCAGGCTTCCTAAATAAATAAGAACTGCTCTGTTATGTGGCTTTAGTGCAAAGCTTATATTGAAATTCTGTATTAAATGGGTCTTGCAGGCAAAGTATTTTCCCATCTGTTTGGTTGCATGTTGAAACCTGTTTGAAATTGTAACACAGTCCTGAAAAATGTTGGGTTTGGTAAATACACGCAGAAATCCAACAAGATAAAAAAAGTGCTTACTGAATTTACACCAATTTCCAAGGTGCTGTCTTAGAAATCTAAGATTATACCATCCACACTTGTTGGAATATGTGTATCCAACAGTGTTCCCCTTCCCCAAAAGCTAACGCTTTCCTTCAGAACATAAAATATTAGGGATAGATTGGCATCTCTGTAACAAGTGTGTCTAAATCAAGGATTAAAGAAAAGCCTTGGGTCGTTCATTAAAAATTAAACATTGGAGTAATCTTTTTGTTTGAAATAGAAAGTAGTGCATTCTCAAAAGCACACTTACTGGGGTTATAAAAAGAAGGCGATACTTTGGAGGTGACAAGGCTACTCAGGTCATAATTCTCACTAATTAGGAAACCTTAAGAGCATTGGCTCCAGCAGCAGTGCTGGGCTTTCGCAGCTGAGCTCACCATAAATTCCAAGTGTCCCATCATGTGTCATATTTGATGTATGTTCATCATATGTGGTAGTTCTGTCATCTTTTAAGTGTAAACAAGGGAGGTTTGTACGATCTGGAGATTGTTTCCTGTTCAGTTAGAAGAACCACCACAGCTATTCCTGATTTTGGTCCCTGATTACAGGGATTGGCACTCCTCTCCTGGGGTAAATGTGTATTGAAAGAACAATTCGGTTGTTTTTTTCCTCCAGTTTTCTTGTATTTGTGTAGTATAACAAATAAAAAATAATATCCAAAATATGCATTTGACTTTGACATAACTCCTCATGTTCTTTTCCATCAGTTTTCAGTTGTGGTCCAAGGCCATATCCATTAAAGTTGATGGGAATTTTTCCAGTCATCTCAAGGATTTGGCTCTTCATAAGTTCTCATCAGCGGGGCTTGGTTATGGTTTATCACCTTTACTCAGGAAACCCTAAATATGCTAAATTTCAAGTATCTTACACAGAATACTGTTTTTTTTTTCCTGTTTTCTTACTTGCTTTTCAACTTAGTGTTGGGATAAACCGTTCTTGGGAGACTAGCAAAAAGTTACAAGACTGCTCGGTCCAGGAATTACATTGAGGATTGTTTCTTGGGAAGTCACAGTTCCATGAACAATGTGCAGTGCCCAGTGTTTGGTGCTCTGCAATACCTGGGAGCTCGAGCTGACAGCTCTAGGTGTGTGACTTGATCCAAGGAGTCAGTGCTGGTGTTGGATGTGCTGCCTCAGCTTTGGCTGTTTAATTCTGTTGCAGCTCTGTAGAAGTGTCAGGATGGCAGCTGCTGATTGTGATGTAGCTTCCTTCCCACCTCTGGAAATACCATGTTTGGGTGTCTGGATGTACCCCTTTTATGCTCTGTCCTTTTCTCTCCTAACATGGCAAACCAGCAAGGCAGAGAATGCAGAGGGGCAGCCCTGACTGCCCTGTGCTTGTGATTTGGGAGCCAAATCCTGTAAACATACTGATTGATTTTCATCAAGTCCTGAGTACCTGCTGAAAGAATGACGCAGCTTTGCTGTCTCTCTATTCAGTATTCAGTCTTTCAATAAAAAAGAAGGAATGATCTGCTGTGTCTTCTGCTCTGATCTGGTGCTATAGTTTCCACTGCTTTTGGAAAAGCTTTAGGTGAAGTACATGATTTTTGTAATGTGTTTTATAAAAAGAAATCTTGTGTCTTTCAAGCCTTTAGAATGGTGAAAAGTAAAATAGGGGCTTTCAGATGATTATAGAAAAATAAGTGTGATCTCTACCAGTTCACATAAAATCAAAGAAGAATCCTGTGTGGCATTTCTTGTAACTTTGGGAACTTTTACTACAACAGCCCATGTAGTAGAAGTTATTCAGAAAGTATATACGAACATGAACATGTTTATTTTGGCTGAATTTGTTCACTCACCAAAAGCTAAATGAGTAACTCAAAAGTGTTTGAAAAAGTTACAGTCTGCTGTTTAGCTATAATGCTTTGGATGTCTTTGTTCATGCTTTAGAGTTAAGGATGCCTTATTGCGTTTCTAAAAGCAGTACTACAGCCATGCAGCAAACAGCAGTTTCTAGTAAAGGATACATCACAGGCTGTAAAACTCAGCAGCAGATGAATCCCAAGGAATTTATTCCCTCCTACGCTTCCATGTGGCAAGGAGCTATTGCTGGTGGTAGATGTGAAAGTAAATTAGAGAACCCTCTGATACAAAATGTCAGTGGTATCTGAAATTTTCAACATGTTCGGAAGGGTTCAGAGATGCTGCTTCATTTGAGGAACCAGCCACTACCTGTGCTTAAGGATGTTCCAAAATACTCAACAAGCTTGAGACATGATAAGTAATTTTATTGAAGGACTGGCAGTGGTTTTGTCCTTCTAGGAACAAACTTCTGGGAATCGTCAATACCAAAGAACATATTTTCTGATTAAAAATTAAAACACTTCCTGCTGAAGCAATATTGTTAACATTATAGAGGGGACTTGAAAAACAGGATGCAAGTTCCACTTATGGATGAGTATATGGATATCCCAGCCTGGTACGTGGAAGCTTTGTAATGCAATTTTGCTTTCTCTTTTTAAAGCTGTAGTCAATAACTTTTTAACAATGTAAGTTAAAATTACTGATAACAGTATTTTAGCTTCAAAATTAAAGTTGCAAGTAATTTTTTTCTATGACTGAACACATAAAAAGGACTAGGCACTTAAAGGAGAAATAGATAGTATTTTCTTTTTGCAAGTCTCTACCAAAGTCACCAAACCCAGGTGCTCAAAACAGATTAAATCGTTGCAAAGCTTATGGACATTTTAGATGTGATTCCGTTTAGCTTCTACAGCAGAAAATTAGTTACATTTCTCTGTATTTGGGGAACTTAGAACTTTTCTTGTGGGGTTTTTGTTCGTTTTATTTCAAAATTAATCGTGGTGATAATTTACATAGAACTTCACATGGACTTTGGGTTTCTTTGTTGTACTTTTGTAGTAGAAATGAGATTATCAAAAGCACTTTTTATTGTCCTAATTGCACTAGAAAAATATTTGTCAGTCCTGGCTAGCTTTGGGTTATAGAGTAGTAGAATTATTAAATGAGTAGTGGAACAAATATTAGACAAAAAGCATCAGATGTGAAGAATTTAGAAATGCTGAAAACGTAATAGCCTAGGTTCATGTCAAAAAAACCCAACCAACCAAACAAAATGATTAGTAGATTGCAAATACTTCTAAATGGGGAGTTCAGGTTCTATTTTTAACTGGAAAGTAACTTTAAAGCTATGTGATGTTACCCTGTGCAATGTGTAAGTATGCAAGAAAGTAAAGGTTGGTAAATGTCTTAAATTTGTGCAATTTTCATGTGAAGGAGCAGACAGACATTCATCATTCTCTGTGGGAGTTTGTGCTGGTTGTTTGGGGTGCAGGAAGCAGAGTTATGGTCCAAGTGGAGTCCAACTGCAGAAAAGTAATGCGTGTGTTGCTCTTTCAGGTTTGAGTATGAGCACAGTTGAAGAAGAGTCTGACACAGTGACAGTAGAAACCGTGAACTCTGTGACTTTGACTCAGGACACTGAAGGGAACCTTATACTTCATTGCCCTCAAAATGGTATAGAATTGTGTTGCATAGTATTTTCTAATTCTTTTTTGATTGGTTTGACCATCGTGCTTCCCTGCCCCCAAATGCTATGAGCTGCTTGGGTTACTATGCTACAATTGTAGCTTATTATGCTACAATTGTAGCTTACTATGCTACAATTTGTTCTGTTTCAGTTTAAAGAAGAATAAAGTGTCAAATTAGGTGTAAATCCCAAAATTGTATGTGCAGCAACAGAAATGTAGCTGCTTTAATTTATTTCAGTGGAAATGGAACCTTAGAACCAGGTGTGTACCCAGATTTCTGTAGAAAGGGACTGGTTTGTGTGTGACAGAATGTGGATGGAATTTACAAATAAAATCTCACAGAAAATGTGTGTGGAGGAAAGCATGTGAGCTGTTGTTGCCTATAACTTAGATCAAGTTCTTGGGCAGCAGTAAGGCTCTGAACCAGCCTGTCATTTGTTTCTACTTTTTGTTTGGGTCCACTTTGTTAGAACTCTGTCCAAAGCCCCACTTAGTTGACAGGAAGTAACCTGAATATGTTTTTGTTGTTAGAAGCTGATGAAGTAGACTCTGAAGACAGCACTGAACCTCCACACAAAAGGCTTTGCTTATCAGAGGATGATCAAAGCCTTGATGATTCCACTCCGTGCATTTCTGTTGTTGCAGTTCCAAGTAAGTTCTTTTAAATTTATGTAGCAAATATATCTGTTGGTAAAGGTTAAAAGTGTACTCCCTGATCCACATTAGAATATTTTGCATGGGGTTTGTATTTGTTTTTTTTTTTTTTTTTTCAAATTTCATTAATATACTTGTATATCATCTTTACCTCTCATACCCTGGGATGATTTTGCAGTGATTGGTATCTATACAGTACAGGCAAAATAAACCTGCCTTACAGACAGATAACCTGCAGGCACAGGTGCATTGAATAAACTGAAGGATAAGTGAGTGAACAGCAAACCACATGCTCTCCTCCTGCAAAGAGATACTAGGTTTTTTAATGATCAAACAGTATAGTTAGTATTTCAGTGTTTTGTGATATTGAGGTGTGTGGTCTTTTTACGGTAGAGACTGATGTAAAAAAGGGAGATGAATACTGAATTAATCTTAAGGAAGTTGGTTGAATATTAAATCGCTGAATTTAATCTCCCAAAGGGAGACAATACCAGATCTAGTTAAAACACCAACTTACAGTATCTAGAGTGGCTGTTTATTTGGTGGAACTTAGTAGAAATTCCTTGGAAGTAAAGGCATTATTATGTTGAAGTTGAAGGAGAACTGGAAAAAAGGCATGCAGCTGAAAGATTAGAATTTTTTCCTTTAGTAAGTGGGAAATACTGGAGGTAGGGCTGGAAGTATTGAAGTATTAACACAGTTCCAAATGTTTTCATCAAAGCAAACACTTTTTTCTTTATATGTTTCACGTTAGGTCTTAGTTGTAAGCATAAAACTGAATGTTTCATAACCCATATTTAAATTTTATGAAGAGCAGTTGATAATAATTTTAATGATTTTACTGTGTCAACAAGAACCTAATAAGGCTCTTTAAAAGTTTCAGTTCAAAGTAGCAATTTATAAAACTTGTAGCATAAAAAATGTTTCAGGACTAAAGTCTGCAACTAACTTGCCCGTTCTGAAGTTTCAGAAAATGATCAGAGCTTTGAGGTGACCATGACTGCTACCACTGAGGTAGCTGAAGATGAGATTAATGAAGGAACTGTTACTCAGATTCAGGTATGGTAAAAACTTCAAGTTAAATCTTTTTATATACAAAAGAGGTTATTTGTTGTGTAAATTTGTGCCCAGAGAGCAACACGGAGAATAGTAAGAGGTAACCCTCCACTGGTAATCATTTGCTCTGTGGTGATCTGCATAGAAGACAAGTTTATCTGTTGTTTCTGTTATTCTTTGATTATAAATTAAGCTTTATAACAAGCCTAAATGGGCATTGTCTTGTCACCAGTCCTAAGAGTTATGCAGTTCTCGTTGTGGGTGTACCATGTTTCAAAGTTCTAGATTGGAGATGCTGGACATGGCCCTTTTTCCACCAAAGCAAACAAGACTCTTATTTACTGTACATTAAACAGGGTGAAGAGTCTTATCTAATTAATTCAGAGTGCATCTATATATTAAGATGCTAAATCTTACTCAAGTGTTTTAAGGCAGATCAGTGTGATTTCATTATATTTAAAAAGGGGCTCTTTTGAACAGTCAGCAGGGTGACTTGGTGTGCTGATTCCATTTTCCTTCAAGTTATGCTTCCATGTTAATTGCAAGATGATATAAAAAAATTGAAGATCTTACTGGATAATTTCATACTGTTTTTTTCAAGATTCTTCAGAATGAACAGCTGGATGAAATCTCCCCAATGGGCAATGAAGAAGTGTCAGCTGTTAGTCAAGCCTGGTTCACAACCAAAGAGGATAAGGATTCTCTAACCAATAAAGGTAAGAGATACGAAATGCAGTGAAAAGCTAAACTATTCTAAATGTCTCAGAACATTTTGTGCATGGCAGAAAGTAGTCATTTGTCTGGAGATGGGCCATCCCTGCAGTGGTGACAGTGGCTGTAGTGCCATGGTAGAGGAGGGCTGTAGGTGCTGTGTGTCGGCCCAGATGAAGCAGACAGTTGTGTTTTCCTGGTCAGGAGATGGGAAGCTGCAGCCGACGGGAGTACACCAGGAAAAAACCCAATTTGTACGTCTTCCCCAGGCACAGTTTCTTAGCCTGGCAACCCTGATTCATATTAAACAGTTTCTGGAATGGAGGTGCTTCAGAAGAAGAGGGGTCATGCAGACCAGAATCAACTGAAATAGTCACTGCTACTCCTAAGACTTCACCCCATTGGCATTTGTCCCTTTCAAAATGAAGTTGTACAATCGTGCAGTAGTTGCTCTACTTGAGAGGTGTTTTTTTTCTTTCCCCCTCAGGGGAACTGCCTTTCTGAAGCTAGAGAAACAACTTAGTGTCAAATGAAGATTGTTGTCTCTCCAGCTTTCTCAGTCTCTCTGCTGTTTTTCTTACTCTGACTTTTCCTTTTTCTAGAGGCAATTTTTTTTTCAGTCGGTTCAAAGCAACTCCCTGTTTTGTTAGGAGCCTTTAGGAAAAAAAGTAATGCTGTTCTTTCACAGAACCAAATTATCTCTTACCCAGTGAGTTTTACTCAGCTGAGTCAGTGAAAAAATGGGCTGGGTGTTGGCTATGGAAAATTCAGAGGAAGGGAGCTGAGTAGCAGTGTCAGTGACCACTTGCTGATCCCATGTGTGCACCAACAGTTTGCTTCTTGCTGGCAATAAATAATTTCTTCCCATTTTCTCTGTCCTTCGACTTTAACAGATGTAAAGGGCTTCAAAAATATTCAGTATAATCAGAAATTTACTGCATTTGTGGCAGTCTCATGGACATACCAATTGACTGTATCTCCTATTGATAATAAGGGGCATTTACAGTTGCAAATGAATGAGGGCATGAAGATTCTAATTAAGAGATTAATAATTTGAGGAACACATTTCTAGTAAAATATGTCAGGAAAATATTTGAGAATCCCCACTAGCTGAACCTTTCTTGTGATTTCAGTGGTTATTCACAGAGTTCAGCAGTGAAGGAATCCAATATGTATCTTTTATAGTAGCTCAGCGTTTGGCATGTGTTGTCTGAGCTCATCATTTTACAGCAAGCTCCACCTGATAATGCTTTCTTTTCAGACCTGTGGGCAGGTTATGATAATCTTGATACTGAATATGCAAACAAGTTAAGTACAAAATATATGTCCTTTCCTAAAGTAGTTGGGTATTAAAGATTATTACATATGAAGAGTAGCAGCATTGCATTAAGACAGGTCAGAGGGTTGGATAGAGGTGTCATATGAGTAATAGATTGTCGTTCTGCATCTGTAGCTTTGGAAGAAGAGATTGAAGCCATCAGGCACACGGAAGGAGTTCTCTCTCCACAGTTCCAGTGGAATTAGTAATAATGCCTGTACTTTTCATTATAATTGGATTTGAGTAAACACTCTCTTTGGTGTGTTCTGCCACTCAGCTCTGGTAATTAGCAGGCTGAGAAGGAAGTACCCTGATTTTTCTGAGCAGAGGTGGGCAGGTAGCCAGCACACACCAGTATGTAAACTGGGTCACACCAGCATAATCTTAATTAAAAGTATGGTATGACCATAAGGGGGGAAAAAGGATAGTCTATGTATTTTAGGGCAGAAATGTTTTAATGTTTTATTGATAGACTTCACATGTGAAATTTTCTCTCAGAATAAAGTTGGTTGGGTTTGCCTTTAAAGCTTAGCTGACATTGTAGTTGCTAAGGGCATGGACAGAGAGGAACATTATGTTTGTTTCTATTGGTTTGCACTTCTATTTGGTGGAAATAAAAGACTCAACACAAGTTTTTTATCTTGACTGTGACCCCTGGGCATTATTCTTAGTGGGGAAAAAAAAAAAAAAGACATGGGGACCAGCCTGTTAAAATAAACTAAGCAGAACATTTGCCTCTGAAAAGCACTCACGGCACTACTCACATGTTGGGGAGTGTTAAGGCATATAAGAGAACCCCACGTTGTTGCCAATTCTTGAAGTAATGTTATGAGACACATTTTAAGTTCCAGCTTCTGGAATCATTTTGAGCGCATGGAATTTTCAGCTGTCAGTTTAAAGACAAATTTTCTAGTTGTGGCTGAAGAGAAGGTCTGAAAATGTGACTTGACAGCACATAGAGCAATTTGTTCTGTTTTTAAAAAGTGAATGTTTTTGAAGAGGGGTCTGACTCACATTATTTAAACATTCATTGATGGTTACTGTCAGTTATGAAAAAACATCTGTTTAAAATTCTGGTTAGCTTTTTAGTGGCTAACATTAATCTTTTCTTTGCTAATTGGGTCATATGTCAGATACTTCTGTTCTTGCTGGTTTTTTGGCTTTCCCTTCAGTAATGTTGTCATTTCTATTTTCAGGCCATAAGTGGAAGCAAGGGATGTGGTCAAAGGAAGAAATTGACATTTTGATGAGTAACATTGAGCGTTATTTAAAGGTATGTTTAGAGTATGTTACCTGTGGTGATGCAGTTCCTGCTAGAAACCAACTTTCTTTGGTACTTCGCAGAATATGCAATAAATCATTCTGATTGGTTAATTGTAGAAATGGCCATTACCCATTTGAAATACCTAGGAAAATTGTATCCATACACAGGATTTAAGTCTGCTTTTAGTTTTTGTACTGAATATAGCCCATTTTGAGCATCCTGACATGACCGTTTACATGGCTAAATGTCTCTGAATGTACATTGGTTATTCAGAAAACCTTTGGTGAAGATGGAGGAAAAGGATTGCACTAGCAGTAGAGAGAATTTTCCTTAGAGCATTGAATACAACTTCCAGACTTGCTTGATGCCATATCCATGTTTGTTTACTACGCTAACTGGATGCCTGTGTCTGCTTTCTTCCCCTTAATGTATTGATGTCAGAGTTCAGTGTAAATGGGCATGCACTTAACACACTGATGGTGATAATTGCCCATAAGTCATATTTGTGGTAGGCTTGCAGCTAAGGATATTTGAGCTGAGCCCTTACAACTGATACAGCCTGGATATTACAGTTTCACCATCCTTCAATTGTGGTTTTAAAAAAAGGCCTGAATTTAGTGTTCATTCCACAGTATTAGTTGTAGAAGGTGTGTCTGCCCACACATGTATGAGAATTTCTGCCACAGTATCATTTGTAGCTAATACTGTGTTTTAAACCTAGTGAAGCTTTTTGAAGCTAGCTAAATAACTTTTCTGAGTTACTGATAAATCCTTTGATTCATTCGTTTCCCACTTACCTAATTTCATGTATTGCTTTGAATAATTTAAACATTCTAAATGATTCTTAGTTTAAGCTGAAGTTAAACTAAGAAGTTAAACTAAAGCTTTCCTTGTATGCTTCACTCCAGTGTTTTTGTATTGTATTTACTTTGAGTTTCCATCAAAACAAGAAGAGTACTTTATTTGAAAGAAGTTGCTTTTGGATAAGGAATATACAAACATATTGATACAGCACTGTTTGACAGCCTTCCTTTGTATGACCTCAGGCTAATTCTACCACAGTACATTTTCCATGATGTTCTATTCAATAGTTCAATTTTTGATCTTAAAATATACATAGGACGGATTTTTCTTAAATGTAGATGGTAGTTAGAACTTCTGTGTGTACCTGGACTTCAGTGTAAAATATACAAAGCAACAAAACCTAGTGTTCAAGGTTTTGTATTTGAGGGAGCTAATCCATAAATGCTTAGCTTTACTTTTGGACTGTAGTATTTGTAATACACAAAAAGTTGCATAATGGCTTCAGTTCTTAAGTGTTCTGCTTCTTGATTTCTAGGAGACTTTATCTAAGGTGTTTTGTTTGTGGTTTGTTTTTGTTTTTTTGTTTTTTTAAATGCTTTGTTCTAGGCCCGTGGAATAAAAGATGCCACTGAAATTATATTTGAAATGTCAAAAGATGAAAGAAAAGATTTCTACAGGACAATAGCTTGGGGTCTGAATCGGCCTCTCTTTGCTGTCTATAGAAGAGTTCTTCGCATGTATGATGACAGAAACCATGTTGGAAAGTATGAAAACCTCTAATGCTGCATGGTTTTATTGGTATGAGTAGGGTCATGTATTTATGTTTGACTTGTTCTGTGTGAGACAGAAGGTTGTAGCCAAACAGATGTAGATCTTCCCAATCATTTCATCACTGCTGAATTCCAGTAAAACAACCTTGACAGCAGTTGTGTTAAATTGATGGTATTCACAACTTTAAAAAAAGAGACAAGCAAAACAAAGCTGCATAGCAGATTCTGATATAATTAGAATACTTGGACACAAGCATGGATCTGCTGAGATGTAACTTTTTCCTAGAGCTGTGACCTGGAGGTAATTGATCTCCACACTGTGCCCTTCTGTAAAGCAGTGCTCTGGTGCCATCCAGAAAGGATGTTAGATTTTAGTTTGTGAAAGTATTGAAAATTCAAAATACCTTCTCAATGCTGGTGGTGTTTTTGTTTTTGTTTTTGAAAAGTCAGCTTTATGATGATTGTGAACTGGGATAGGAAGGAAAACATAGCTGTTTGAGTGAGTAATGCACAAAGTTTTAATTCTGCTCTTAGTAAAATCACCAAGAATGAGGCATTTTCCTGACAAATGAGAGGAATGTTAGACCAGACAACCTTAGAAATGCACTGATGTGGAAAATGACATTTGTTCTTCATGTTCTTTTGAAACATTCAGTCAGATTGTTTCTTACAGCTGAAATTCCTTAATCTCTTGTAACTAAATGTGTACGGTGTGGTTAGTAAAACAAAAGTGTTTATGCTCTATGATTTCTGTTTAAAATAATGTCTTTTTGTTTACCTGTTACCTAGGTATACTCCTGAAGAAATTGAAAAGCTTAAAGAGTAAGTCTTAAGAACAAGGTCACTCTTCCTTCTTTATGTTTAGTAACTTAAGCAGTTTTTACAGGTTTCCTCATAGGAAATCACTGAAAAGTTACAAGTAAATTTGACTGCTCCAACACTATACAAAAATAGTGGTCATTATCTGAAAAGAAAGGAAACTGTATTTGGATTGTTTAAAATTTTTTTTCTATTGTGTATTCAGGCCACAGCAATATGCAACAAAGTTCTAAAGCAAGGTTTCTGTTGTAACTGGGAATGTTTCAGATTTTTACAAGCGCAGTCAACATTTGTGGTTATATTTGTGAGAAACAGATATTCCATTTCTTTAGGGAATCTGAGCAAAGGTTATTTCTAAAGAAAGTAGCAGATCAAGAATAGAATCTGCCCTATGAAGTATTACAGAGATACATAAATTATCAGTGCAGCTTAAAGAGCCTTATTTTCAGTATGAACCTGATAGATCAAGGGGATGGGGCTATAGACTTTATCCCCTCCTGCAGATTTCCCGAGTTGAGCAGTTCAAAGAAACTGTTGGACTGAAAGAAGGAAGGGAATACATTTCATTGCATTGATGGATATCTTGGGAACAATTCAGCTGGTTTGTGTCGTTCATAAGGTGTCTGTGGTTCCAGATGTGTCAGAACTAGTCAGGGCTTAACATTTTAAGCTGTCACGTGAGGAAGGAAAATAATTGTTAAAATTATGAACATGATTATGTAATATTTTGCTCCATTGAAACTGTAGGATGCCCAGGTTTTCATCAGGCATTATTTAGATTTCTCAAGTGCTCTCTATAGCACCTGAAAATCTTTGAGGAATTTGTATAGAATGGAAGTTGTCTGTCTGTCTAAACATTCATATTGTTTTTAACACAGTCGTTAAGCCTCACAATGTTCCTCCAAGACAGTTTTAGATAGTGTAAGCATTTAATAAATGAGTATCCTGTGGTTTAGCTGGTCCAAAAGGATTCTAGAAACACATAGAAAAAATGGCAGTGATGATAGAAAATATTAATACTGAGAGTGACTCCCCATTCTGTCTTTCAACCTGTGAAATGCTCATTCATCCTGTTCTTATTAATATTTTGGTAATCTCCTAACTGGATGTAGTGCTAATGAGCATGTTTCTCCTTAGGCTGAGAGTAAAGCATGGTAACGACTGGGCCACAATAGGAGCTGCCCTGGGGAGAAGTGCTTCCTCTGTAAAAGATCGATGCAGATTGATGAAGGATACCTGCAACACAGGTGAGGTAAATGCTGTCAGTAATGGATTGTCTGGTTAAAATTCTGTCACCTTTGTCATTGGTGTTTTCACAGGGGTGTAACTCTGAACTAAGGAACTCACAGTGAGAAATCTGGGGACAGATTTACAATATATTTGGTGTAGGTTTCACTGTGGTTTCACTTCTTAAAGATCAAAATACTCTATTTACTTTTCTAATCCATTATTCATTATATGTTTATTCCAGTGGAGCATATTTTAAGGAGGCGGATTAAAAAACCTCCTTTTGTGATTAGTGTTTATGAACATATACTGCATATTTGGTGTCACTTAAGAGACAAAGTAAAGTATTGTTTATTTTGTAATGCGTATATATATTCAAATGGAAGGAAAATTTAGTCAGATCTCATATAGTTAATGTACAGTTATTGCACAGTTAGTTCACTCTAAGGAAGACAAATAGTAGCTTGGACCAGTTTGCTTTGGTCACTGTTTTGATGTCCTGTGTGGCTTCATTCATTTGCAAGAGGAAGAGAAGAGAAAGAAATTTGGCAGCAGAACAGTGAAATTGTGCATTTGTTAATGAAGAATAGAAAAAAATACAAACTGTTAGTAATTTAGAACAGTTAGATTTTCTTCACAAGTCAATATTTGCATCTGGAATAAGGTGTTAGGCACAGAAGATAAATGTCTGTTGGCATGTTACAAGTCAGAGCAGAATATCTGCTGTTAGTTGAAGGGCTTTTCTCTGTTTCAGGAAAGTGGACAGAGAAAGAAGAAAAAAGACTGGCAGAAGTAGTGCATGAGCTGACGAGCACAGAGCCAGGTGACATTGTCACACAAGGTGTATCCTGGGCTGCGGTGGCAGAGCGGGTCGGGACGCGCTCTGAGAAGCAATGCCGCTCTAAATGGCTCAACTATCTCAACTGGAAACAAAGTGGGGGCACTGAGTGGACCAAGGAAGATGAAATAAATCTGATCATGAGGTTTGTTATTTTAGTTACTTTTTCAGGGTTTGTAATATGTGTTGCTGGCAGGATTCCGTTGGGGTCCATTTTGCTGGTTTCTTAGTCACTGAAAACTCTAGAACCTTCCAAAAATCACTGCTGTGTTTACAGTTCCCAGAGATTTATTATTGAACATACTTTTTGTTTTTTGTTTTTTTAGTGAATGTTAGTGTTCGTGAAAGGTGTCAGATTGAAAACCCTGGAGACTGAAGTCTTCTTTATTCCTCAGAAAAGGTACAGCACAGGCAGCAACCATGCAAGCTTCCCACACGTTGCCCCACCAATGCGCTTTAACCCTTAACTGGAGGGTAGCTCAGTCTCCCTGCCCATTCAGTCCTTGGCCTCTCTGCTGAGATGACCAACAAGGGTCAAGTGTGGTGGTGGTTTCTGTGATGTGGACGTCTTGTCTACAAAGAGCTAAACTGAGACTGCAAATTAATTTCATGTAGGCCACCAAACACTGATTGGATATCAGCATCTCTGATTACATTTGAACTGGCAACCTGGTAGTGACTTTGGAAATCTTTTGCTCTCTCCAGTCCTCTTCCCATTTTGAATGCCTTTAACTCAGGCTTTTTAGCCAGTGGATTTTTATGGTTGGGTGGGAATAAAAAGCCAAGACATCCAGAGAATCTAAGGATTATTTACAAAAAAATACTAATTTACTGAAGCTATTTGACATGAACTCAAAATGAGGACCCTGATTCCACATTTCAGAATGTGCTGGTTATAAATCTTAATATTTCTGGTTTGGTCTGTTCAGATATCCTTAACTCATCCTGCGGGGTTGGTTCTGGTAGTTTTTTTCCATTTTTACTTTTTTTTCTTTAGCTAGCCAAGAGTGTTCAGTGCTATTACTTCGTTTGTGAAGAGAACTTTTCTTAACTTTCACAAAAATATTTCCCCCTCTCTCTATTCACCTCTTTTTCATATGCTCTGTGTACAGATGAGCTGGAGGCAATTCAGAAATATTTTTTGTATTCAAACAGATTCTGATAGAGAAGACTGTCCCTTACCTGGAGAGCCTGGTGGGATTGATTTATGAGGAACTGTTTAATGCTGTAGTTAACTTCATCTACTTTGGCTAAGAAGCATCTGAGAGAAGGCAAAAATCTATGTTAAGGACGGATGGTTGTTATTTAGGAGAAAACAGAAGTAATTATCATAACATGAAATTAATTAAGTGAAAGTTCAGAGTGAATCTCAGGAAGTATTTCCTGCCTTGTTCATGTATTTGGGGAATGGTTTTTCAAAAAGAAAAGTTGCAAGTACCACCACTTGGAATGCTTCACGATAATCTGATCTAAGTCCTAATGTATGAGTAAATAAGGAGAATAGTCCTGCATGGCAAGGAGATGGACTGGATCATCTAACAGGTCTAGTCCATCTTCTGTTGTTTATAATTCTGCTTGACCTCTGGCAGCGTGGAGCCTTGGAAGCCTGTGTCGATTCATGAGCTCTGGTGGGCTGGTCACTAGCATGTCATTCTGCGCTGTTACGTGTGACACGGCTGGAGAACTGCAACACCCCTGCCAGTCTGGAGGGTAGTTTTCTAACAGGTAAATGTTTTCTGTATCCTACCAGGATAGCAGAACTTGAAGTTTCTGATGAAAATGATATCAATTGGGATTTACTTGCTGAAGGATGGAGTAGTGTCCGCTCACCACAGTGGCTTCGGAGTAAATGGTGGACCATCAAAAGACAGATTGCAAACCACAAAGATGTTTCGTTCCCTGGTAACGTACTGCTTGCACACTTCTCTTCTGAAAGCTCCTTTCACAAATGTCAAAGGAATAAGGCTGCATTTTGTTGTCTGCTTGCAGCATTGCTGGCCAAAGAGTACATTGCTCCTTTGCTGGAAGCTACTGGCCCCTTGGATCTGCTGGCTGAATTGCTCCTACAAGCAATCCTAAAGTGTTTCAGTCAAAACAAGCTGAGCTGATGTATACAACTAAACAGGTTTTGCCATCTTCCCTCACTTTGGCTAAAGTGAGAGCATGTATATAAGCAGCTCAGCTGGCAGATCTCAGATGATGCTGATCTTTGGTATGGAGGGCAGTGACCTCTTCAGGTGGAAGAGGATATGTATCTGCAGCCTAACTATGGCCTCAGGTTAGATGTGTTACTTTTACAATGTTAAAATGTAATCTGCTTCAGGTGCTGACCCTTAGGTGTAGACAGTAGGTAGATCTACTGTCTGCAATGAGGAGAAGAGGAGAAATCAGGAGGCTAAAGCTCCCCAAATACATTTCATAGCATATTCTCATTCTTGGTTGGAGAAACTAGTGTCTGAGCCAAAGTATTTCAGACCTCTGACCTTCAGTCCTCCTTTTCTCTGACTTGGGGAGAGAAAAAGAAATCAGAGAGAGATTAGTCACATCATAATTAATGAAAGGTGTAATTTAATGGACACTTCTGTGGTCGTCAGTGTGGTTATATATTAGTCATACCTGAAGGCTGCAATTGGAAGGGGAGCTCTGTTCTGCCAACCACACATTAGTAGGCAGTTGTTGCATCAAATAATTCATCACGTAAATGCACCACTGAATCAACAGGCTCTCCTCTCTTTCCCCTGATAAAATGTCTCGATACCAAAAGTGGGAGATGTTTGGGCAGTTTGCTGTTACTGAGTGCTGGAAAAGCTGAGGCCTCAGGTTTTGTAACCTGCTGGTACGTCAGCTGCCCCCTCCCTGGAGCAATGAGCCTCTTCATGAGCAGGTGAAGAACTGTAATACAGCCACTGTGAGATTAATTCTCTCTTGCTCCTGTTTCCAGTGACACTTCTGTCAAGCTCTTGAACAAATCCACTTTCATGTTTTGTAACATTGGAGGGTTTATTTCAGGAAGCAGTATTACACAACTAATGATACTGGCACTTCATTGTAGTTTGCACATGTACATGTTTTCAGAGAGTTGCAAAATTTTATATGTTTTGCTATTTTCTTTTCCCCCCAAGCATCCTAAAATGCCTCATTCCATGAAAAAAATCAAGTAGTTGACTGTACATGTGATTTATAGATGTGCTAAATTTCTCAGTTTTGTATGTCTATAAATTGTTTAAGTTCCCAATTCAGAAAGATTTTGGTTGCTTTTTTCATCTTGGGTAAATCTTACATGCAGCATTTCAAAAGGGCTTCTTCAATGTGCTTTAGCATGAGTATTTTTTCTCTCAGTGCTGATAAAGGGTCTTAGACAACTCCATGAGAACCAGAAAAACAATCCAGGGCACCAGCTCTCAGACAGCAAATCTGGAGGTGGATTACCAAACACTAACTCCAGCTCGGGGGTTCAGCACGTGCAGATTCGTGTGGCTCGCTTGGAGGAGAACACGGGCAGTGCCCCGAGCCCCATGGCAGCTTTGCAGATTCCAGTCCAGATTACTCACGTGTGTAAGTACCTGAAACAAACAACTCGCTGTCCTCTAACGAAACCTAAAGCTTTCTGATGTTTAGATGCTGAAGGAGGAGTGGGCATGTCTTAAAGAATTGTGTTAATTCTGCTTTGGTCTTATCATGAAGCATTTCTGGATTTCGTGTACCTGTTTCTAACTTTGTCAGGCAAACATACATATGGCTGTGATAGTAGTTCCAAGAAGCTACAATTGGAGCACCTGGCCATAGGTGGTGTAGGTGTCTGTCTGCCTGTGTGCACACAGGAGTTAACTATATAATCTGTTCTTTGAAAAGCCCTCAGTACACAAGCCTCTTAATGAAGATGCAGTATGTATGTTTATCCCTTAAGTTTCTTCTGGTGGCTCTTGTGCAGAACAGTGAACATCATGTACAAGGACTCCTTTTGTAAATTATATACACTGCTGTCCCTTAAGTTCTGATGAAGGATACTGAAAGGAAGGTGTATAATGTTTTTTCTAGTCATGCTCTTTATTATACAGTTATTTCTAGGCACAAACACTCTGGAAAGTGTTAGCTGCCAAGTCATACTGACAATCAGCCAATGTTCTGCTCTAACCACTGTATTTTTTTTTTTTAAGCTGGTGCTGTTCTTAAGGATGAACTTTGCTCATTATCAAACATTTATTACCCAGTCTACTTTGATTGTAGTTCTTGCTCCTTGATTTTGTAGCTGATCTTATTAAGTAACTCCAGTCACCCCATGTGCAGACTGTGGTCTCCACCATGTGCTATTTTGCACCATTCACATTTGTGAATTATATTAGGAAAATTTAGTGCTTTGGTCTTGCTGATTACCAAATTAGTTGATCATTCTGGGAACTGATTCTTCAGACTATGACTAAATAGGCATTTATTAAACAATTTTCTGTTTATAGGATAGGTTAACCTATCCTTGCCTATTTATTTAGTGCTATCTTCATTTTATGTAATTTATTTTTTAATTAGAATGGCATGCAACACCCAGCCAAGAACTTTTTATCTGTCATAATGTGTGGTTTCAGACTTTGAACCAAGATTGGTCAAAGCTATTGGGTTTTGATGAGAAGGCAAAATGGGCTGATATTCTGTAACCTTTAGTCCTTTCTGAATTGAATTCTGTAGCAATTAGTTACTTTACTTGCCCCTATCTGCCTAACAAGCCTTTTTTCCCCGTTTTGGTCTGCTTTTGTGAAGAATTTCTGATTGTGTATTCAAAGTGAATTTTGTATTGTCTTTCTCAAACCCATGACAGCTGAACCCATTAGTCACTTTAAGCTGCATTTAATAGAAGGCTCAAGGTTCCAAAGGGGCAGTTGCTGCAGGTTTTAGGGACCTGGATGGCTGGATGACTGATGGGCCACATTTTACAGCTCTGCTTTTGAGTACCAGAAAACCTACAGCAGGAAACCTTGAATATGCCACTACCACAATAAAAGCTTCAAAACTGGAGCTTTTATCTTCTTAATAGACCAAAATTATTCTATTTTGCAGCCACAGAGTCTGAGATGGCAAAGTTTCCAGTGCTTGGATCACTGTTATCATCTTGTAGATTTTTTCCCCTTTTGGTATTTAGGAAATTACTAGGATAATCCCAGGCAAAGTATTAATTTGCCTTCAGCTTCTTGGAACTTGTGATTTTTTTTTTAAGAGTAAGTAGAAATCGTAATTATGGTTATAAAGTTTTGCATACAAGTTGATTGGACCTGATGAGTTTGAAATACCTGATACATCAATGGTTTTCACTGCTTCTCTTCATTACTTCTAGAATTAATGGAGATAATCACATAAATAATTACACAGTTGTAGTAAGAATACTTAGAGCTTTTATACACTGCACTCATAACACACAGGTTAGGCAAATATCTTGGGAAGCATCTGATGTTTCATCAGTGGTGGATGTACTATGGAGGGCAGAAGAGATTAAAAATACCAGAAAAAAAGAGGTCTGGGGGAAACACAACAATATTAAACCCGACACCAGTTTAAAACAAGCAATACACGATCCAAAGGATATCATTACACCAAAGGGTATCGTTACATTACAACCTCTAACAAATCTCATTACAAAAAGTAATTACATCACATCAGAAACTTTGTTTGTCTGCTTTTATCTCTGCACTAAACCCGTACTTACTTTTCTTTTGCTCTTTTGGGTTGTAGAATGCTCTCCTTAAATAGTATTGTGTCTTGGGTACCAATTAGAGAACCTTGTCATTAGGATTGCAGCCAGTTTTCTTTTTCCTCTTAGTGGAATTAACAGTACCCTGCCATGTAGTAATTATAGTATGTTATGCTCTCTGCAGAGCTGAACATTCTGGTTTACATACTTTCTTTTTCTATTTTTTTCTTCCTTTTGCAGCCTCAACTGATTCCCCTGCTGCTACTGTTGACTCTGAGACAATAACACTAAACAGTGGAACGCTACAGACCTTTGAGATTCTTCCAGTAAGTGGCAGAGAACTGGTGTTTGTTACTGTGTTTTTTTCTTTTAAGCCCAGCTACTTCTTAGACTGTAGAACTTTGCAATTCAAAAACAAGTTTTCAAGTGGAAGGAGGAAGTTAAGAGTTCTAAAACTTACTTCTGAAAGTGTCATCCATTAGGGCTGTGGAGAAAACTCTGAATTACATTAAATCTGTCTTAATGCCTTAGTGCTATGATGTTTTCCTTTGTGCTTGTTTTTGGGTTTTTTTTTTAAATCTGACATAACAGAGCCAGAGAAAGCTCCCAGCAAGTAAAGATTGTCTCAGTTCCATGTCCTGTAATTTATAGCATGGTTTCTCTTTCATCTCAGTATAAAAGTAAGTTGAACTCATTCCTTTCTTGCCTGCTGTTATACAGCATGATACAGACCTGCTGGGCTCTCACTTTTAAGACTTGCCTTGGTAGCCTGATTGAATTTCTGCTTCTTGAGCACAGTACAGCAATCAGTGCAGAAGGGACTGGGTTGGATTTGTGTGTTTGTTTTCCAGCGGACTTACAGTTAGGCTGGTTTATGTAAATCAACATGCTTCCAGTGTGCCTTGGGCATTAAACTTGTGCTGTCTTTGTAGTCTTTTCATCTCCAGCCAACTGGAACACCAGGTACCTACTTACTGCAGACAAGCTCAAGCCAAGGCCTTCCTTTAACACTGACAACCAGTCCCACCATGACCCTGACGGCCGCGGCCGCTCCAGCCTCCCCGGAGCAGATCATAGTTCACGCCTTATCGGTGCGTGCTGGGAGCAGTGCAACACTGGAGTTTGGGCACGGGGGGGAGGGGAGGACTTCATAATGCAGGGCCCTGCATTTGCTTGGTAAATTTGCAAAGCAGTTCTTAAGTCATAACAGTGGTACTTTGCTTAAAATCCTGGAGACTGAGAATTTGGGGGATTTTTTGTATTGTTTTTAAAAAGTGACTTGAAGTTGCAACTTCGTTCTGTAGTGGCTGAACAGAATGTCCCCATACAGTGGTTTGGCCCTCAGCAAAACCAAATCCTATGGTTTTCTGATGTTTTCAGTTGCTCTCACGAATATAGATACTGGTTAAAAAAACTTGTATAGTAGTGGCAAGTATTGCTATTTATTAGAGGGAGGGAAGGGGAAGCAAACTGGACATTGAATCACAGAAGTGATACAAAATTCAAGGGGGAAAAAAACCTTTGACCTTTTGAATCTACAGCTATCTTCACCTGAATAGTTGCCTCTTTCATATTATGTATTTACTTTGTGACTTAAAGAACAGGTGACACCAAATTCAGTCTACAAATTCATGATTTAAAACCAGGAAAAGTGAACAGATGATCTGGGCTGACATACTATATAAGTAAAACTCTCAATTACACTTAATAATGAGTTCTTTGAATCTTTTTGCTTGTATTTGCTGGAAGATTTGAAGATACTTGTGTGAAAGTCTCTGACATTTTTTGCTTTTTGTCTCTTTTTGCAAACACTGCTCACAGCCAGAGCATTTGTTAAACACAAGTGACAATGTCACAGTGCAGTGCCACACGCCAAGTGTCATAATCCGCACCGTTGCTGCCGAAGACATCCCCTCCTCTGTCACACAGACAGAACTGACTGTTGACTCAGACATTCAGTCAGCTGACCTGACTGATCCTCCTGATACCCTGGAAACAAATACTTTCCCAGACGATATCCATCAGTCCAAGCTGAGCGATGAAGAACAGTCAGCCTACAATGAAGATGATGCTTCCAAATTCAGCAGCAGGAATAGTAGTGAGCTGATGGACAGAGTTATGGTAAGAAGTGAGGAGGAGATTGCAGATGCCAGCCTGAAACAGGATGAGGATTCTCACTCTGATTTACCCAGCACTTATGTTACAGAGGTAAGGGAGTGCATGACACTTGATATTTTCTCCATTTCTGCATGAAAAATTATTTCATTGCATCTTTGACCTTTATGTTAAGCTATTTATATGAAATATGTCAGTGATTTCATGTATGTTCGTACCTGAAGGAAACCTACAAGAAAGATGCAGAGACTATTTACACAAGAGCGTGTAGTGACAGGACAAGAGTGAATGGCTTCAAACAGAAAGACAGTAGGTTTAGATGAGGAATTAGGAGGAAGTTCTTTCCTGTGAGGGTGGTGAGGCATTGGAACAGGTTGCTCAGAGAAGCTGTGGATGCCCCATCCCTGGAAGTGTTTGAGGCCAGGTTGGATGGGGCTTTGAGCAACCTGATCTAGTAGAAGGTGTCCCTGCCCACAGCAGGGGAAATTGGAACTGGATGGTCCCTTCCAGCCCAAATCAATTCTGTGATTCTATGATTTTGTGATTCTGTATCACAGTTCTACAAGTATTTCTTCAGATCCTCTATCCTTGAGCTTCAGTAATATGTTATGGGTCATAAGGCCTATATTTGGCTTCACCTGGAGCTGTGGAGTTGCTTCACTACTTGGGGTACATTTGCATGGTAACAGTGGGAAGCTGCAATATTAGTGGCACCAAACAGTTGCCTTCATATGACTACTTTCGTTTGATGCTGTTGCTTTAAACTAGGTTGTTAATTGTCCAACACACCTGTGTCACTGCTGAGCAAGGGAGGTGAGGTAGAGTATTTTTTTTTTTTGCTTTATGAACCTAATAACATATTTCAAGATGTACCACAGTTGCCATTTGTGAGGACTTCAGTTAAACATGCTGCTCCATTAAGTATGTATGAAACTGGAATTTGAAGCATTTAAGCTACTTTTCTCTCTGGTCTCAGATTTATTCAGCTCCAACACCCGAGATGCAGAAATGAGTTTATCCAAATGATTACAGGTATCTGGATTGTTTATACTAAATTCCCCATCTTCCAGTTGCTGGAACTATGAAAATTACTAAATCACAGAAAATAGAGGTGCTAAAAAGAAGGTAACACACTTTAGTGGGTGGAAAATACCTCTTTCTTTACAAGCTTGATTAGGTTACAATGTGGGAAGAGATGAGTTCATGTTCTCTAAAACACTGTGCTCTGCAATAGCTGTAACTCTGCTTTGTCAGTCTTGAAAATTCATCAGTGCTTTGGCATTGTCTTTGCAAAAGTTTATAATAGACACAGCATATCCATTATGCTCTTACAAAGGGGAGGATCTTTGTGTTTCTCAAGTCTGCTACTACAAAAGTGTTTAAATCCTGAATACATCTGAAAGTGGGGATTATTCCTATTTATTCTTCCTTCTGATGGTTGACATAGTTATGGTAAGATTTTCAATAGCTGAGGCAGACCGTCAGCTTTCTTTTATGTTTAAAATGTCAGGTTCTTGAGGTAAAACTAATAAACCTTTTATATAAACCTAGTTCCTAATTAAACTTTGTAGAAATTGCTTATGGCTAGCTTATGTATAGCTAAACTTGCTATACAGAAAAACAAACTGGGTTTGTAATTCTAATATGCCTTACACGTCAAGGCAGATTTTAGTTTGACATGTGTATTTAAATTCTAGGAAATAGTGAACTGTCTGTGAGTGATTCTAAGAGAAAAGTTACTCTAGAAAAACATGCCTAAATTTTGCTTTCTCTAAGTTAGTGTTATTTTTATGCACTTGCCAGTGTTGTATTGTCACTGTGGGTGGGTAGTGGGAAGCAGGCAGTCATGCTGCAGGGTTTTATTATTTCTGGCTGGGAAAGGTGCCCATTTGCTACAATGGCTTCTTCAGTTTTTCACGCCTCCTCTTCCCAGTTTCAAGCCTTTCAACACAGTGCTGCTTGTGTGCAGGTTGAGCTGTGCACTCTGCAGAAGGCTGCCCTTGCAGCTCAGGCACACGGTGCCTTGTGTGAATGGGTACATGTTTGGACCTAGTCCAGTTCACTGAGCTGCAGCACAGGTAGTCAGCTCCTCTTCAGCAGCACCAGGGAAGGGATTTTCAAGCAGTTGCTTTTGCAAAAATATCATGGAATTACATAGGGAAACAAGTTCTCCTGAAAAAGCAAGGTGGAGGAACATCAGGATTTTCTTACACACAGAGGGCTGTAACATTTCTTAAACAATTCCTGCTCTCTCTAAAAACAGTGATAAATCCAGGTACCTTCCATTCTGCCAGCAACGTTTGCTAGCATTCCACACTGAAGCTTGAACAAACCTTATGCATATTACACACTAAAGCTGGAATCCAAATGTTCCTGCTCATTCTGGCAGTACTGTCTGGGATGTCTTTTCACTGCATTCGCAGAAGCAGGAGCCTGCCAGAGTGTGCTGTGACAATGAGCAAGGCAGATGTCTTACTGCCATTCCAGTAATACAGGAGCCAGGGAAGAGGCAGCAGCAGCAGTTAGGACAGGACTGGGAGAGAGTGAGGATATTGACAGCTTGTGCCTGGAAGGAATCAGTGTGTTGGGAATTTTTTGATATCATGAGGTTCAGCAGAAAAAGTTTGGACTCAACCTGCAGTCAGCACGTGACAGGGCAAGGCACAGCACATAAAGTGGGTCTTTTCAGCTCTTTTCAGTGTCAGTTAGAACTTGACAATAGAAGTTGAGAAACTTAAGTATTACTAAGTTCAGGTTGCATTTGTGGAGCAGGTAAGTACTGTAATGTTTCATCATCTCAGAACATTTAGACATCTAGACAGAAAGTAGTGGAAAAGCTGAATTATTTCTCTTCATAGACAAAATATTTGACTTGCAAAAGAACATTTTATCACCACTTTGCAGTCTCTCCTTTCCTTTCCCGCTGCCTTTGTATTGCTCACTGGGTAGAATTCCTCTCATCTTGTTTTTAGGTGCCTGCACTAAGATGAAACACGCCCTGTAAATGCTGAAGTAAACTGTCTCAAATGCTGACATTTCAATTTAATGAGATAAAATTCATCCAGAGTGTGTTGCTTACTATTGAGTATGGCTGAGCAAAGCAGGTTTCTGTTTATGGTACCAGGAATACACTCATGTCCTGTTCTTGTGTGTTGTGCAGGACCTGGGTTCCCCAACGATAGAAGAACAAGTTGATCAGCCTACAATAGATGATGAGACTGTGCTTATTGTTCCTTCTTCCCATGGTTTTATCCAGGCAGCAGATGATATAGATAGTGAATCAGTCTTGCCCCTGACAACTCTAACAGGTATGACAGTCCCTTTCATTAAAGCAGTATATAGCACTTTTGAGTCCCTGCAGACAACACTTGATAGAGCCTTGCTTTGTCTTAAATAATTTTCCATGTCACTGCTGTGAAACTTTAAGGTGAGTTGGTTACCCAGCTGTCCCAGCAGAAGTGGAAGAAAGTCCCATGTAACCTGTGGGAAAAGCATTAGAACAGCAGCTGCATAATTGCGTGCTGAGCTGTTCCCATTGCCCTTGAACTTTGAATTAGTACACACAGGCTGGTAAGTCTTTGTGTAGTGTGCATTTCTTCATGCCTAGTGCTTGAACACAATTTGTCTTTTCTGAGAGAAGATGAGAGGCATCAGCAATGTACTTGATGCCTCTCGTGGTGAGGGGCTGGGCTGTTTGGGGGTGTTTTTGCACAGCACTCACCTAGAAGGGTATGCTAGATTGTGCCACACTTCCCAAAGCCAAGAGCCATCTTAGACTTAGAAGCAGCAGATTTATTCTCCCACTCCTTTGCAGATGAAGGATCACCTTGCAGAGCCATCAGAGGGTCAGTACTAGGCCTGGTAATGTAATACCTGATGAATCCAAAAGCAAGTAATGCCAGTTGCATCCATATTAGTCCATCTTTGCCTTCTCCAAAGATACTCAAAAGCTACCTGGTTGTGATCCTGTGCAACATGCTCCAGTTCAACCAGCTTTAGCAAAAGATTGGACCAGATGATCTCGAGGTCCCTTCCAATCCTAACCATTCTGTGATATTTTGAAACTAGAAATTACAAACTGCCTAGTTTGAGCAGCATAGCCTAAAACTGGTTAAAATTTCCTGTCTCCTAAGTGTGTATTTTATATCTTGCTATTATGGCACAGTAGTAACAGTTCTAATGTACTGTGTCTCTTGACAGATCCTATCCTGCAGCATCACGGAGATGGGTCACACATTATTGGCTCATCGTTGGGCAGCCCTGACTCAGAAGATTCAAAGGATGTTGAGGATTTAGTGAGCTGTCACTGAGAAGCAGCAATTGTGTCCATTTTCTATCGGCCATGTTTGCATTGTGAAATGAGTTACAACCCTGTGCCACATTTCCAAAGCAAGCAGTCAAGTCTGTCTCTTTAAACAGAAACTTCCAGTTTGAAATGACTACAGTGCACTTTCTCTGCTCAAGCTGTTTTACCTCATCTATGGAGGGTGATGGAGCAGCCAGCTGAGGCCTGAGGTGCCACGTCTCAGCCAGGGTGTTCAGTGTTCTGAGGAGCCTCTGTTGCAGTGCTCACTGCCAGGATCCATCCAGTCAGTTCTGAGTTCTGATCTGACTTGTTACTGGTGTGCTGAACTGCACATCTGGAAAACTGGACAGAAATCAAGGATTGTGGACTGTAGCCTCTTAGTGCCGCAGCAAGAATTAGTTTGCACAGGTTTCATGAAGAATGGGTGAGGATTTCTGCACTTAATGACTCTTGTAATACATGGAGTAAGAGACTGTTACATTTCAGGAAGGAATGAGTTCCATCAAAGACTTTGGGGAGCATGGGCAGCATCATGAAGGAATGGTGTGTATTCCCATCTCATCTGACTCCTTTAGTATGTCTGTGGCATAGGAAGAAGACACAGAAGCTTATGGGACTTGCCTGGTCTGCTTATTCCTGAGGAATCCGTTGCTGGCAACGGACAGAGCTCAGAGAGATCAGTTGTGGAAAATCTTTTTTTTCTTTTTCTTTTCTCTCATCACTACAGCAAGCTGAATAAAAAGGGAAGGGCTATGAGAAAGGGAAGCTACTCGGACCCACTGGCCTCCCCCCCCACAAGCTTGTAACTTCTTTGAGATTGTTGTGAGTAGGTTGGAACATTTGTCTCTCTCGCTGATTACCTGACACTACCAGCCACCTCTCCAGAGGTGATTTCTGCAGCAAGATGGTAGATGGGGAGTGGTGTGAAGGTGGCAAAGTCTTGGAGGAATAGCTCTGTGAGAGTTTGGAAATAGGCAAAGGAGGCCAATTAATTCCTACATCCAAGGGTTTGAAACAGACACTAGGCTGAGCAGCAGCCTATTAGCTAGAAATCAAGAGAAAAAGCTATAGAAACTAAAGACTCTTGTATAAATTATTTTATTTATTTCTGTAATTAGCTCTTCATAATCAAGAGTTGGTCTTTTTCAGTCTGTGGTTTTGTTAATGTGAAAAATAAGTTGTAGTTTTAAATGGTTGCCTAGGGAACAGAAATAATTGTATATTCAGTTTCAGCAAAATAAAGAGTATTTGTCTTACTTGACTGTAAGATGCCATTTATTTATACTGCCACAGATCCTTTCAATGCTGCAGTTTATTTGTACAGTAATAAAAAAGTGCATTTTTTTTCCAAAATGAAAAAGCTTGTGCCATTCTGAAACATCAGTACAACTGGAATGTTCATTAAGCGCAACAGTAGCTCTTCAAAAAAAAAGCAGAATGTCACGTCTTATGGCAATAATTCTCCCTAACAAGAGGGACATTACATATACATTTACATGAAAATCATGTACTGATTTATCCTTGCACAACCCACTTTGTTCCTCTCAGGCTGATTGTTCTCAGTTAAATGTCTCAAGTAGAGCTGAGAGCTGAGCTGAAAGCATTCTGACACAGTACCATCGTTGCTGGGTATTCCCAGTGTCCATCATTTACCCACTTCATGGAAGTACAGGTTGGCACATATACATAACATGACAATAGAAAACAGTATATAGTAAATTAGATTTCTAAATTTAGGTTCCAGGTCTCCTTGTCGATACCAGTAGATCTAGAAGAGAAAAGGAGTTTGTATTACTTTAAAAAGCCAGGTACTTGTGAAGAGACTTTCTGTGGTGACTGAAAGGTCTGATTTGGTTGGTTTTTTTTTTTTTTCTCCTGTAAAACAGCCCAGCTTCCTCTGGCTAGAGAGATTGAGTGAGTTTGTCTGTCAACCTAGCTATGAAAACATGAGTTGTCTGTTCAGCTTTGTTGAAGAGGGAGGGTGGAGGGGGGTTAGCTGAGGATGTTCTAACATTGAAATACTGGTTAATGAGGACAAACATCAAGTTTGCACTAACACAGTCTGTTCCAGGCAGAGTTTTGGCTACCAGCTGTAGAATCACAAAATAGGACTGACCAGGCACCATAGAGCAACTTCCCAGCTTACCCAGCAGTGAGGAGTGAGGGGCCACAACTGCTGCAAGTCACAGCTGGAGGAAGGAGAATGCCCCAAGTATGAAAAGCTATGGTAGAAGGAAGAGCCACCAATGTCCCCACCCAGGGAAGGGGGTTGGACTAGATGGGCTCTGAAGGGCCCTTCCAACCCCAACCACTGCACGATTCTTTGAACTCTGACCTGCTAGTTCCCTTTGCCTGTGCTTGGGGCCAATTCTCTTGGAATTCTGCAGATGTTGAGGAGAGAAACATCTGCTACTTGCCGTAGCTTCCTGCCCCTGTAACTGATCCCCTGTGCCTGACAGGTCACTGACTTCTGCAAGTGCCTGGCTGGCCCCACCACTTCAAGTGTGTTCTGCAGCACAGTCCATCTCTGCATTCCCATCTCACTGCTCTGCTCCCTGGTTTCTTACTCTGTGTCTGCACTGACAGCTACGGGTGGGAGTGTCACAGAGGTGACAAGTCTTGCACCACAGCTGGGCTGCAGGAGTTGGCTCAGTCCACACGCTTACTCTGCAGTAAATACAAAACTGGTTACCACTCTCTCATTGTCAGCCTGTCTTACGGAGGCAGGAAAGCTTTTCTAAGAGAGTGGAAGAAAAGAAGGCAGCACCACGTAAAGCATGTTTTATTCAGAGCCATAGACTCGAAAGCTTGCACGGCAAATGTGGCGGTACTTACAAGAATGCCAGCAGAAATGCAACACAAGGAGATGCAGAAAGCAAAAAATACATTCACAGGTTTTGGAGGTAGTTGCGGGAAGACAAAAGCACTGATTAGAGTGACCTGTGTGGAGGAAAACAAAGATGAAGACTTTGCTCTCGCCTGCTCTCAGAGCTGTGGTGAGAAGAGGCTCACCCTGACGGCTGGGGCACCGCAGTGCTCACATCCTGCCCTGCATGCCCCTCCTTCCTCTTCAACTCCCACCCCATGAGGAGCTGGAGGGAAATGTGAAATTGTGGACGAAAATCACTTTGATACAACTGCACATTAGGAGAGGGAGAAAAAACTGATGAAAGCTTTGCTACTCAGCAAAGGGACACACATTGCCCATGCAGGAGCATCCCTTCAGCCAAGCATTTCACCTCGGCTGTCCCTACGACCTCCCTACACCTCGGCTCAAACAATGCTGCCACCTGCCATGGGCCACGTGCTCTCCTGGGTCATAAGCACTTTGTCATCTCACCCAGCCCCACATTCAGCCAGGATGGACACTCTACCAAAGAACTTTGGGCTTTTTGTTGCACAGCCGTCTCTTAAAAGACGGCCTGAAGAAAGGTATTCTCCTTCTCTTGTTAAAGAGCTTCAAAAGACAAATGTGTCCCAAAGCGACTAACTGGGCGTCCATTACAGCCTATATGGTCACTGCAAGTTTCACCACCCATTTTGGGGAAGAACTCTTGTCCCTTGTCAGCTAAGGGAGGCACACAGCATGGGGTGGGATGTAGATACTTACTACAAGCAGCAAGGTTGTTAAGCCACCAACAACTAGATTGATGATTCTGTCCTGAAGAAAAAAAAAGACAGTTACGTGTATGTCTTGCCAAAAAAAANAAAAAACACCACCAACAAAAAAAAACACATAAAGAAGGTTTTCCTCCCTCCAGGTGCATGGCTCCTGGGGAGGTTGTACTGGCCAAGGCAGGTTTGCTTGTTTGGAAGTGGCTTCTTCACTGTGTCCAAATCTACTACAGTTCTGCAAATTATTTTTAGATTTTTTTTTTCAAAGCAGGAGTGCACAGATGGAGGTTGTCAGAAAAAGCTTATTTTAGCCTCACTGCCTGAGAATTATTAGCTTGATGGTTTCTTAGGTGGGAATTTGTGGGCTGCTGACAAGGAGGTGAAGTGTTGCCCGCACCGCAAACATTCCGCTCTAACAGCAGCAGACCTGAGCACGCTGCACAGTGGCTCTGCTTGGACAGACAGATATCCCACACACACACTTCTTTCTGCTGCTCCCCATCACTATAAAACAATTGATTGGGAAGACACAACCTTTTTGCACCTGGGAAGAGGTATCCCTCAGTGTCATTGCAGTCTGACCCCAGTGGCATGAGGGGACCAGGAGGGACCAGCTGTGTCACCAGGCTGTGTGAGCACCCAGGGCACAACCCCACAGTGATGCACTTACTGGAATGAAAAACAGCTTGAAGGAAAAGGAGAACATTCCCATCCCTGCTGGGATATGCCCCTCCTCCCTGTCTTCACGGTGCTGCTCTGAGTATAAACATCTCTTGCCACAGTGGGACGGGGTTGTACACAGTCAGCTGTAACACCCTGGATGGATGAATGGATGGATGGCTGACTCCCCAAATCAAAGGCCAGAACAGCTACAGCAGAAAAGGTGCACAGAGAAAAAGCTCCCCAGACTTCAGTTAATTACACTGAGTCACTGAATCGGTATGCATTGGCTGCAACAGTGGGAAGTGACCCACCTCCACAGGAAATTGTCACCAACATCCCCTGCACAAGGTCCTCACCAGCCAGGCACCACCCTTTTCACAGGCGTTTCCAACGTCAGTGATACAACAGCAGCCTCTGGGAGCCAACTACAGGGTACCCACCACTGACCCCAAAAAAGGAGCAAAGAGAAATAACTCCAGGCAAGTAACAGAAGCAACAGGGCAAAATGCAAGCGCAAAATGCTCCATGAAAGTACATCGTGACAGCTGAGCTGGACTCCTCCACTTAAAGCTAAAATAAATTAATTCAAGCTAACTTCAATTGAGATGGTATATGGAAGGGTCCTTACCCCCAAAAGCCACTTGGATACCAGAAGACCAGGTGGTTTTGCTCTGCCCTTGCCCTGCAGACCCAGCTAAGCCCACCAAGGCAGTTTTATGGAGCAGTACCAGAGTCTGCATTCAGGCTCAGCTCCTTCATTCAGGGGGGCAAGAGGTGAACAGCTGGATGCCTCATGCCATGAGGACATGGGTTTCCAACAGCAAGGAAGGGAGGGAAGGCCAAGGAGCTGGCTGCAGAGCAGCAATGGGTCACCATCGTGTAAGAGCTCACCCAGTGAGTGCAGTCACAGCAAGCTCTCCACAATGAGGCTCACTGGGGAGACACACAGTGGATACACCACCCAGAAACTCAGCTATGACTATTCTTCTAATTAACTACAGACTTGGAGAAACAATTTTAGGATGGGGAGAATTCACTCATTTTGCCAAGACTGAAACTGGTCTGACAGGACAAGGAGGTCAGACTCGTCAGTGACCACAGAGCTATCTGTTTCATGGTGTGAGAGAAAGTGCATTCCCCTGGACAGAGACCTCTCATCTGACAATGCTGAGTGATGGACAGCACAGTGACAGCCAGATCAGGTACAGGTGCCGGCACTGGAGCAGGTTTGCCACGTGGCAGCCAGTCCCTGTGGGTCAGGACATCCCTTTCCCCGTGCTT
The DNA here is from genome assembly GCA_013400415.1 of Scytalopus superciliaris. Taxonomy (NCBI): domain Eukaryota; kingdom Metazoa; phylum Chordata; class Aves; order Passeriformes; family Rhinocryptidae; genus Scytalopus; species Scytalopus superciliaris. The sequence continues at coordinate 801,357 of VXBX01009752.1, read as the reverse complement.
AAACCCACAGTCACTCAAATTTTCCAAATGCGCTGCCGGCAGAAGAAGGTATTTCAGGATCCAGGGATTAGACACTGATCCTGAAATCCCAGGCTTGGCAAAGCAGTGAGAGGCTGTATTCCCCAGTGCCCACTGACACTTCAGCCCCAGGCAGCTTAGCACAGCAAAAAGGTTAAAAATACTCAAGCAGAGGCCAAGACGGCTAAAGGGATTGGGGATGACGGAGCCTTTCACCTCCACACTTTGTCCGAGTGCACAGCCCTGCCTGGGCAGACACTCATGGATACTGGGCACGCAGAAAACAGGCTGTGATGAGCCAGCTCTTGCAACCAGCACGGCTGGTTCAGGGAGGACTTTTCTCCAGAAAAACTATGCATTACAATAGCTGCTAGAATAAAAAGACAAAAAACAAAAACAGTGTGCACACCAAAACAGAGAGCACACAGCTGCTGGAGGTCACCTGCACCAGCACAGGGTACTGGCCACACAGGCACCAACTTCTGACATACCCCAGCAGTTCCCACTCAGCAGTCATAGTGATCTGTTGCCTAGACAGAAGATGAATCCCATGTTTTAGTGTTGCACAAGCTACATTTTGAAATGTGAGGGTTGCTGCCCTATGGGGAGGGTGTTGCAGGGGCTGGAGGCACCAGGCTTGTCCCAAGGAGCTGCTGCAGTGCAGAGAGGTCCTCCCTCCAGCTGCCTCTGGGAAAGGGAGACAAGGCCAGGAAGTGTCAAGTCCTCGCATAGCAGGAAGGCACAATCCAGGATCCTTTGGGATCTGGGTCAAGGTTACTTGGAGCAACAGGGAAACAGGCAGGACTGAGGGTGTAGCCTCACCACTGTGCCCACTGCATGGGCTTTGACAGAGTAACAGCTTTGGTCTTTGTCCCGTTCCAGCTTGGCACCTTGTATCCTCCAAATTAGCAGCATGGGGATCCCAGCAGAGGCTTGGCCAGGACAGGGGAATGGGCTGCTCCCCCAGAGGGTGGGTACCTGGTGCCATCTCTGCAGGAATGACGGAAAGGCCATTTTTATGTCTTACATCAGCGAGTGCAGATGGTCAGCAGCAATCACAGCCTGTTGAAGCCATAGGGGATTCCTGAATCCAGCCCAAACCTCGTGGAATTGCAGGCAATACAGGCTGTATACAGAATAGCTGTTCTCAGGGCCGTGCTGGCCACCTGCCCATTGCAAGACATGGGGACATGCTGGTGTGTCCTCGAAGGCTCCTCATTCCCATCTTGGGTTGCTCAGTCTCTCTAATGCCTTCCGCTTCCAACCCACAGCAATTAACACCCACCCACCTACATTTAAATGCTTCTGTCATGGAGGAGCCATCTTTCACCTTCTTTCTCAAGAAGTCATGCACCTGTGACACTCAGTGTCCTCCTTGCTACCACACTGCTGTGCCTTTGTTTTGTGTCGTCTCATACCCTGTCGCTGCCAGTGCTGCATCCCTGGTAACCACAGCTGAATCCACAGTGCTGGGCATTCACCAATACCATGTTTCTACACTCTCTCTTCCCATCAGACTTCTTTGGTACCATCTTGCCCCCAGTCTCTGTTCAGCAGTCAGCATGGGAGAGCGAGCTTGGCAGGAGCAGCTGGACCATGGCAGGGGAAGGAGGCTGATGCTGCTGCCAAGCTCTCCCATCCTCACAGGGTGGCTTTAGCCTCAAAGTCACCATCTCAAAGACCATGAGAGCATAAGAAGTCAAGAAGAGGGCATCCCCACCTGTACCTCCATTTCCAACTGCTGGTAAGGGTGTGAAACCCCTAATTTTGGGTGCAGGGCTTCCTGGGGCACAGGCACTGCCCCTTGCCCCTCCTTGTGGCCTCGTGCCCAGCCCCAGGACAGGATCCCACTTTGCCAGCACCAGCCATCGCTTGCAGAGACCCAAAAGCAGAGCTGGGACATGGGCAGACACTTCTCCTGGCAGACCTGCTCCCATTTTAAGGCAAAGTTTAGCTTCTCCATTTCTGAGGCGGAACGTTTCCAGCTCCGGACCTCACCAGCGTCCGTCTCTAAGCAACCCCAGTGAATCACGGAGGAAACAACCCCGGGCCAGCACAGTGATCCCTTGTCTGTCAGACACGGGCTCAGCAGCGAGAGACCATTGGAGACCATTGGCTGCTCCTGGGCCCACAGAACAGGTTCCAAAAGCAGCCACAGGAGATAGGCTCGGGGTGATAAGCAGGACACTGGATCCCCTTTGAGCACAGGAATTAGCATCCCATGTTTATTCTTTACAGCTCTCCTTTGTGAGCAGAGGCGCTGCTGGAACAAGACTGGGATTGGGGATTGAAGGCTTGAAATGTTTGGTGTTTGACTCCTCTGATGGCACATCCCAGTCCCCAGAAGTGCCCATCCTTGGAAGCTTCCCAAAATCCCTGCCCAAGCACAGCCAACAGGTCCCCAGCACAGGGCACTGCTCCAACAAGGGTACCCTTACCTCCCCAGCACTCCCCATCAGGGCTGGCACCCGCTGGTGGGGACGACTTGTCCCCCTCAATTCATCTTCTTGGGGTCCTGCCTGTCCTCCTCTCCCACATCATTCTATTTTTTTCTGAAAATTTGGCTAGAATCACTTTATTTTGTTAAACGTATCGTTTTAGCAGCAGTTCCAAGTACTTCGGCAGGAAGGAGTGAGGCATTTGATAGAGTTGTCAGTAACGCTGCGCAGTTTCAGCCTTCACCCCCCAAACACACACACATAACACACATACGTTGCTGGCTGACTTCTCCTAACAGGGGAGAAACCCTAAGTCAAACACCGATGTCACCCCACTGGACACAGACGCACAGCACCAAGTACGGTGATTCCCGAGGGATCCCGATGCCGGGCAGTGCCGGGGAGCCCCCTCCTCTCCCCTCCCCAGCGCTGCCCCCACAGCACCCCCGACCCGCAGCAGCTCCGAGCGCCGCCGGGCTGAGCAGCTTACGGAGGATTGACACCTGAAGAGTCGGTGCTGCCACACGTCAGCCCCGGCCAAGGAGAGACACCGCAGTCTCCTCCATCCCGGGAGAAAAATAAATTACCAGGAGGGCACCAAACGCAGTCCCCCATCCCCAGCAAAGACCCCCAAACTCGGGTGAGAGGCAGCCTGGGGGGCTGCAGCTCTAAAGCCCCGGGCTGGGGGGCTGAAGGGCCACTTGCACCAGGATGGGGCACAGCGGCTGCGTGACCCCCTGTCTGCATCCAAACCCCTTCCCAGCCCCACTCCGGGGTCCCCCCGACCCTGGCGCTCTCTGCACCCTGAGCCCAAATTCCCCAGCAGGGAGCTGGGGGCATGCTGGTTTGGGGGAGGTG
>VXBX01009752.1:755554-797355 GCA_013400415.1 Scytalopus superciliaris | reverse complement strand
AGGGTCAGGGTCAGAGCACTGCTGTGCACTTAGTCAAGTTGTTGTTCGGCAAGCTTGTGGTGATTGAGCAAATCTCATTTTTGGTGATGGTATGGCGACTTGAAATTAGCTTAATTTCACTTCACTTTATTTTACTTTATTTTATATTATTTTATTTACTTTGTTTTATTTCCTTTTATTTTATTTCATTTGTATTTTAATTTAATTTTTCGTAAAGATTTTTTGTTTACTCTATTCTATTTTCCTTTATTGTATTTTGCTTTCATAGAATCACAGAATCATTAAATATGCTGAGGTGGAAGGCACCCATCAGGATCACTGAGTCCAACCCTTAGCCCTGCACAGGACCATGCCCAAGAGTCTCACCATGTGCCTGGGAGTATCATCCCAACATTTCTCGAGCCCTGTCAGGCTTGGTGCTCTGACCACTGCCCTGAGAAACATCTTTTGCTGCTCAGCCACCCTCTGGGTGAAGAACCTTTTCCTGATATCTAACCTAACCTTATTTTATTGTACTTTATTTTTCTTATTTTCTATTTTGTTTTTTTACTTTAGTCTATTTTAGTTCACTTTTTGGGGGGGTGTTTATTTACTTATGGTAATTATTTTGTTTTCAAGCATCTGATGCTGGTAGAACTGAAAAATGAACTTACATGTGCTCTTCCCAGTCACCTACATGTATTATCCAGCTAAACTACATAAAAGGGAGGGATTATGCCTGGGCCTGGGATTTTGCTTTATTTGTTCCTTAGTCAGTTTTCCCTTGGAGTCACCAGATGCTGCTGCTGTTTAGGGTAAAGCTTGCTGCTGCCACTGGAGAGCTGAAGATGGGTTTGCATGTGAGAAAGCCTGGGGGCATTAATTTTACTTTTATTTAGTTTCATTTTCATTTTAATTTATTTTTCATTTTTAATTGTTTTATGTTAAATTTTATCTCCTTTCATGTTTATGTATTTTAGGATTTATTTACTTTGGGGTTTACTGATTTATTTTTAATTTATTTTTAACTAATTTACTCATTTATTTATTTTGGAACTGTATTATTTGCTCTCACAAAATATACTCCAGGTCGTCATGGCCTCAACATTTCTCCAAGTGTATTTTAGAATTAAAATAAACCACTTGAGATGCATTAAATGTCGTGGCTCTCAGGACACATTTTAAGTTTTTTGTTCAAATAGGCTCTGTGATTTTCCTCTGACCCCGCTCTCCTCTCCATACATCAACCCAGAAATTTCAGGGGGCTTCTTGCCCTGAAAGACAAATTCTGCTGTATATCAGTGGAATTCAGCAGAAATAATATCGGCATTTCCTTCTTGCTGGATAGAAAAGTTTTAGAGGCCAGGTCTTAGGTAAAAAGAGCAGAGGGAAGAAAAGTAGCTGCAAATATGAATTGTCAGTGCAGTTGTTCTGTTGGTGGGTCCAGTCCCTGCCACCCCCAGTCACTCAAGATCCCCCTGTAAGCTGCTGGTCACGGCTCGTGGGAGCTCCCCCGCTCTTGAGCAAGAGGGCAGTGAAACCAGTCACTTCTCTTGCGAAACATTTTGGTCATTTGGGGTGAAAAGTGCTGCCAAGGCCGCTTGACCTCAGGCCGTGCTGTGTGCTCAGGGCTCCTCTCAGCCTCCTGTGCTCAGCAGCTCAAAGACCAAAGCACCGCAGCTCCGAAGCAGAAAGTTTAAACTCAGGTTAGGCTGGAAAATTATCAAGGTTTCGATGGGCTCGACTATGTCCTTGGCTGAAGGACTGGGTGGGAAGTCACGAAGGCCTCCCATAACCCTCCAGCAGTCATTCCCATGCCCCCGGCTCGGTGAAGAAGGGTCTCTGGGTATCGGTGAAGAGACTCTTCTTGAGCCACTTGGGAAGAAAATCCTGTGGTGGGTGAAGGATGTGGCTTCCTGACACACAAGGGCTCTTGACCTACAGAACAGTTGGGTTTACACTCAGTTTTCAGCTCTTGTACATTAATATTTCTGAGCAAATCCGGCTGTGCCCAGATTAAATACCAAGGGTTTTGTGGGATCTAGGTGGGACCACAGGAGTCTGACTGAGCCACAAATGTAAGACACCTGACAGATTCACTTCTTTCTACAATTTAAAGTAAGTATACCCATCTTCAGTGAAAAGCATGTCTATTTCTCAGGTCTGAAATAAAAAAGAAAAAAGCTTTTTAATGGAGTAAATAATATGAAAGGAAATCTTGGATGGTTTAACATGTTCTACTCAGGTTGGAATTTTCATTCCCTTGTTCTTTCTTGGTGTGTTTTGCATTTATCACAGCTGACTGCATCTGTTAGAGCAGTTCCCAGGTGTATGTGCTGAGCTTTAGCTCTCCTTTCTCAAAAACATTCTTGGTATTGCTTCCAGGCAATAGATTTGGCCCATAAATTGCAGAGAGCTTTGGAGTCTCTTCAGAGCATCAGCACTGCAGACTCATAAAAGAATATATGCTCTAATATGTCTAATATTTTATTTATATTAAAGACCATGATGTGCTTTTTCCTGTACTCTGGGTGAAGGTTTCATTCAGCACATATATGAAAATTTCAACATATCCCAAGGCTAATTATATATCACCGTCATTGATGTTGCTGCCTCTGTAACTCACCCGCTGGTTGTTGGAGTCCCAGGGTGGAGGTCAGTAACTCAGCTGGGCAGGCCTTTAGCTCCTCACTGACCTGGCTCACTGATGCTCTGCGTGTCCTTTCAAGTGATCTAATGTGCTGGGGCTTCTAATGCATCAATTTGTTCTGTAACTCTTTGGTAGCCTGGGCTTTCTGCTGCAATTTATCTTAGTCACAGCTCCAGCAAGAGCAGCCACTGCACTCCTGTCTCCTTCCCCGTGGCATTTTCAGCTTCCTGACACAGCCGTTAGTGATTACAGCCCGGTAATTGGGTTTTGCACTATTAAATCAGCCTTCAGCTCCCAGCACGAGGGCCCTTGGGCTATTCTATTTGGTACACTTTATTTTGAAAGGATACAGTTTTCCTTGGAGCTTTCTAACAAAGCTTCCACAACCCAAAATTCCTGGAGGACCCAGGAGCTGTTTTCATCTGTGTTTTTAAGTCCAAGGTGAACCCGATTATCAGACTTGGTTTGTTAAAATGAACTTTAACCTCATCTCTGTCAGCTCCCAACCTGAGGAAATGCTCTGGAAGAGGAATAAGTGGACAAGACATTTACAACACTGGGATCCCTCTCCATCAACCCAGAAGAACTGTGTTTGTGTCCCTCTACAGAAAGGCTCACCCCACACTGGCAGATCATCAAGGGGAAAACCAGCTCAAGGACTGCTGGCACTGCTCCTCCACCCCAGAGCAAAGGGCATCATTTTTTTCCAGGTAATCCTGCCATGCTGAGGTTGTACGTTTGTTGCCACTGCATGTTCTGCTGAGATGATGGGTTTCTGCAGAGGGTGTGTGAAAACAGAAGAGAAACCAAAATCTTTAAGTTTTGCAGTTCCCACGGTCAGTTTTACTTAGTAGCTGCCTGTGAGGACTGAGAGATTTTTAAACTGATACCCAGTGGTGTTACAAACATATTCAAACTGAAGAAAAACAAACAGAACAAAACCAACCAAAATTATAATTCAGCAGAAGCATTTCCATCATTCCCCAGCCGTAATCCTGTGATGTAGCCAAAGGTCCCTGCCTGCAACTCTCATCTTATGATAACCTTCCTTGAGCCTCTGCCTTACAGTTTTTGGTGATTTCCCCCAAAACAAGGATTCACGCATTACTTTAGTGTTAATGGAGAACTCCAGTGGCAGTGGGACCCACGGGGCAGATGCCACAAAGGGAACACGGCACTGCTGGAGTGACACCCACTGGCACCAGTGCGAGCAGCCCGTATCCACCGGCTCCCTGGATGTTACGGTCATTCCTTGGGACACAGGAAGGAACATCAGCCCATCAGGAGGGGAAAAACAACCACGGCCCTTTATCATTTGCAGCCAAGGACAGAGAGGTGTGGGGAGGCAGTCAGCAGAGGGAGGCATGAGCTCACAGATTCGGTGCGAGCCCGCGGCATCCCTCCGAGCTCCGGAATGCAGGCAGGGGCTTCAAATGGTTCTGCACAGCTACTTCGTTCCGCTTTTTCCACATTTACGTTTAGCTTTTAGAGATCAGATGAGAGACTGAACAAGTGGAGAAGCTCAAACATTCTGATTCAGGGATGTGTTGTCTGAATTATTCATTGTAATCTTCATTCTCCTGTGGGTTTTCCAGCAGTTTGAGTTTCATGAGGATTGTGGATTCTCCCTCTTTTACATTATCTTATTTAATGTATTGCAGAAGCTTTCCCATCTGCTCCCTGATGCTCAAAAATCTCAGCTGAAAGAGTCACAGTGTTTGATAGAAGATTTAGAGAAAAATGTCCTCAAGATTTTTCTATTTTTGAGAATATTTTAAAAAAGATGAATGTTTTATTTTTATATATATTATATGCATATATAATGAAAATTTCCCTCCTGGGCCTCTGGTACGTGTACGAAACCCAATTCTCCTTTGAGGCTGGTGGCACAGGTTAAGTGGGGCAGCAGCCATGGGGTTGCTTCAGAACGCCCCTTGGAGGAGCAGAGGGAGGAGCTCGAACTGACACCGGTCATTACACAGCAACTCAACTGCAAAATAGCCCTTCATCTGCTGCATCTGCAAATCAGACATCACTTGTCAGCCCAGCGAGGGTGACAGGAGCATCACAGGGAAATCTGGATTGTTACTGATCTTCAAGAGGAAAAAAAAAATGTTACTTTGAATGGTAAAAAGTACTTATAGCAGCAAAACCTGATTTTGCAAGTTTTCCATCTTGTCGTTTAAGGTTTCCACAGCAGGATGAACAGCAAAGAACAATCTCCTCCTCCTCCTTGTCCTCCCTCGTTATGTGCATATGGTCCCCTTAGCACTGCCTCAGCATTGAAAGTCAGGATTTTGTGGTGCTGACTGCAGAGATGAAAGACCTTCCTCACCCACAGCAAGCACACTTTGCTGTGCCAAGAGAGGTCATCCCACCAGCAGCAGGGGTCTGCGTGACTCCTCCATCTTCCCAAGACACCTCATGGCTATCTGGCAGCCAAGTGCATCCAGGAGAAGGAGATTTTCTTCCCAAAACTCTGTGTTTCTGAGGCACATGCTCCATTAAACAAGGGATAGCCAGAGGGGGACTAAAACACCTGCCTGACATCCAGACTGCTGCCTCCTGTGCTGAAATGTTTCCAGCTGGCACTGCTTCAGCCACAGGATTTTTCTTCTCCTTGGGCTGTGCAATTCAAAACCTGCAGCAGCTACAGCCTCTGAATTGAAAAGCATGGGATGTAAATCCTATTAGCACAGAGGAGCTGTTATCTTACTAAAAGTTTATGGATTTTATGGAGTCTGAGGGTGGAGGGCCCCCTACCATGTGAGACGTGTGCACTTCTCATTTTGGGGTCTCACACAGCACAAGTCACTGCTTATCATTACGTAATTGTGGGCTGAGATTGATGACAGTGTTTGGAAACTGTGTTAGTCCTCAGGCAGTAAAATAATGTTCCAGAAACAAAACCTCTGCCTTCTCTGTATCTGTCTTGTATCTCTGTATCTATCCTGTCTGTATCAGACAAGATGTGCCTGATCAGTGAAGCACAGTGGAAAATACTTATTAACCTTATCAACAGAGCCCTAGTGTAACCACTTCATTAACTTAACCCTGATCAGAGTCTGTTTATTCAGTCTAGTATAATTCCCTTTTAAGTACTTGCTCATGTTGACCCTCCATCCATCCTCTGGGACCTCTCCAGTTTTCCAAAGTTTGTTAAGATCTAAAATTCATGAAATATAGTCCTGAGCTACTGGTCCTAAGCCTGGGAGTGCACATGAACCCAGACTTCTGAACTGAAGATGTTTGTATTTAGCAGGTGATGCTTCACATCCTCCTCAGTTACAGATGGTAAATTATTTAGTCTGGTGTAGATGGATCCTACTACTTTGCTCTGATATAGTAAAGAAGGAATTATGATCATTTGGTGTGATTTTTTTTCCCATCTGATGGATATTAATGGTAAAACTGTAAATAACAGAGAAGCTATTCCTAACCCAAAATTTCCAATGGCATTTTAATATCTTCCTACTGTCTGTAGCATACTTAAGTTTTGTATTTCTTCTGTTCCTTTTGTCTTGCATTCTTAATAATCTGCTTGCAATATACATACTAGCAATAAATATATCTTCAATAAACACCTCTTCATAACTCATCCTTCACAAATATTTATATATCCTTCTCTTATCTATCTATCTATTTGTCTATCTATTTATCTATCTGTCTATCTATCCTCTTTTCTGTTTCTATCTGAAATATTGCTCTGGTTTGACAAAATATTAATCCACTGATGTTTTAAATAAATCTCTGTAGTTGCAACTGTAATGATCTTCCTCATTTGTTGAGATCAAAGTTGTGAGTGATGGAGTATCTAAGAGATATTTCATATTTTTAATTAGCATCTCTTCCAAACACTGATCATTCAGTCCTTGGTGCACAGATCTGCTCCTCTTTGAAGCATCAGTGAAGGGAAGCAGAGTCCCTCTGGGCTGTGACTCAAGTTCCTTCTTATCAAGATGGAGAAAGATCCATCACAAAGGTTAGGATGGGCTTTGGGCAGGTTCTCACCACCACAGCCACAGAACGAGGCCACAGAGCAAGAGCTCTGCTGTCTGTACTGTCTGTAGCTTCAGGAGACCAAAGCAATGGAAAGAGGCAGATCTCTGGGACCACCACACTTTTTCTTCCAGAAACCCTGCCTAGCACAACCCTGCATAGAGCATGCCTGGCTCCAGCCTATCTCTCCAGGCACAGCATCCTAGCATTTGTCTCCTAGCACCCACAGCCCACCTGCTGGCTCTTCCTTGCTCACATCCCAGCACTGGCTGTTCCTCAAAGACATCACATGTTTGGCACAGGGATTCTCCCCAGGGCAGTGCAGCAAACATCCTCCAGATGGGCAAAAATGAAGAACCTGCCTTGTGTCCAGTCCCCCTGCTTTTTGCTCCATCCTCCAAGCAGCTGCCAGCAGCTTATCCACCAGCAGGACACCTTTCCCGTGGATGAGGCCTTTGGGCCCTCCTGCCAAGGCAGGAGAAACAGCTGCAGTGAGGAGCTGGGATCGTATCCTGCTTCCCCAGCCAGCAAGAGCTGCGCTACTGCCAGCAAGGGAGGAGGCTTCTGTAGGCACAATATCACTGGCAAAATGCTGATGCATCTGTGTGCTTGACTCATTAAGATACTCATCCTTCCCTGAACCCATCTTTTTCCCTCCCTCCCTGATCCTCCTTCTCCTTTTCAGGAGAATCCACATCCTTAGAGCTGCTGCCTGCCTGGACACCTGGACACATGGAGCTCCTGCTGCTTAGGTTCCTCTACATGGCTTCATCCCTCAGAGCCAAGCACCAGCCTTGGGGAGGCTGCCAGGAGGACGTGTGAAACAGGAGAGCATCTGCCTCACTGGTTGTTCTGTTAAGGGTTATTCCATATCATAGAAATACAAATGATGCGGAAAACAGTACATTAAACACACAGATGCACAACCATTAATGAGCAGGTGATGAGAGAGATAATAAGGGAAGGCAGAGTTTGTCAGGCACTGATGGCACTACTCTGGCTTTGGAGAGGGTCGGCCTCAACTTTGAAACTGATAAGATGGAGAAAACACAGTGTGAATATTAAGGGGTATTTGAAGGAGATGGAGGACTGCACAAAACTTACTGTGGGATGTTTAAGGGAAGGAACAAGGAAGGAAAGGAAGGATCAGGGTGGAATAAGTACAGGAAGATGGCAGGGAAGGAGACTGGAAGGATCAGACACACATCAGTAGGCATTTGGGCAGGATGTTCACCTGACTGGGCCCTGCCCCTGATCCCTGCAGTCTGGCCTGTCATCTTGTCAAAGCCCTTTATTAACTTGTGTGTGTGCCAGACCCTGGAGAAGACTCGAGGTCTGAGCCAGGGGTGGTTGAGGCAGCCAGGATAGATGACACTGGACAGGGTTTTCAAGGCATCCATGAGCATGGAGTGCCTGTGAAGGCTGAGAATAGGGAAGAGTATTGATGGGAAAAAAGAACCACAAAAGCACCGAGCAGTAAATATACTCTATCCCAACACTGAGACATAGAAACACACTGGGTTAACAAAGTATCTGTAAAAACGATGGTGTTTGTTCAAAGCTGCATTGCAGGGATATTTTGGGTGCCAACCTGGAACTCTGCTGACAGTAGACATTCACCAGTCACCCTTCCAAATGCTGTTTGCAAGTGTGCTGGGCTTCAGACTCAAAGTAAATGCAAAGTCTCAATTGCAACAAAAAAAGATGTGTTTTATTAAGTAATTACAGGTTGCCAGGAGATGCTCACCACAGGCAGCTACTGAGAAAGCAGATCCAATGAACAAAGATAAATCCAATGGAACTGCAGTACCAGGAGAGACGCTGCAAAGAGCATAAGGGAACTCCATTCCAGCTGCTTTCAGGCAGCCCTCACTTGTGTAAACAACATGAGAAACTGCTGCACCAACAGCTGCTGAGCTAAGTTGTCTTTAACAAGTTTGAAGCCAGTCAATCATTTTCAACACCTTGAAACAATGGAACTATGCTTGAAAACCAAAAGGCTGAGGTTCACCTGCCTTCAGAGCTGGGAAAACAACTGCCCACTGGGGTGCCTAAGTGAAAATCAAAACACTTATACCACCTTTTTGTGTGGTGCTTTGAGCTCTGTGACTGCAAAGCAAACAAATAACCATGGTATCATTGTTAGAGAATAGTGTTCTACAATATTCCTTGCTAAGAGGAATACCAACAGATAAGTAACGTACCTTGGAAAATATTTTCTCAGCATTAGCTTTTACTAAGACTCAAATGAGAAAAATAGCACATATTTTCATTTCAAGGCAATAAAACCGAGAGATGAGATTTTATCTCCAGCTCTTTAAAGTTACTAAAGTTCTGTAATAAAGTTTTTCTGATGATCTTCAGAAATTATTTATTTTTATATGAACTGTCACCCCTAAAACGAAGCGTATCTTCCCCAGACTGCTTACTTCCAGTACTTCTTCACAACTTGGCAACCTTACATTAAGACACGCGCTTAAAACTGAGTTAGGGGACATTTCAGTTACAGGTGTATCAGGTAAGAGAAAACACTGACACATTTAATCCTGTTGACAGCTCTGCTGAGTGAAAGATGCATCCAGCACAAGTGTAGCAGAGTAAAGTTTGTTGGAACTGAAGTGTCAGCTTCATGTTCAGCCAGAAGGCCTGAACATCAAAGCCAGGTCAGGCAGAACTTTGGCAGGCTGGAGGAGTGGTTATGTTACCTTAAGTTTGGCATGAACTGGAGTGAAATATGGATATGAACTGGATGTCAAAGGACAATTATACCTGAAACCGTCTCTGCCAGTACAAAACCTCCTGTTTTGGCAATGAAATGAGAGAATTCCCAAAATCAGCAGAGTCCTGACAAAGGCTATATCTGTTAACTGGTCTCCAGCACTAATTACAAGGCTTGTCTTTCCTTTTCATCCCATTAATCTTTTTAAAAGTCACAGTGAGATTCAATCTTTTCACACAGTGACAATGCTGAAAAATGTAAGTAATAAAATCTAGGTAGTTCTCTCTCTCTCAAAGAGAGAAGAGTCTGCCAACTCATACAGAATCAGCATTTCAGAAAGTGGAACATGAATTCCCATGGTACCCATCTGAAATGAAACATTCCCAGGCAGTATGAAATACACACTCTTGGTCTTAAAATACAGACAGAAGCATCCAGCAGTACAGCAAAAATATTTAGGAGTAGGCAGGAGAAATGAGGGAATACTGGAAGGATCTCCTGCATTTGTTTCAATTTTTAGAAGTCTTTCTTAAAAAAAAAAAAATTAGAAAAATCAGTGCCTGAAAAGTTCTCTGCAGCTTTAATTTCTGTTCTTGAATGCTCAACTGTCTTTTTTTTTATAGACTAAAGAAATGGCTATACCAAATATTCTCCATTCTTCTGTGTTTGCTGATAGCAATAATTTCTGTCAATAAATTTGAGTTGACTGTATAACACATCTATTTTTCATGAAAATTTTAAAAGCTCTTTTCATGTCCACTAGAAGATTTGTTTTTTAGGAGTCTATGAAGTTAAAGTGAGATCCACTAAATTAAAGTGATGAACTAGATGAGTTATCTCGGTAACTGTTCTGTTGCCACTATTTAGTTGCAAAGTATGCAAAATGTCCTGCCTTAAAAAGTAAATCCAGAGCACTCCAAAGAAAAAAGAAATCATAATGAAAGACTGAAGTGACATTTAGCGTAGCAATGCTTTATTTCTGTCATTGCAGTATATGTGCCATTAAAACCTTCCCGGAATACGAGAGTTTCACAGTTGCTTCTGAGTATCTTTCCATCATTTCTCTAACAGAGCTTGCACAAATTTAAGTCAAAATTTTCCAAGCAGTCTAAATAAGGTGAGAAATTCACCACCAGCCATTGTCAGTGAGATCTTTTGAATATTGCACCCAAACTACTTATTTTGACTAGGAGCTGTACATCCCCTATCTGTATATATCTCCATCTTAGGCTTAAATGAAGGAAGAATATCCTGAAGACAGATGGTAAAATGTCTGATAATGTCTGCTAATCCAGGCCTAAAATTCAGTTTAGATACCCCTTGGTCAACAGTCTAGAGACAGCAGATATTAATAACATTTTTTCAGTAACTGCCACGAACATATCTATTTACATAAAAATAATCTGTTGTACTGGTCAACTATGCTGACAATGTGACATTTGAAGTTAGATGAGATGAATTCTGTCCAGAAACTCCACATATCATCTGTGTCAGTTCCCTAACATTAAATATTACGTAGTGTGGATTTCATGTCCTCCCTGAAGGTTTATACTCCATGTTCCCACCACCTGTAATCCACTCCACCAAGAAGGCATATGGTATCAAGTCAAGTAATTACACCTGGCAAAAGTACTTCGGGGATGCTGTACCTACTGCTCAGAAACTTTCTGGTTGTGGCTCAATCACAGTAACCAATCTTTAAATCTGCAGCTCAGCACTGGTCCTTGCTACTTGATTGTTCAGTGTCCTTCACTTAAATTCTTTGTTATTCTTGCTCTGCTCTTTAGTCAGTGCTCTGGCCTCACTTTGGCCCTTTAAAGTCTTAGCTACACCAAGAGACTGTGGCTGACATTGGTCAGTGTCAACAAGATTATATTGTTTTGAATAAAGATTTATGCCTGTACTTATAATGGATGTCACACACAGTTAACCCAAATATATAATGCCCATTTACCAGCTTTTTATCTTTATGTCAAAGCATTTGTAACCAGGAAAATGAGGAATACTAAGACTTCTGGCTGTAGGAGGAAAAAAGTGAAGTTTCTATGTCTAGAGCTCCAGGTTTCTCTACATTTCCAGCATTGCCCCTTCTGTCTAAGCATGACATGGATTCTTAAACTAAGTCAGATTACACAGTTCATTTACTTACAGGTCTTAACAGACAGATTTATAAAAACAAACAAACTAGAATAACAAAACTAATACACATAAACTTTCACTTTAGGGACATCTTTGTCTTCACATTCTCTTTGCTTATTGTAATAGTAGAAAGTATTGTCCCTTCTCTGAAGTTTCTTAATGAATCCAGTTTCTGGCCAACACTCTACCTACAAATAGAATAAAAAAGATACACATTCACCTGAAAATGCTCACATGAAACAATGGTTGTCCATTATCTTGCAAGGAATATAGGGTTTGCAAGGAATATAGGGTATACTTCCATGGGAAAAACTCATTTGCATCTGAATATTATTTTTCTATTAATTTGCTGAACTTTTAAAGACAGATTAAGAACAAGATGGCAGAAACCAGTTTTCAGGTTTAGTATAAAGAGTTATATGGCCCAGAAAGTCTAGAAATAAATATCTAAGGATATTTGATAGATTAATTTAAAATTGGACTAGTCAAAGCTTTTAAAATACCTTGTTCAGGAATATAACATTGATGCTATTCAGTTATTGAGTAATCTGAGAGACTGCAAGATCCCACTTCTGTAAGACTGACATAGATTTAAAGGTTTCTTCTGAATCTTTCTGACCATGAAAAATGTGCTTTTCACTAGCAACTTCATGAAAATAAAGTGAGCTGCATGTATCACAGCAGGATCAGTCCTGCATGAAACAAACCAGCACCACCCTGGTGCTCTTCAGTGTTCCACAGTGTGAAGCTTTAAACTAAAGGCTCGAGCACTTGCACATTCAACGGCTTTATAGCTTTAGTAGCTCTCTGTAACTTCAACACCTATGAACTACTTCTGATCAAACTGAACCTGATTTCTCTTCCAGACAGAGCTAAGAACAGGATGTTAAACTAGAGTGTTCTCTAAATGGAGAGCCCCAATTGCTTCAAGGCATACAGCTGTGTTACTTGCATTGTCTGTCTAAACAAAACAGCCTTAATATTTATTCTACCTATATTATAATTGCATCATTAGTAGCAGCTGCATTATAGAAACCTAATATGGAGAAAACAAGGCATTTCAGAATGTGTTTGAAAGAGAATCACTGCCAGACCCTGGCAGGTTGGAACAGAATGCACACTCATTTTACAATGAGTCAGTGGTATTCTTTAATGCTCATCAGGGTTTAATTGCCAATGGTTGTGCCCTGACATAAATCTTAAACACACAGATCCTACCACACTAATTACAGGATTTCCTTCTGCAGTTATTGGAATTTACACCACAGCCTTTGCAGTGGTATCCAAGCCCATGACAAAATAATAAACTGTATCTTATTCTGCACATCATTTTGCTGTGTTATGAGTTAACAGGATGAGGAGTGACTTTCTTACAAACGTTCTGCACAGGAGTTTAAGATCTTTTAAAACTGGATTTTTCATACTATATTTGCTGTTTAGGAAGACAAATTACAGACCTCTAACAAAAACGATGTGTTGTTTGCTGTATTAACTTATTGGTTGCTATTTTGAACCTCGAGTAGCCACTAAATATCTGGCCATTACTCAGCAGCTCAGTTGATGAGCTGGTGAACATCACCACCAACTGCAGCAAGCAGAGGAGCAAGTCCTTGGTGTTGACAAAAGCCTGTGTCACAGCTGCCTCTACCACAGCTGGCATAAAATATCTCCATTGTGGAAATATTCCGCTTACAATAAAGGTCAAGTTTTGAGTGTGCACAAAGTCTGTGCTACCACACAACCCAACTGCTGATGCTGGTGATAATGACACAGGACTGATTCCTTGGACAACAAATGAGTTTCCCTTCAGGTCCATTGACAGAGTAATGGGGAAACTCCAGAGAACTCACTTTGAAATATTCCTCTCATCACTGCTGAATTATTCCCTTAGATATCACCTATATCTAGTCAAAGAAATCTGTGATGTTTCTAAGTGCACAAAAGAGGGGGAAAAAAAACACAGGCTGGGTAGTGTTTCTGTTTAACTTCTGTGCAATGAGTTATTTTGCACGGTTAAAAACAGCTCAGGAATTCAAGACAGACCTGTGAGGAAAAGCACTGTAACAGAGCCCAGCCTAAATGAAAGGAAATAAGCAGCACTTCCATTTTTATTTAATCATTTAACACAAGACAGAAGTTCAAAGAAATAACTCTTGCAAAGTTCTAAGTCTTACCACATCAACTTGTTTTACTTGTTTATATTCCACCTCATCTCTGTATCCAGCTTGCTGAAATCTGTATAAGTTCTCTACATCATCTGACCATATTTTGGCACGATGCATAGATTTTGGTTTGACGTCAGCTTTTGCCATGACTCCAGAAACTTCAGACTTTTTCCTGAAATCAGATTTTTAAAATTTAAATAGAGAAGACAGATGCAAGTGATTTTGTTGGGGACCTACAGGAATGAGTAGAACAAAATTTTAAAAATAAAGGAATTACAGACCTCAAAGTCTCAGTTAAAAAATGAAAAATGTGATAAGCAGCTGGAATCAAATTAAATGCACTAGTTGATCTCAAACAAACCAAAGTCATCTACACTTCCATATAAACCCTGACTTAACCTACCTAAAATGTAATTGTGCATCTTAATGCATTAAAAAAATATGAAATACAGTACTCTAAATTTCTCATCTTTGAAATTAAAGGGACAGTTGCTGTCCCTTTAGGGGAGGCAGTTTTTCTGTTTTTTCTTTCTTCCTCCTGAAGTGACACCAAATTGAGCACCACAGAATAAAGATCTGCGCTGTTACTGAAGAACAGCAAACACTCAGGATGGGAGAGGAAGGGAAAGGAGAAATGCATGGCTGGTCACATGGCCACAGCGCAGATGAGAAAGAGGTCTTGAGGGATTAACTGGGTAAGGAGACAAAGCACACAGCCTACCAAAATTCACCCTCTTCTACCGTTGCCCAACTGAAACCTGCACTGACTGCCACCAACTCATTATTCACACAAAACCCATTTGCTCAGTCTGCTGAGAAATAGTAAATAGATTAATCAGCTACTAAACCTGAACAGAGTAGAACTGGGACAAGATGAAACTCAAACAGTAAAAAAAACCCCAAAACCCGCAAAAAACCAAACCAACCCCCTCAAGAAACCCCAGACAAACCAAACCCAACAGCAACAAGAAAAGCAATTAAAAAAATTGCAGACAATGTAAACTCACTCAGGAAGGAGCTGAACTTTATTTAAAAAAAATAAGAATAATCTGACTTCTAATTGATATCTAAATTTCACTGCACTTGCTTTCTTAAGTGTATCTTATTCTGCTACTAAAACAGAACTTTTGTTGCTTCTGCAAGCAAAACACACACAACACTCTCATGCCTAGCAAGTATGACCAGAGATGAGCCTTTCCCAGTTTTGCAATGTCACCAAGCTTTTGCTTCATAATTTGGAAGGTATCTTCATGGAATGAGAGAAATACTATGGATTTTGCAGTGAGAAGATGGACACAGCCTCCCTCCCTGTGGGTAGTATGCTGCCTCCAAACCCTGTGCAGGAGTAAAGTTTCCTTACTTAGCAAGTTCCTCTATCAACTGAGAGTTTGAGAAGTAGAATGCTGAAATCTTACCAAATGCACAAATGCTACTAGTCTGTTAGAAAAGCAGAAATTAGAAAAAAGTCTAGCACCAGACACACAAATCTTTGGGGAAATTACATTATCATCATAATATGGAAATAGCAGAAAT
Source organism: Scytalopus superciliaris (assembly GCA_013400415.1). Taxonomy (NCBI): domain Eukaryota; kingdom Metazoa; phylum Chordata; class Aves; order Passeriformes; family Rhinocryptidae; genus Scytalopus; species Scytalopus superciliaris. The sequence continues at coordinate 782,171 of VXBX01009752.1, read as the reverse complement.
CTACATCTTTGCCATCTGACTGTATGAGTGCCATCAGGAAACAAAGAAAGGACATTTTATCTCTTACTGAATACACTTCACTAAAGATCAATAAAAATATGCACAACGCCCCTTTTCTGGCAACACTAAACTATTTCTTGCAGTTCAGCATTCCAAGCATTCTTTTACCAGGCTCTGCAGCATTTTGCAATTGAAAGCAACCATTTACGAAAATGAAAAAGCAGTTTTCCCACACAGTTCTGAGTTGTCACATAAGAATTAACAGGATAAACACATATCCTTATTCTAAATCTTTCAGGTAGTCTTGAGATATCTATCTCAATGTAATTGTTTCTCCTGTGCAGCAGAAGGCTCTTTTGTAGTCATACAGAATTTTTCAAACCCTGTATATGTTCATCAGTGTGTGATGAGAACTGTTGTCATCAGTAATGACTTTAGACAGTCAATATAACTAGCAGTAACATTAGATCTTAATAAATGCTAAACTATTGTGAATTTAAGGGTCTTGTGATGACTTACATGTTACTAGCATTCAGTACTTCTTTACAGGATGTGCTGGATTCACCTAATGAGTGTGCTTCTTCGAGATCTCTAGATAGGTCTGGCACTTCCTGAGTCACCATTAATTCAGGGTGCCTGTCCACAGGCCTTCCTGCTCAAAAAAAAACAGATACAAAGGTCATGTATTGAAAATTCCAGCTTGGTGACTTCAAATAATAGAAGCACCATTCTGATATTTTTTGGCTGTTATTTAAAAAATTGAACTCTTTGCCTCTTGTAGTGTGTTCAAGTTCCATGCAAGGAGCTGTTTTCATTGTACCAGAGCAGGAGACACCTGTACTCCAGCCAGGAATTCAGGGAAGAGACAAAAGACAACAGACAGATAATGGCAAATGCAAGAATGCAAAAGAGTGCTAAGAAAATATTCAGTGTAAAACAATACTAGGAATTTTCATTTAAAGGGAATTGTTGAATGGTGAAGTGGACTTTGCTAAGATGACAATGTGTGCCTACTCTTCATTTAGAGTAGTTATGGCCTTGGGAACACATTTTCTAATTTAATCCTAACACAATTACTGTGGAATCCTGACTAGCCTGGGCTTGCATGTGGTGGTTTCCTCAGCAGTTACACAAACTTTAATGGTTTGTGGGAGAAAAGTATCTGCTCCCTAAGGGCATCTGCTCAAGGACCGTTTTCAATGCAATAAAGGATTACAGGAAAGGAAGGAAGCCATAAAAGGAGAACATATGGATTCTTAAACCTGAGCAGTAAATGAGGGAGGTGGTGATGAGAACCAAACCTGTTCACTCACAGTAATTGATGATGCATGAGAAGAGTGTGAGAATGTTTATTCCAATAAGGTTATCTGATCAGCTTCCCCCACCTCTGCCCACCCCTCCCCATCAATTGGGAAATTAGGGGGAAAGGAGAAAACAAGCAAAATATGCAGAGACAAGGACCTGACAAAAACAGAGACTATGACAAGACACAAACCTCACCACTCACACTAATGGATGGTCTATTAAGAAACTCCAGGCACCAGATCAGCCTGGACTTTGCACTGATAGGACTATGAACCAGGGGGACCCGGGCTTGGAGGGGTGTGAGAATCCATGAAGCTGTACAGACCTGTAAGAAATATGCAGGGGAAATGGACGAGGGATGAAAAAAGATGGGAAAAGAGAGAAAGGAGTATAAAAAAAGCTAGTCGTGTAAAATAGCATCAGTCATACACATGCCTGGCTGAGCCCCATGCCTGATCATCACGGGCTGTCCTAGCCTATTGCATCTTCTTAAATCATAACTATCTCTCTGCACAATCTCACTCTGGTATCCCACAGGTGTGTGTGCTGCAAAGACAAAATGCCAGCTGCTGGTGAGACCTGTGTGAGTGAACACTGGTGCCAGTTCCTGGAGTCAGACTGGGGGTATGGGCAGCTCTGCCTGTGATGCCAGCTGCTGGAGCAGGTGGGGGTTTTGAACTTGCAGCCACTAGAGCAGAAACAGGATGTGTCCTCAAAAATGAGCTACTGGGGGAGGGGTGTCATGAGTGAGGAGCTCCACATCAGCAGCTGGAGCAGGGCTGTTGGGTCACAGCCTGTGTGCTTGGCTGCTGGGTAGGAGGGGTGTCTGTATCTTCACCAATTTTGGTAATCCTAGGGTGCACACCCATATTTACCAGCAGATTTTAAGGTGAAGAGCAGGAGCACCGTGGGTCCAGGCCAGGGAGCCCTGCTGCATCCTCAGCCCAGGCAGGACAGGCCCTGGGCCAGAGCAGCAGGAGGAGATGTCTGTGCTTCCCACATCACTTAACACAAGTCAGCACACACAGGGACTGTTTGGGGTTTCAGAACAGTCAGTAAGAGACTCATAGAATCCTAAACAGTTTGGGTTGGAAGGGACCTTAAAGATCACCTTGCTCCAACACCTTCCACTAGATAAGGTTGCTCCAAGCCCCATCCAACCCGGCCTCGAACACTTGCAGGGATGATGCCACCACAGCTTCTCTGGGAGACCTGTTGCAGTGCATCACCGCCCTCACTGTAAAAAACCCCTNGGGCCGCTCCCCCTGCCCGGGGCCCCCCACGGTCTCCCTTCACGACGCCAACGGTCGCCGGGCAACCGTCCGGCCGTGCCCGCCTCTGATAGGCTGGCGCGGGGCGGGGCCACGCCGTGATTGGCTGAGCGCGGGGGGCGGGCGGCGGGGGNAATCCTAAACAGTTTGGGTTGGAAGGGACCTTAAAGATCACCTTGCTCCAACACCTTCCACTAGATAAGGTTGCTCCAAGCCCCATCCAACCCGGCCTCGAACACTTGCAGGGATGATGCCACCACAGCTTCTCTGGGAGACCTGTTGCAGTGCATCACCGCCCTCACTGTAAAAAACCCCTTCCTAATATCTAACCTACATTTCCCTGACTTCCACAGGCTCCACACGGCAGCCAAGCTGCGCGGGCAGGCGCCTCGTCCCGATATCACCCTGTGACCACAACCCCGCGCTGCCTCCACCGCCACGGCCTCAACCCTCCCACCCAGCGCTTAAGGCAGCCCACCTCGCTTCGGGAGCCNNNGTTTCGGGGGCCGCATGAGGGAATACCCGGCTCTGTCCATCGACCGCTTCGACCGCGACAACCTGCGCGCCCGAGCCTTCTTCCTGTCGCACTGCCACAAGGGTGAGCGGCCCCGAGGGGCTGGAGGGGACCCCGCTGTGTGTGTGTGTGTGTGTGTGTGTGTGTGTGTGTGTGTGTGTGTGTGTGTCCCCAGCCCCAGTGACCGCCGCGCCTCTCTCCCCAGATCACATGAAGGGGCTGCGGGCGACCGCCCTGAAACGGAGGCTGGAGGGCAGGTAAGGGGCCTGAGGAAGGAACGGGCCCTGCAGCCCTGAGGGGGAGGCGGCGGGGCCTGGGCAAAACAACTGATGAACTGGTGTTGTTCCTAAGGCACGGGATCGGAACGGGGCAGGGACACCTCCCGCTAGACCAGGGTGCTCCAAGCCCCGTCCAGCCTGGCCTTGAACACTTCCAGGGATGGGGTAACCCGTGCCGGTGTATAACTAACCGCACTGCAAAAAGCTTTTTGCTTTTCTCTATCTAGACTCTCAGTTTAAAGTCATTTCCCTTTGTCCTGTCACTCCATGTCCTTGTCAAAAGTCCCTCTCGATCATTCTGATAAGCCCCCTTCAAGTACTGAGTGGTGGCAGTATAAGGTGTCCCCAGAGCCTTCTCTTTTACAGGCCGAACTACCCCAAGTCTCTCAGCCTGTCTCCACAGGAGAGGTGATTTAGCCCTTGGATCATCTTTGTGGCCTCCTCTGGAGCTGCTCCAACAGCTCCATGTCCCTCCTGTGCTGAGGACCCCAGAGCTGGATGCAGCACCCCAGGTGGGGTCTCACAAGGGTGGAGCAGAGGGGCAGAATCACTTCCCTTGACCTGCCCACACTGCTGGTGATGCAGCACAGGATACAGTTGACCTTCTGGGCTGTGAGTGCACAGTGCCAGCTTATGTCCAATTTTTTGTCCACCAGTACCCCCAAGACCTTCTCCACAGCCCTGCTCTTAATCCATCCATACCCCAGCCTGTATTAATACTTGGTATTGCCCCAGCTCAGGTGTGCTTGGCTTTGTTGAACTTCATGAGGATCTCTGCTGTTATTCCCTGGAAGCACATGCTGACAGTGCTGTCTGTGCTGTGAAGGAGGTCAGCAATGTGACCATGGCCAGCACTTGTGAGACTTTTTCTGGAGTGTTGAGTCCAGTCCTGGGCTCCCCTGGACAAAATGAAAAACAACCTGTGTTCTGTAGCAGGACCATCATGCTGGTCTGGTGCAGGAGTGTGTGATGTGTGAGGAGAGGGTGAGAGCTAGATGTCTTCAGCCTTAGGAGTAGGAGACAACTGGGTTTCACTGTTTGCAGGTAGGGATAGAGAAGATGGAGCCAGAGTCTTCTTGGAGCTGCATAACGAAAGGGAAAGGGATACCTTTTTCACCATCAAACATGGCAATGGCCCCAGGGAGATTGTGGGCCAATTCCCAGGCATTATTTAATTTATTAGAGTAGGTGTTGCGTCTCCTCGGATGAAATCAGAGAATCTCTCTTTGCTTGTCAGGTCTCTGCACTGTGCATGAGTAGGGAGTATTCTGTGTTCTGCTGGATGCTGACTGTCGCAAATGCCTGTTCCAGGGGTGCAGGCATTCCTGAAACAGACCTTGGTGGGTATAGACACAAGCAGAAGCCATGTGTGGGTGTGACCATTTACCTCACATTTTGTTTATATCTACACAAAACCATGGACACACAGAGGTATGTTTGGGTTTGCTGTGCTGAAGAAAAGCCTGCAAGCTTCCTGCTCTGCAGGTCTCTTCAGATGAGAGAGGGTTCTGAGCATGGGTTTTGATGTACTGGGTGCCAGGTGTTGATGTGTCGTTAGATTGTTCCTCATCTCTAAACACACTTCTCTGTGTTTTTTGTCTCCTCACAGCTTGAAGGTTAAACTGTACTGCTCACCAGTAACTAAGGAGTTGCTATTGACTAACTGGAAATACAGGTTTTGGGAGAATCATATTGTGAGTTTGTGTTTACTTTTAAATTAGCACTTTCCAAGCAGTGATTCTTGGAAAGAGCAAGCTTTCACTCCTCAGAAATATCTAAATGTTGGTGTTGATACAATGTTTCAGGACTCAAGTGTTTCCAACAGTGTGCCTTTCCTGCTGCTTGCTGTGTGGGATTAGTTTATTACTGTTTACTGTTTAATTACTTTTTCCTCCACAAAATTTTTTCCTTTTGGCCTTCATCTTTACATCAATCATATCTCTGTATTCATTTCCTTACTTTGCTCATGTCTCTTCACTCCTGTCCTTACTTAATTTCTCTTTTGCTTGAAGTCTCTTATTGCTTGAAGTATATATAATCTGTAGTTATATTATTTTTCTTTTACTTTTTTGAAAATGGACTATCTCTAACACGAAAAAGTTTTAGTGATGTAAAATTGCTGAAGAACTAAATCAGTTAACACAGAGTTTGGAGCCAAACTTCAAGTGATCAGTGTCAAGTATAGGTGTGACTTGCAGTTATTTCTTTCCCTTTGCAGATGCAAGCCACATGAAGTTGAACATTTTTTTTTACCATAAGTAAGAGAAATCACCTCTGCACACAGGAATACATGCCCTCTGTTGTTTGTGGGCTCTGCTTCTCGTAATGGGGGGCGGTGGGAAGTGCCCTAGCACAGATCTGTTCTAGCAAGATCCACTGGTGTGCCCTAGGACTGGGCTGGGATGTCTTGGGCTTTGCAGTCATCCAAAAATAAGGCATATAATTCAGCTACAGAAAGAAGAGCTGTTGCTATAAGAAGCCCAACATGCTCTAACTTGCATGTACACCTTGGCTAAGGTGTCTCTTTCATTTTTAGACAACTTTCAGGAAATTTTTTCCACTAGAAATGGAAATTCATGACTTACTATGGGAAAATGAGTTTAATTTTACAGGCTTAGCAATAGCCACAGTGAGTTCTAGAGATGTCTATGTAATGAATACCTAACCATAAACATGAAGCACAATGTTCTGTAAATCCTATAATGCAATCATTTTGTTACAGGTTGCATTGGAAGTTGAGACTCCAACTCAGATTTCTTTAATAGATGAAACATCTGGTGAGGTAAGTTACAGGAAAAAAGAGATTAGTAGATTAGTATGGGAAACACATCTTACCTGTAACATCCCAGGAGGACTAGCTGTTTTTAAAATGTATGTTCCACTCCTCACCTAGATGTGCAGGCAATGAATTCTATTTCCTTTCTTTGTTCTTACTATCATAGCATTCTTTTGGTAGTGTCTTTCCAGGGTATTTGTGATCTGCAACTTACTTATTGCTCTTGTGATTTTTTTCACTTTTTATTTTCTGGCTTATTTTAACAGCTTTAAGTGCAGAACTTAAGGGTCTAGTAGAGCATCTCCACACAAAGTGTATCCCAGGATGCCATTTCTATGATGCTTGTGGCTGCTTCATAGATGGAAAGCTGGATGTGACCCAGCAATCTGCGCTCGCAGCTCGGAAATCCAGCCGTGTCCTGGACTGCATCACAGGAACTGTGGGCAGCAAGTCGAGAGAAGGGGTTCTGCTTCTCTGCTCTGCTTTCTGGGGAGACCCCACCCGGGGTGCTGTGTCCAGCTCTGGAGCCCCCAGTACAGGAAAGATGTGGACCTGTTGGAGCAGGCCCAGAGGAGGGCTACAAAAATGATCCCAGGGCTAGAACAGTGCTCCTTTCCTGAGGAAAGGCTGGGACTTGGGGTTGTTCAGCCTGCAGAAGGGAAATCTCTGGTGAGACCTTGTAGCAGCCTTTCAGTACTTAAAGGGGGCTTATAAGAAAGATGGGGATGTACTTTTTATTAGGGCTTGTAGGGGCAGAACAAGGGGTAATAGATGTAAATTAAAAGAGGATTGAGTTAGACTAGATATAAAGAAGAACTTGTTTACAATAAGTATGGTGAAACATTGGAACAGTTTTCCCAGAGAGGTGGTTGATGGCCTATCTCTGGAAACATTTGAGGTCAGGATGGATGAGACTGAGCAGTCTGATCTAATTGAAGATGTCCCTGCCCATGGTGGGGGTGTTGGACTGGATGAATTTTAAAGGTCCCTTCCAACCCAGACTATTCTGTGATTCTGTTCACTTGTTCACCAGGAACCAAGGAAGTAGAACTGTCTTCTATCCAACTTGCTTTATAGGCACCTTACAGTACTTGGTCCTCTCTTCTAATGTGACAGGATTGTCATTGCTCTTTAGTGCTTATTGCAACGTGAAGAGACTCTCTTGATTTAAATGCTGCAGGGGCTGTGGAGAAAAATGTGTTGATTTCACAGTGCTGATGAAAATACTGGTAATACTTACTACAGTGTGTAAATACAGTTAACTCATCTCTTCCAGAAAGAAGATGTAGTGGTAACACTTCTGCCCGCTGGTCACTGTCCAGGTTCAGTCATGTATGTACTTTCAATATTTTAAATGTTTCTGCTGAGGAATTTGTTCTGTAGAGTTCTCACTAAGTACTGTTTTGGTTTTTTTTTTTCTAATTAGGAGAAGGTAGTGAATTGAAAATTCTTACTTGGAGAAAATACTACTGTGGCAGGGCCCGCAACCTTTGGTGAAGGTTGGAAAACCACTGTGCTATCTGGGATCTGTCCAGATGGAAATTGTTGTTTTGATGGGGCAGATTGCTTTCCCCTGTGCCTGATCATAGCTTTCATGATTTCAACTGTACTTAAAAATGACATACAAAACTGTGACTGAAAATAAATCCTCCATTCCTTAAATATTGCATTAAAAAGAAGGTGCCAGCTCCAGATACAGCTGCCTAATAGATGCCTTTGGCTCCAGCAGACAGCTGGGCCACCCACACTCATTTTGTGAAGCTTTTGTCTTCAACTCTGATCAGGCTGGGCACATGTTACTTTCCAGAGGTACTGAGTCTGAATTGTTTGGTTTGTCTGAAATTACTGTAGGACCAAGATGAGCCCAGTATTTCTATTATATCCTACATTAGTCATGTTGACTGCCCTAAGGAACACATCACTACCTGGCATTTAATGGTTTATATTGCTGAGTTTGACCTAAGTGTTGCCATTTACAGGTTTTTGTTTGAAGGGGAGAATGGCACTGTGCTGTACACAGGGGATTTCAGGCTTGCAAAAGGAGAAGCAGCCAGAATGGAGCTTTTGCATTCAGGAACCAGGTGAGCCATTCATGGGATTTAGAAAGAATAAAAGATCATATGCCATGGACAATTCAGGAATAATGTACTATTTTTTTCCTCATTTTTAAATTCTGGATTAAATATAATTGCAACGCTGCAGTTATAAGTCCCCTTTGATGTGTTCTTTTTAATAAAGAGGTAAAATTGTTTCCTTTTGAAAAGAGAGGAAGCAATGTATCTTAGTACTGTGGTGCAATGTTCACTCTGATACCACTTTTCTCTCCTCCAGAGTAAAAGACATCCAGAGTGTGTATTTGGACACTACTTTTTGTGATCCCAAATTTTATCACATACCAAGCCGGGTAAGTCTAAATATGCTGCCCTTAAAACTGCCAATTAAGTAACCACCCCTCTGTTAGGTAAGTCTTGCAAGGCAATGCCATTTTGCATTGTCAAATTGCAGCACGTAGGAAGTATCTTCAAAGATGATTCACAACATTTTCTGCTCTTTTCAGGAGGAATGTTTAAATGGGATCTTGGAGTTAGTGCGAAGCTGGACCTCACTGTCTCACTATCATGTTGTGTGGCTCAACTGCAAAGCTGCTTATGGATATGAATATTTATTCATAAACCTCAGTGAGGAACTTGGAATCAAGGTAATGTTTCTATGATTGTTGCTTTGGAACTGATCCACAGGAATGATTGTGGCCAGTCACTGAGCTGGCAGTGGCTCTTCAGAGGGCTGCTGTGTGTCACAGGTGTGCCTTTTTACATTAACTGCCCTTAAAAAGCTGCAGTTGTGCTCAAAATAAGTTGAATAGTTGATTTCAGTCTGGAATATTTGGACTTTCTAAGAGAAGTTAATTCCCAATTTTCAAGCTCAGTGTTTACCTCTCTCTCTTTTGTCTTGTGGACAATAAAAGCCATTTACATACAACCTTAATAGTTAGCAGACATATTCTGACTTTCTGGTGAATATTCATCCCTCTTCAGCCTGGGAGGTATGTTCTGCTTGTTCTGGATGTCCCAGGTTTGGATTCACATGTCTCTACTTGGACATTATTAGTGGGAGTAATTGTTTAAATGCCTGTCAACACCTGGGGAGAGCAGAACCACATCTGCATAGCTGCTCCAGCTGCAACCTTGCAAGCACACTCACCTAATGAAGAGTAAACTCTGCTTTCTCTAGGTGCACACGAACAAACTTGATATGTTCAGGAACATGCCAGAAATCCTGTGCCATGTTACTACAGACCGATACACTCAGATTCATGCCTGTCGACATCCTCGGGTATGGTTCTGCTGAGCCTCTGCTAACTTTGCTGTGAAAGCCTGATTATAGGTGCTCTGTTTTGGGCCTGTTGTGCTAATGAAGACTGGTGAAATGGTGGCTTCACATAAATAAGAGTGAGAACTTTGATTAGTGGGTTCGAGTTTAAAAAAAAAAAAAAGAAAGAAAAAAGGGAGAAATACATTAGCTCATGCTGGAAATAGTTTATTTGTATTTGAAACCTGGAAATTGTATTTTTAAGTGAAGTAAGACAAGCAGCAGACTAGATCAGTTGGGTATTACCCATTTAAATGTATCAAAAGCAGCTCAGATGATGCCTGCTGCAGCCTTGCACTCTGCAATTGTAGCATGTGGCATTCCCTTTCCAGGTTGTCTGTCAAGCTCCAGCTGAAAGGAGCATAGGTAGAAGCAGAGGTGGCACACTGGGCCATTGGTCTCTATGACTGAATTCCTTTCCCAGCTGTTCTAAGGAAGCAAGGTGTGACAAGGAGTGTTTCAAGGGAATTAGAAGTGAGAGGAGCTCTTGATCTACCTAGACACTATGTTGCTTAACTTCTGAAGGGAAAAAAGTCCTTGTTACACTTAATTTTTTTTCTTGCGTTGGACAGGATGATGACTGCTTCCGAGGGAACAGACTGCCCTGTGGGCTGACTTGCCAAAATGGAAATCCCCTGCACATAATTAGCATCAAACCCTCAACTATGTGGTTTGGAGAAAGGAACAAGAAAACCAGTGTGATAGTGAGGTGAGCATTTGGGCCACACAGAAGCCTGTTGTTTCAGGAGTGTATCTTGCCTGACACTTGTATAACTGAAGCTCAGAATGGACTTCAAGAGTAGGTTATGCTTGCCTGTTGTCTAAAGATGAAGAGCAGTTATCTAATTTTTTTCCTTCTCTGTTTTTTAGGACTGGGGAAAGAACGTACAGAGCTTGTTTCTCTTTCCACTCTTCATACAGCGAGGTTTGTATGCTTGTAGTACTGAATATACAGTGATTAAGCAAATGTATAGGAGTTTTGATTGTTCTGGAGTGGATGACATGACTCAAAAAAAAAATTTTGTCAATAAGAGGACATAAGGGGATAGGAAGTTCTGGATGCTGAAGACAGAGAAACTTGTTTTACTGTAGCTGCAGAGTAGCATGTTAAAGTAGGGCAGGATTGCAAACCTATTTCTTGTTCTCTGTTCTCAATGTATAGGTCACAGTTGTTTTGCCTGCCTTTGTATTTTAGGTTATTGTGTAATTATGCAATGCTTAAGTGTGGAGTTTTGGTTTTTGATACATTGTTTATCTACTGTGACTCAGTTTTGGGTAGGTTTGCCTTCTTTTCCCTGCCCACACATTTAAACAGAATTTTCTCACATTCTATCTGCTGTTGTTACTCCTCTTTCAGTGTTAAGGACTAAAAGGAAATTGGTCATGGCAGCATCCTCCCCAGAATCACACACTTTCATTTAGTGTGACTTGATCCACTTCCAAAAAGACTTCTCTTTCCTAAGAAACCAAAGCTGGATTCAGTGCTAATAAGGAATCTGTCACAAAGCTTTGTATCATACAAAATGCAGGTTATTTAGAGCCCCAGGAAGACAGTCCTCTTTTTAAGATTCTGGTTAAGCATTAGTTTGCTCTGCCATGAGGAATTTTAAGCGGGGTCATTAGGACAGCACATACAAAGTGGCAGCCTTGCTGGTGGAATATTTGGGGTGGTGTAACTGTAACACTCCTACCTCCAAGTGCAAAATCAGTTGGGTCCTGCTGTCTGTACAGATAGGAATGTAATTAGCAACCTGCAAGTGTTTCCAGTGCTCAGCACTGACAAAGCCTCAGCTGGAGCTGAGTGCTGCAAACCGGACACAATTCTCCTGGACATTTACTGTCTGGAGAGCATCTAGAAGACAACAGGGTAAGGCTTGGAACAACTGATGTGTTTTGTCAAAATGGGCTTTTACAGGGGACTGAAGGGATACTGGGAAAAGTCTTTGAGGAAGGGAATACCTGATCTGCACAACTGGGGACTTGAATTCCAGTAAGGAAAGTGCAGGTTTGAAAAGATTGACAGCAGTAAGGACAGGGAAGTGCTGGATCACATTCCAAGTTTGTCCAGCCTTTTCTTTCAGAGATAGTGATGTCCTTGTAGGAGTTAATTGCAGTGAGGTGTTAGATGAGTTCTCAGTATCCTTTCAGACCTGCTTTCTTGTTCCAGAGCTATCCACTTGGATAGAGTTTAGCTCATGAGTTACATTGGTCTTTACATGAGACCACTGGTAGTACTTCTGAGTGCGCTTGCATTAGTGCTGCCTTTAAGTGAAATTCTTAACTGTTGATGTAACTTATCAAATTGCTTCTTCTTCTTTGGAATTTAGATTAAGGATTTCCTGAGCTATATCTGTCCTGTGAATGTGTATCCCAACGTACTGCCAGTGGGTGGGACAGAGGACAAAGTAATGGAAATGTAAGTGACAAATGGCTGCTGGATGGAGGTGGTCCAAACACTGTTCTTGTAAGGACAACTCCCCGCTTGAATCCTGGCCTCTCAGAGGAGGCACTGCCTTTTACTTTCGTGGTCTGATAATTCTTTTTTCTTTTTTTTCCTATTCAGTTCTGCAAACTTGAGCTTTCTGAAGCACTGTGTGCTGAGCTAAGTGTGAGAGTTTGTATTCCACATGCTACTTCTGGCTATGTGTAGAGGCTTTTCTGCTGGTAAACTCTGGGTGGAAGCTCAATACACATTCATCTCACTGTGTTCTGTGACCCATTTCTATTTCACTGCAACTTCTCAGAAGTTTTCTTTAAAGAGGGTTTCCTCTTTAAACTTTGAACTCCTCCCCTCTGCACAGCATCAGAGAGGGCAGTTCTCTTGTGTTGCTGCAGGTGTTGGCAGCTTAGAAAGCACTCTCACAGAGCAGGAGAGCAGTGGTGTCACTCAGTCTGAACAGAACCAGGACTCCTTTTTCTGGTCCTGTTTCTTTTCTTCCTTAATTAAGAAAGGAGATTTTACACTTAACAATTACTGAATACAACAGCAGTCAGATTTTGAACCCTCTCATCTTGTCTCACGAAGCAAGGAACCTCAAGGTAAATATATTAAAATGACAGATTTTTATCTTTAAGCAGCCTAAGCTCACTGGTGAATCAAGAACTTTGCCCTAGGTATTGCTGCTTTTGCTTTAACATTTTTGCTGCAGGGCCCGTGAAAAGCATGGAGCTTTGTACTTAGATCAAGGTAAAAGATTTACTTCTGCTCCTGAAAGTGCCTGCTGAGATCTAAACATTAATTGCTTTTCTCATTCCCCTCAGATTAAAGCCACTATGCAGGTCATACAGGCGAAACACAGAACCCAGGTACAAGCCCTTAGGAACACTGAAGAGAGTCCATGAGAGGGAATTATCTGATACAGGTAAAGGTTTTGATGGTGCCATTGCACCTTAAATGCAAGTCTGAGACTAAGCAGAGGTGCCGGAAGCCTCGGTATTCATCACAGTCTGTCTGTGTGTTCAAAGCAACAGCTAGAAAAGAGAAACAGAAAATAAATTAACTTGGATTTTAGGAGAGTGAGAGAGCACTAATTGTGTAAAAACACACTTGTTTGCAGTCTTAAAATGTACTTAAAGCTCAACAACCCTTTCAGTTTTTGGATCAAGTTCCTTCCCTCAGTCCTAGACTAGCCCTAGAAAAATCTTGTTCTAACTGTCCCTCTGTGAGGCACTGAGGTGGATAAGGCATGGCAAACACTGTCAATAACGTCCTGCAAGGTCTCCAGCTGGGTTAAAGAACTTTTTCCTCAATTTATACTAAATGAATTTTTATTAAAACGTTGTTCTCAGTAAGATTCTAGCAGAGATGTGAACTTTTCTTAGTGACTTTCTTTTTCTGTCCATTTTTTGACAGATGAAGATGATCTCTTTGATTCAGAATTAACTTCTGCAAGGCCTAAGATTCCAAAACTGCAGAAAGGAGAGAGCAGGCCCTCTGGCACAGGACAGTCTGAAAATGCTGAAGGAAACATTAATGAGAGCACAGAAAGTTACAAAGCAATCACAGCTTACACCTCCCTCCAGGTTGATTTTGTGGACTGTGAGGAATCCAATGATGATGATGAAGAAGATGAAAATGATGAAGAAGAATCTGAAAAAAGTACAGTTCAAGTTCTTTCCCATCAGTCAGATGCCACTTGCACAGCAAATTTCAGTGGAGTAACTAGTGACCAACAGAAGTCTAATACTGATGTCCCTAGGTGGGATGAATTCTTTATGTGTAATAAACTGGAGGAAAGCTCTGAAAATGAGGACAACATCCCATCTTCAGCAGATGCTGGTGGGTCCCAGTCACTCTTCAGCGATTCAGATGGAGTAAGTGACTCAACACACATCTCCTCCCAGAATTCTTCTCAGTCAACACACATATCAGAGCAGGGGAGCCAGGGCTGGGATAGCCAAATGGACACAGTGCTCATCACCTCCCAGGAGAGAAGTGCCCTGGACTTCAGCAAAGGTGGGAGCAGAGCAGTCATTCCTGTGCTGCAGGAGACTGGCAGGGACAGTCATCTGGACAGTGGCAGGGAGAGGCCACTGTGGCAGAACAGACCTTGTGCCTACGATGGGGCCTGTGACTCAAAAAGCAAAGGCTGTGAGAAAGCTGCAGAGGCTGGCACTGCTCATGTTCAGGATGTGCTGGTGGAACAAAGTGATGGCTCCAGGACTCCTGACCTGGAGCTGAGGAGGGACTCCCAGAGCTCCTCTGACTTTGAAATTCCCTTGACTCCTGATGCTGAAGTGCCTCAGCCAGATAAACTGCGCCATCTATACAAGAAGCTCGCAGCAGGTGAAAACATACTCAGGGAGAAAAAAGTCTCCTGAGGACAGGTATAACTGAGCACATCGTGGTTATACCCAAAATGTTTATTAATACCTGAATTCTTTTTCTCTTTAGTGCCAATTACTATCTGCAGCCCTGCTGAGTCATGCATTTTTTTCCCCCCAGAAATACCTTACTGTCAGAACTAGGAATTTGCAGCCTGTGTAACTTTATTGTTCCTTCCATGAAATACTGACAAGGAAGTATTCCTAGGAGGGACTGTAAAAGCCTTCTACCTCCCAAGGTTCATTTCTCCAGGACTGTAAGTAGACAAAAAATGGACCAGACAAAACTAAGCGCAGAACACTAAATGAAATTTAGTGTTTATCATGAGCTCTAGGAGTTCCTTTGTAATATGATCTCAGGTTTTAATAAAATACCACAGTTAACTGTGGGGAGGAACGCAGAGGAATGACCATGTAAACAAGGAAGCAGTTGTACTTTGGCTTTAATCACTACTATCATTATTATCACTATTTAATCAGTATTCACTGCAGTTCTTTTTTAAAAACAACTGCACAACAGATTAGAGAATTACTGAGAATGTGAGGGGTTTTAAATTTGTTGCTAAACCAAATTGTTCTTTTCAAGAAGTCTCTCTTTACACTGAGCAAGTGGTGTCACCTGACCTTACTACTGAGTAAAGTACTACACACCACTGTCTATGTTTTAACTCCAACTCATTGCAAACAACTTGTCATTAGTTCTTCCATGTCTTGGTTTGTTCTGAATTGTTTTTCAGAAAAACTTAATATCCTGTAGTTCCCAAGCCACCAACCCTGGCCTGTTCTGGCAGGTAACTCAGAAACAGAAGGTAACCTGTTGTCCCAAACAGGTGCTTGCATTACTTAAGGCTCCTGTACTACAAAACTTCACTTCCTCTGCAACATTTTGTGGACTTCACCGAATTCCTTTTTTAGATCAAGACAATATATTCTCTATGCATGTGTGCCATCATAACTCTGTCTGCCAGAATTCTTAGCTTCTACCATGGAAATGTAATTCAGGTTTTAGTTAAACTGAAGTGCCTACAAAATAAACCAAAAATCCCTGTGGTTTCCCATCCAGCTGGTCTTAAGGCCCCAAGAATTAAACAGACTTCTAGCACAACATGTCTCCCCTTTGAGAGTGCCTTGAGTCTTTGTGCCATGTTTAGTGGTTTGTGAATGTTAAACCAGCCAGCATTCTCACCCTGGGAACAGGGCTAGAAGGGGACAAAGCATTGCTGTGATCTATGTATGATTTTAAGGATATTCAAAATCCATGTATTTCTCCACTGTCACCTGGCCCACTGTTTGTGGTATTTGTTAACACAGTTTCCAAACATGATTTATCAACTTTTGTGGAAGTGGTATTATAACTACCTCTGTGAATAAAGTCAGACAGAGCAGAACTACTTCTGCTGGCTCATTTTGTATCTGTACTGTGCATGTAAGTTCAGGGCTGCCTTTACAGGGTGCTCAAATACACAGGAGCCCAGTCTGCTTCAGACAAGCTGACAGTGTAAATTTATACCAGTTCTCACCAGCCCTAAACTGAAAACACATGATTTCCTCATGGTCGCTCTGCTGGAGTCCTTACAGTCCTAGAAAATTCTGGGAACAGGACAGGACTTAAGAAGTTGCAGTCTTAAGGCAACTTCTACTGCTATAGCTAATTTTGACAGGCTTTTTTTTTTTTTTTTAAGAATGACAACAACAAGAGAAAAACTAAATTTCATTTATTTTATCAAAAACTATAGGAAGATAGCAATACAGATCACACAGTATGAAAAGAAAATGTTCCTGAGCTTACAAACTGCATATTCTAATGTACACAGTTCCTAAAACAGACATTAGAAATAACCAAAAGATTGACTTAACTTGGAGATTAAATAAATAGACAATAGCTTTTCTTACAGGTGATCTTGCAGCTTTAGTTTTGCTACCAAAAAGTAAAAAGAAACCCAACAAAAACGAACAGCTGGAGGGCAGGCCACAGGCCACCAGCCCCAAAGAAGTGCAAACACTCAACTGAACTGGTGACCATGATGATGCCAACAAAGCAAAACAAAGGCAGAAGCTGGGCTGGTCTGGGTTCCCTAAGAAATTGAAAATAGCTTTTCCTCCTTTTCCAATTTGGCAATTTTCTGCCAAACTCGTAGAAACAGCAGAAGGGGTTTTAAAAGTGACACAGTGTCCCATTAAGGTAATTCACTGACTGCAATACAAATGTGCTGTGAATATGTAAATATAAAATACTGTTCAAGGCTCTAAATTGGAAAGTGGATACAGGGATTTACTTCAAATAAATACAAAATACTGTTACCTCCCAGAATATAAATTAACAGATCTTTATTTATGGCAGAAGATAACACACATATCCTTAGCAAACAGCAGTGTTCTTCCAGTGCTGGTGATAACATTCCCTGCCTCGGGACAAGGCAGATGCTGAGCTCCAGCACACCTGCCACAAGTGCTATCTTTTAAAATGCACCTACTTGCAATATTTAAATCAAATTGGGCGCAAACATCGAGATACAGACACTGGAGCCCGCCCTGTGCCCCGGGCGCGGGCGAGGCCACAGCCAGGAATCCTTTCTTGCCGCAGCCGCTCTCTCCATCCTGCAGCGACAGGGCGTTGCGGACTGCAGCGGATTAACGAGCTGGAGACTGCAGATTCCACCCCCATAGAATGCATCGCTGACTCGGGCTACATGCAAGAGAAAGCACTAATGACTCCAAACGATGCAAGATCATCTAGAGTTTGCTAACATGAAAGCTCCACATTCCATTTAAATTAAAAAAAAAAAAAAATCATTAGAGAATGTAGCATGATAAAAACTGACTAGATTCAGCATTTATCCAAGTGCATGAATACAGGTGAGCCTGGTCACATCAAGTACTTCCAAATCTAAACAAACTTTTTCATATGCATTAAACAATATAAAGTCTCTACTTCAACGTATATCTGTGTATATCTGTATTGGAGATTACAAAACTCACACAGCATTTCCAATGGCCCACGCTCTGCATCTCAGCTGTGATACTGATTTGGGCTAATAGCACATAAAATGTGATTTTATACCAAAGAGCCAGATCTTCAGTGCAAATGCAACTGTGCTTCTTAATGAACAACCTGTATTATCCTTTGAAGTGTCAGTAATTAACAAGGAATTTAAGGCATTTGCTAACAATAAGTAAACAATTACATGCTGGCTACTTGACTTCATTTGCCTGAGCCAATAGCTGGGCACCTTATAAAGGTAACTAGCTGACCTATGATACATAGCTAGCATCCAGTTATGGAGCATCCATTTATGGAGCAACATTATTCTGCCTGACCCTGTCAACTTTTACATGACTTGCATGCAATATGCAAGTTTTACGAGCTTTTAGTCCGTGAGAATAAAGCACTTGGATCATCCCTGGAGCATGGACCTTGGCTGTAACTCCACTCTTAACCCTCTTCAACTGTTGTTTTGAAGCCAAGCAAAACTTAGCATACGTTATGAACAGATCGAGACAACTTTAAAATGATCAGGAAAAAAAAAAAAGACAACTCAAGCAGCTGAAGAACAGCATGTTTCTCAGCTTTTACATTCAAGAACATCTTACAAATGTCTACAGGAAATGGGTATACTCACCCCTAGTCTAACTTCACTGAAGTTAACAATTTTGCAACCAGAAAATACAGGCCTAGTATCTTAGAAGTCTGTCGCTAGATAAAAAAGTCACAGTATATAAAAACTTAATGGAAACCAATTGTGAATATACATCAATTTCCAGGGTACTTCAGATAACTGAGCACACCTCCACAATGCATCAGCTTTGTTAGACAATGGGCTGCTCTCCCTATCTTTTGCTATCTATTTCCAAACTGTAGTCAGCAATTTGTTTCAGCCATGACTGCCAAATTTCTGTAATGAAAACAAACAGCGAATGTTACTACCAACAATAGAACTGCAGTCCTCCTACAGCATCCTAACTAAAAATCAGAACATAATAACTGAAAAAGCTTCTACATAACAGAACATCAGCTAAAAAGTTCAAGTTTTACACCTGGGATCTGCTAATACTAATTACTTCACTTGGGTGGAGTTCCATGGACATTTTACAATTTGCATTCCTATGAACCTTCATTTACACAATGGCTGTCCTTAAGTCCTCTCTCTGGTGCCATAAATGTTATTGCTAAGATCTTGAAGCTTTTCTTTATATAACAAAAAAGCAAAAGGACTGTCAACTATGATTTAGGATTCAAATCAAATGCCTCCTGACTTCTCAAGGTACAGAAAATGTGTAACAGCACTTCATCCCACTGCAATCAGCTCCTGAAGGCCTATGGCTGTAAGCTTACACTCGAATATTGATGGCAAGTTGAACATGAGTCAGCAGTGCCCTGGCAGCCAGGAGGGACAACCCTGTCCTGGAGGGCAGCCAGGCAAAGCATCACCAGCCAGTCGAGGGAGGGGATTGTCCTGCTCTGCTCTGCACTGAGGCAGCCTCACCTTGAGTATTGTGTGAGGTTTTGGGCACAATATAAGAAAGATATAAAACTATGAGAATGTCCAGAGGAGAGCAATGAGGACGGTGAAGGGCCTCGAAGAGAAGCTGTATGAGGAGCAGCCGAGGGCACTTGGTGTGCTCAGCCTGGAGGAGACTGAGGGGAGACCTCACTGCAGTTACAACTTCCTCATGAGGGAAAGAGGGACCAGGCACTGATCTCTTCACTCTTGTGACCAGTGACAGGACCTGAGGGAATGGACTGAAGCTGAGTCAGGGAAAGTTTTGGTTGGATATCAGAAAAAAGTTTTCCACTGAGAGGTGGTTGAGCACTGGAACAGGCTCCCCAGGGAAGTGGTCATAGCATCAAGCCTGTCTGCATTCAAGAAGGGTTTGGGCAATGCTCTCAGGCACATGGTGTGACTCTTGGGGTATCCTGTGCAGGGCCAAGAGTTGGACTCAATGATCCTGATAGGTCCTTTCCAACTCAGCATATTCTACGATTCTATGAATATTGAAATCAAGGTACATTTTAGAGTTTTCTTTGCATACATTTTACTGCTTCCTAAACAACAGTTCTAGAAAAATCTATTTTTAATCCCCGTTATCAATTTTGTATTTGCCTGAAACACTACAATCTCTTTCTTTGGCCAATGCCATTTCAATTACAAACACAATGCCTTGTTTTCACCGTCCTTATTTACATTAGATGTAAGAATACTTGAATATATGTGTGAAAGAAGAGTCTTCTTAAAACACATTTAAAAGAGAACAAAGTATTTGTGACTTTGGATACCCGAACTCAGTTGAGATAACCTCTGCAACACACGGCTCCACATTTACAGACAGTTCTGATCCTCTTTTTGGATGGGCTAAGACCATCAGCAGAGTCTGAAGTCAGATCTATTGAACCTGCAACACAGATAAACACAAGTATGGAAGTTTTAAAAGACAGACCATGCCTGGTATTCAAACATCTTCTAAAGGCCTTCTAACACCTCAGATCAAAGGGTTGTGTGTGTTGTAAATTCTACTGACACCCTTGTTACAACTACTTGTACAAGACCTAGGATACACATCAGAATCCAAAACTCAACAAACTCAAACCCTCAGACCTGTATCCACATGGATCAGCTGGGAATGCAGTTGGCTTTGACTGTCAGTGTCACAGCCACCACATGGAGAAAGAGGAGTTTTAAGGATTCCAGATTAATTTGGCAGTGTTGCGGTTTAGCCCAGCTGGCAGTGAAACACCACGCAGCCACTCACTCCCACTGCAGTGAAAGAGGGAGGAGAATCAAAACGAAAACTTGTGGGTTGAGATAAGAACTGTTTAATAATGGAAACAAAGTAAAATATAGTAATAGCAATAATAAAAATGATAGTAAAAGAAAAATACAAACACAAATTATGCACATTACAATTGCTCATCACCCCATCCCTGAACTCTGATCAGCCCCTTCTGGGTAACTCCCCAGTTTCTATACTGGGCATGACATCCTGTGGCATGGAATATCCCTCTGGTGAGTTCAGGTCACCTGTCTATGCTCCCTCCCAGCTTTTTTTAACGTTTTTTTGTGTGCTGGCAGAGCATGAGACACAAAGAATCCTTTACTTAGGAAAAACATGACGCAGCAACAACCAAAACCTCAGCGTGTTATCTCATCCTGAATCCAAAACACAGGACTGTACCAGCTACTGAAAATTCATTAACTCTTAACCCAGCTGAACCCAGGACAGTCACAGAATGTTCCACAGGACCATACATCCACAACTGAGGTCTACAGACACAAGAATCCAGAGACAAACCTATGGTGCCTTACATGGCTCAGCTGTTAAAACTGCCTTAGTAACTATCATTATCAGAATATTTAGACAGTAGTTTATCTGAAATGCCCATCTGAATAAAGGAAAGCTTTGTTTAATGGTAGCCTGACCATTCCTTTCCTTTGAGCATTTCTGGGACAAACCTTCAAAATCATTTGACTCATCAGACAATCCAACTGTAATCCCTGCTGTGAGTTAGGAGTGCTGAGGGAAGCAATGCACTAGAGATGGAGGCAAAAGCTTCTGGATGCAGTCTTGTCTGCACATGTCAGAAGCAATGACTGTTCTGAAATCCAGAGCTGTGTTAGGGAGAGCGGTGCCTGAGCTGAGATGCCATGATTTTTTAAATGCTACCAGAAGGCAGGCTGCAGTAAAACCCACCAGTGCCCCAGACCTCCCACAATAACCCTGTTAAAGTGTGCAGACCTTTCATTTGGTAGTCAAAGGTTAGCTCTTCTCCAGCCTTGATGGTTCGGGTAGAAAACAGTGCTATTCGAGGAAGACGCAAGTCGAGGTTGTCAATAAATACATTGAAGACTTGAAGATTTGGATCACACTGCAAGCAAAAATGAATGCAGCTTCTGTTAAAGAAAAATTAACACTAAATTTCGCTGAAGTGTTTAAATAAACCAAGGTCACAGGAAAGGAAGAATGGGTTGTTCTCTCAGTGACAGAAGTTTGCAATTAAGTAATCTTCTGAAATCAACAAACTGAAATAGCGCTCAAGAACATTCATAGCTCAGATTCAAGTCCTTCTAGGAAGGCAACCTTTACACAATATGGAGACCACATTAATATGCAATAGCCAAAAAAAGAACAAACAACAAGGGCACCTTCAAAGAAGACAACAAAAATGATGCCAAAGCAATCAGAAGTACATTCAGAGGTTAGTATTTACCTACAGAACCTATAAAGAGAATAAAAGTTGGAAAAAAAACTAAAAAGAACCTAGCATTTCAAGTCTCACACACTCACTAGTCTGTATTTATTTAAGCACTGCTTCCAGCTCAGAAATAACATGTTCATAATATGCATAAATTTCTATTGTGAATTGCAAAGCTGCTTGGCTTCTGAATTCTCTGCCATAGGCTGGGTGGCAGGTCAAAGGATACCAAGCAGGAACTAGAAAACACTTCATCATTTATTCTGGATTAAGTGTCAGAAATCAGTAGCCCCTGAGACTGTTAAACTCTGCATGCTTTTTTGCTCTTTAATAGTGAAATATATCCCATGTTAAAGAATCGGAAGTGAAGTTACAGACATTTAACTTTACACTGAAGAATGAGAATACTTCACTCCCATTTCCGAAAGTGAAGAGCAACTGCTCTATCTAAAACTTTTCTTCATCCTTCTCTCTGGCAAAACTGCATGAAATACAAGTGTCATCATCTCACAAATCTGAAGACATGAATTTTCTGTATTTGTAGAACACTGCATACCTCACAAACAATAGATCAGTAAGAAATAATAATTTTTAGTTCAGGAATCTTTACAAATGCAGTCCAGCCTTCTTGCTTTAGGTATTTCAGCTGAACTTGACTAAAACACTTTTAAAAAATTTCTCTTTAAAATTTATGTTTGAGTTCTCTCTCAAGTTTAGGTTTAGGAGGGAAAATTATATTTCTCCCCTGCAGGTAGTTAAGAAAGCACAGGCATTTTCATTTTTTCCCCACACCAAGTTTGAAGGATGAAATTCAGCACAATGCCCCATCCTGCCCTGTTACAAAATAACACATCAATTCCTGTCATCTTTGACTCCTCATTAATTTTATTAAGGACCTGTCACATGTTAAGTATTTCAGTTACTTGGAGAAAACACATCCAAGCCAACCCTATTTTGGTTGTCTAGAACAAGATGATTCAGGGACAAACCCAGTCCTACCAAATGTCCACTTCAGGCAGCATCTCACTCCTGGATTTTTGTAGGCAGTCTCAGTCCAAGTAAGGCCAACTATTCCATTCTATTTCTTATGTCATCTGACTGACTGGCATGGAACTACTCTAGAAAAAACTGATTACGGTTAAGAAAATGTTTACAACAGGAGAAAATATTTCTGGCACAATTAGGATAATTCTCCAAATTCTTAGTATACAAAACAAGGTCTTACGCTGTGATTCACAAAGTGGGACACATTTCCATATCGAGCTGCATCTACTGTAAATTCATCTGAGTCATAATCCAAATCAAACAAGTATGTATTTCCCTGGTTGTCATAGAGCTGGCCTCNAAATTAATTAAAACAAAAATCAGAATCAAGTTAGAAAAAACTTTACTTAGTAAGAAAAACCACATTCAGTTTTTTATGTTGTCGTTCATCTTGAATGAAGAATACATATATACAGTTAAACTAATCAGTGACTGAGGCTTCTCTGGATGCAATTTGTTTACAGCTGATGCACAGCACTGCCTTGTCTCAGGGAAAAAAACATATCAGCATCTTCTATTAAGAGTTTTGATGACAATACTATCAACAATTTCTATCTAAAGTTTCTATATACACACATACTCAGCCTTATTTACTTCATGTAAAATCAATTTTCGTCTTTCTCCCTTTGTACAGATGAAGATCAACTGGTATCAATCTTTAAAACCCAGTCACATTTACAGCCCCACTGTTCATTTCCTACCTCCTCAGAAGCATCTCTTCCTGCTATTTTTTGACTGCAATGAAAGATCCCAGCCATTACAACTCACACAGACACATCACTTCACAAGGCTCAATCTATGCAATCAGGCGAGCTTGTCACTTGCAACAAAAGAAACAGCTTAAGCAACTTCATCTGCAGCCTGTTACCTTAAATGTATTATGTTTATTATAATTTCAATAAAGAAATCATAATCTGGCAGCAAGATGGATACAAAAGGTGCTGAAATTGAACTATAAATCCCTCTAAAATCTTTCTGACAGATGAGATTTTAGAATTTTGTCAGCAGCTGGAAGTAGATTCAGGTGAAAGGGTAAATACACACTCTTTCCTTTAAGCAACAAACTTACATAATCACCTTTCTGCATTAACCTCTCCAGAGACACTTGGAAAATATGACCTCTTGTATATTTACAAGAAAGGCAGGGCCAGGAGAAGTTAGATTTGGGTCATGGAAGATATACAATTAAGACCATGAACATGTCTACAAAGGGACAGAAGGAAATACTTTGAGTCAACAAAGTAGCAAGGCAGATTTGTGGTAGAAATGTAACAGACTGGATCAGAGAGGCTGCCAGGAGCTGCTGGTGCAGAGAGCCCTGAAGCAGAGCAGAGGCTGAACCACATAAACACAGTGCAATACAAAGTCTCAAGAGTAACTCAAGCTCTGTATTTTATACCACAGAAGTTCTTTTTGCCATAGTATGAGATTGAATAAACAGATAATGTCCATACTATGAGACTTATTCTTGCTGTTTATCAAGAGTAATAAACATGCTTGGAAATATTACCTTAGAAGTTCAGACAAAACAGAAAGAGGACTGACAGAGTGCAGGGAGTTTCATAACAACTGTGCCTCAGGAACAGCAAAAACTACAATAAAAGATCAGGGAAGAATGAGGATTATGATTGCCATGAAAGAAATTAGGGACTTGTCTTTAGAAATACTACTAGGGCACGTATCTGAAATAATTCTTCAGTGCCATATGGGATAAGCATTCTCTTTACATTTAACCTTTTACAACTGCTCTGGAATGAAAGAATGTTCTGGACAATATAATTTTGTTGATGGTTTGCATGTTTATTTATCTGTCTACTCAAAAGCAGACTCATCTATTACACAGTAGAACCACAGAGTATCGTGAGTTGAAAGGGTCCCACAAGGATCATTGAAGTCCAACTCCTGACCCTGCACAGATCACCTCAAGAGTCACACCACGTGGCTGAGAGCATTGTCAAAACACTCCTTGAACTCTGTCAGGCCTGGTGCTGTACCATTTCTCTGGGGGGCCTGTGCCCAACCACACTCTGGGTGAAAAAGTCAAAAAGCATTAAAACTGAGAGAAAGCTCAGAGACGTCATCTAACATTTCCTTTATTGTATGTAATTCACCTAAGAGATAAATACATACCTCTCCAACATACTCCATCACAAAACTGTTAGTTTTAATTTTCTGGAGGGTTTTTACTCCCCAACCACGGCCATTGCTGGTTCTGAAGATGCAAAGGGAATACGGTGTACCTTTCTGCACTATCCTATTTGGGCAGTCAGGCCCACACCTACAATATGAATTGCACTCATAGATGGGCAAGCCAGGCTGGATTGTTAACTTCTTATGTTTATTGTAAGCCAAAATAAACCCAGCCTCCTTTGGACAGCACTTCTCAGCAGGGCAGTCAGCACATTCACAGCCAGTCGTTATTCCATTGAGCACGTTAATTCCTGGAGCAGGTTTATACTCATTAATGTAGTAGAAGTCTAAGGGAGGGCCTTCAAGATCCACGGTGTTTTCTACCAGAATCATTGCTTTATGATTCTTTTTCCTGTTGAGTTCTTCTTTCCATCTCTGCAGAGCTATTCTTTGCTTAGCCTTCTTTACAACGTAATCTGCAATGGCAGGTTTCAGAGCTTTAATATGGTTTCTCACTTTCAGTGTTTTGCCTTCGCTCACCCGAGACAAGTATTCATTCTTGTCACTGAGAAAGTTTTGAAGAAGCAATGGGCAGTTCAGATGCTTCTCAGGTTCCCAAGTATTTGAAGATTCTGGCCATCCTTTCCATTTCACAAGATAGTATTCTTTGCCCTTGAAAGAAAAACAGAGATTTAGCCACAGTTCCTTTTGCTGCAATCCAGCATCACAGAGCACACAGACAAACACAAGAGCTCTGGAGGTTGGGGATCAGCACACAGTGCAGAAGGCCTCGATGTCCCCACAACAATTACAGTTGGGGAGAGGTAGAAAAATCAAGTTTTTTGTTTGCAAATTAACAACAATTTTGCATTCTTTACATAATCATCTCTAGTGGCAAAGAAATCAAGAGGTGGGATGAATTCTCATTCCTAATGGCATACCTGGAAGAGGAAGAGGAGGCTAGTTTGTCAAGGCAGGTGGCAAGTTATGCTAACTTGCTGTATGACTCGTATGCACAAGCAGAATGTAGTTGTAACACATACAGAACAAAAAAAATAAATCCAAAATTTAGCAGAGAAAAGTCTAAAACCCACTATTTATCGTATCAACCATCCTCCCACAGCAGTAATTAGTTTGATACATGTAATATTGTAGTTACAATGAAGCAGTGTACATTTTGTATTTATTTTAGACAGGCCAAATCACTGTAACAAGGCCAAATCCTGATACTGAATTTCACTGGAATCCAGTTGCAGCACATGGCCCTAACTGTTCATCAAACAGAGTGAAAGAAATACAGACAACTGTCTGCAAATAAAGGAGAGGCATCATGATTAATACCAAGCCACCAACTAAAGCATCAGCATCTTGTTTAACTTCTAGATATGCAAAGGCGAAACATTTTCATGTTCTAACACTTCTGTAATTTCAGGAAGAGATTTTCCTTCCATATACCAAAAGCAGCAGTTTACACTGCTTTCAGTTTACAGTTCACAGATTAAAATATATTTAATTTGATGCCAGCAAAAGCTTTGTCCTCACTGCCTGCTGCTTTACATTATGAGCAAAACTACCTTTGGCTCGCTTCCAAATTTCAGCTGAAAGAGTGATCAAATTGGTCTGTGTTTCTCTTACCTCTTCTACCTTGTAGTCACACAAATATTCCACCTCATAACTCTTTAGACTCCTCTTGGTGATTCCAATGGATTTACATCTGAGATTTTCCTTCCTACATAATTCTTGGAGGGTCTCAAGTGAAGCTAGACATGGCACATACCAGGCTACAATAAGAAAATCGGTAAAGAATCCTATTTAATGTCTCGGCTAAATCGAAACCATTACGCCTTACCCCAGAGTCCCCACATTACCATTTGTGACAGCCCTCAGCGAGTCTCTCGTACGGCGGCAGCGCCTCAA
>VXBX01009752.1:740353-753978 GCA_013400415.1 Scytalopus superciliaris | reverse complement strand
TACGGCGGCAGCGCCTCAAACTCACCCCGCCTGCAAAGCGGGTCGAGCGGAACACGCCAGTGATTCCCTCCCTGCACCTTCACTCTGCACGGCACGCTCAGTTATACAGAACAGCGAACGCTCTGCTGCGGCGAGAGCCGCCCCGCAGCCGGGACCCGCGGCACGCACGGAGGGAGCCCCCCACTCTGCAGCGGGCCGGGCTCCTCGCCCTGCAGCCATGGAGACCGGCCGCGGCACCGACACGCGGCCCCCCTGCCTTCCAGAAGCATCGCGGGTGCCCGGCCAGCCGGGCCGCGTGAAGGGACGGGAACACCGGGATGCGGGGCTGGGATGAGGCGCGGCGCGGGAGCCGCGGGGCCGGGACTGAGGGAGGGAGGGANCGGGGGGGCCGGGACGGAGGGAGGGAGGGAAGGGGCGGCGGGGCCGGTCCCGCCGGAGCCGGGCGGCGGGGAGGGAGCGGCAGCGGCTCCCAGGGTAAGGAGCTGGCAGGAGTCTGTCCCACCGACCCGACCCGTCCCGTCCCGAGTTGCCCCCGCAGAGCCGCGGGCGGGCCCGTCCCCGCCGCGCTCCCCCCTCACCTCCTCGCCAGTCCTCCATCTTGGGGGCGGCCGCCCTGGCCCCGCCCCCCGCCGGAAGGGCCCGGCGCGCGCGCGATCCGCCCCCCTCCCCCTCAGTCCGTGAGGGGCGCAGGGGGAGCCGGGCGGAGTTACAGCTCCCACAGGGCCCCTCACACACAAAAAGTTACGGCGCGATCGCACCGCCCTCCTCGCAGGAGGCGCTTCCTCTTTAATGCTGCTTTCACAGAATCCGTTAGGTTGGAAAAGACCTCCCCATCCAGCCCCCTGGCCGCGCACCGCCGTGCCGCCCAGCCCAGCCCACAGCGCCCTGCCTAGGCTTTCCCTGGACACCTCCAGGGTGCCCAGCCCGTTCCAGTGTCTGTCGGTGAAGAAAATCGTCCTGATGTGCAACTTAAACCTTCCCCGTGGTTCCCTCCCCGCCCCCGCCAGAGAGTCGGAGAGGAGGTTTCAAGCTCAGCCCAAACCCACAGACCTGCACACAACCAAACACCCCCTGACCGCATCCGACACGGGTTTCTGCCTCCCTGTCTCTTCAAACCTATTTATAAGGCTGTAGAACTCCCCTGCCCCTACGTTCCCCGATTCTGGGTTTTCCAAGGTCCCTTTCAGAAGTTTTCACAGAGGAGCTGGTGAACTACAGGCCTGTCAAGTCTCACTTCAGGGGTAAAATTACAGAGCTTACTCTGGGAGGTGTTAGAGAACACGGGGAGGACAAGGCAGTCATTGGTCACAGCCGGCACAGCTGTGAGGAAAGCCTTGCAGGACAAACTGAATTTGCTTTTGCAAGGAGGAAACCCACCTACGTTACCAGGGGAAGTCAGCTGATGTGCTCTCTTTGGAGTTCAGCTGTTTTTTAAGCTATTAGAGAGCGTCCAAACAAGGGCAACAAAGATAGAGGGCCTTGAGAGGAAGCTGGACGAGGGGCCTGGAGAAGTCTGAGGGGAGACCTCGTCACCTACAGCTTCCTCACAAAGGAAGCACAAGGGCAGGCACAGATCCCTCTGGGGACCAGCGACAGGATCCAAGGGAACAGCATGAGCTGGAGCCAGAGAAATTTAGGTTAGATATTAGGAAAAGGTTCTTCCCCCAGAGGGTGGCTGGGCACTGAACAGGCTCCCCAGGAAGGTGGTCACAAGCACCAAGCCTGTCTGAGTTCAGAGAATGTTTAGACAACATTTTTAGACATATGAAGTGAGTTATGGGGTTATCCTGTGCAGAGCCAAGAGTTGGAATGATAATCTTTATGGATCCCTTTGAACTCAGGATATTCTATGATTCTATGAACTATTTACTTATTTTCCCAAGATCAAAGAGCCAGGGATAAGGGAAGCCTAACTTTCCCCTTTTCAGAGGCTGCTATGCAATATAGTATCTATTCCTTTTGTGAGGTTGGAAGGCTATTGAAATACAAGACAATTTGGGAAGCCTGTATTAAAACAGGTAATTGAACACAGGTCTCTTCAAATCCAGACAGGCAGCCTTTGCTCTAGTTTCTGTATCTGATTTTGAGGCTCTAGTACATTTTTAGTATTTTACAACACCTGGCTATCAGTGTTGAACTGTTGCCCCTTAACTGCACATTAGGCCAAGACCCTCAAATCCCATAACTACACATGCCAGCTCCATCTCCTTACTGAAAAGTCCTGCCAGCTTATACCCAAATATATGGCATGCAAGTTAGAACAGTGCCACACAGAATGGAGAATGCCAGATCTGCATAAAAAAGTGTATTTTAATAACACATAAATAAGCACATTTAATTCTTACACACATTTTTCAGGTAATACCACAAAACCATTTTACAGTATCTCCAAAAAAACCCCAACCAAATCTGCTCAATAGGCCAGCACAAATGGGTACCACCTTCATGGTTTTGGGCAACATCAAGACCTCATAGAATTTCAGTAAAACTTGGTACAGCTACCAGAGAGTGGATTTTCACCAGTGCAGTTCTTGCTGAAGCCACAGGTATACTGGCTGAATGGCACCTGAAAAGTACCTGAAAGGAAAAATCTTGAGACTGTATAATACACTTGTTGCTGAACCACAGGCACAAGCATTTGTGCTTTGCATCTTTTAAATCAAGTGCTGATAATTCAATGACCTGCTGCCTGCATGTCCTGATTAACATTTTGCACCACACTCTCCACTCCACATAGATTTGGTGGCAAATTAACATTTTACTTGAGTTTAGTACAGTCCTCTCAGAATCATCAGACATCCCAGAGAGTCACTGCTTTGGCAGAAAAGCCAGTAAGAAACAAAAATCAACTTAGAAAAAATACTGCCTTTCAAAACACACTATGATGCCACTTCAACAGTGATGATTTCACATTTTCCAGTATCTTGATCTGTGCAGGTAACATGCAAGGAGCCATCCCTAGATAAAAAAAAAAGGGATATGTTTAGGATTCAACACAACATTCAGGATGCTACTGCATGCTCCAGGAAGGACAAACAGTAGGCTTCACACAGATGAAAGGAAGAAAGATCAGCATCAAAATATCCAGGGAAGAAAATGCTTCAACACAGATTAAATTGGTTTATGAAATTAAGTTTAGTTTAGTGAGTGTTTAGATATGCACTTCTTGCCTTTAAAGTATCTATTTTCTCTACATATGCTGGAACAGATCCAGGAATGCATTTAAATTCTGTAATTGAGTTTATTCAGTACAGGTTTGTAAACAGAATATGCAGTAACATTATTTAAAATATTCATTGTGAGAACTGAGTAACAGCAACAGACTACTAAGAACATCTTTTCAAAGCATGAGAACTTTACTTTTTAAAAGTGTAAGTAGTCTTTAAATTCCAAGGATCTACAAGGAAAACCTTAATTTTGAAAATTCAAGAATTAGGAGACAATATTGAATCCTACTTCAGCTAGACATACAGTCACACAAAATATGCAGATAGAAATAGATGTTTTCTACTGAACTTTCCCTTTTTCACCTGAATATTACTTAAATCTCCTTTAAAATAATGCCATTCTTCTGCATAACAAAGTTGCCTCTATAACCCCCAGGACGCTTTCCTTATCAGTGCTAAGTGCAAATCTCTGTACAACAAACAAGGTGTTTCAGGTGAGGTCTATTAACAGGCATTAATATACCTGATAGCCATCATAAGAAAATTAAGTATTTTGAACTCAAATAGCAAGTAGGGATTTAGTTTTTCAGCAACATCTAGACAACTTCTGTATTATTTAGAAAAAGCAATATGAACTTCAGAGCAGCCCTGAGAAGATAAATATGCTTTGACTACTCAGAATTCCACCTTCTGATATCTTTATAAACCATTCAGGCTATTTCAAATGAGCCCAAGCACTCCTATTAAGTTCTAAGGAAGTTAGAGAAATTTCTTCAATATCATGCCATCCATATTTCCCATCCTGGCATAAAACACTTCGAACTTTCAAAAAAACCCCCTCAGATAATTCTGTAAAAAATACATTTATCAAGCCTGATTTCCCATGGCAGTGTTCCTCTAGTTAACAAAGCTATCTCTGAAAGCACAGAACCATAGGTTTTCAGTGTAAATGCTGCAATTCTTCATGGATTCTTTAATAACTAAAAAAAAAAAAAAAAGACAAAATATTCCTCAGTTTTTCCCAAGAGTGTGGGCATTCAGCAGAACTACCCAACCCCCCTCCACAGGAAATTTGAGATCCTAACCACTGCCACACATGGTTAAACTGATCAACAGTTTGAAAGTTGCTAAAAATAACCTATACAATTGTGTTAAGCTTTATTTCTTTAGAAATCAAACTGAAAACACTGAAAGTACTACAGAAAACCCACATTCCTACAGTTTACCCTGCCAGGACTGTACAGCCCTGTAAGCAATGAAATGCTGAAATTTCGCAATACAAAATCAAACATTCTGTAACAGGAGCAAAGGCTGCTTGTCACAAGCATGACACAGCAAGGTAAACAGCAGAACAATGAACGTTTTGGGTACCTTTTCATAGTGAGAACAGTCAGTATATCATGTAGGCCATCCTCCTTTTTATCTAAATCCTGGAGTACAATCTGTAAGGGGGGAAAAAGAAAATCATTACATTTTTACATTTTTTGTAATTACAAATCTCATCCCAGGTGAGCTCNAAGGGGGGAAAAAGAAAATCATTATCAAGTCCTCCAAATCCTTGCGGAGCGGCTTAATGGAAGTGACACAACAGCTAAGATGTGCAATTCATTCTGTTTAGCAACTTGTACTGGTAATTACAAATCAAAGCATGTTCTAGCAGACTCCCTTCATCTGTAGTAAAAATGTATGTATTTTTAGCTCTTTGCACTATTGTTTCTGTGGTTTTGTTTCAGGATCTATCACCGAGATAGATGGCATACCTACCACTGCCACAGACTACAGTAAGAGCTGAGCATCTTCCTTTACTTAGGATCAGTTCTCTAACTATTAGGTAACAGCCTTTCCCTATATTCTTAAAGATATTTGGGCAGGACTAAGGTGGTATAACAATCTTCTCAAATATTCTACCAGTTTCAGACACATCTGCCTCTTCCCTGATGTTTTCCAAGGAAAGCACACATCACTGTTTTAAACAAGCAAGTGTACTCTCTGTAGATTGACTCCTGAGTAATATCTTTAAATCCTCACTTGATATAAACATACCATCTTACAACTGTGAAAAATCAAATTTAATATTTAATACCAAGATCCTGTCCAATCTAGGAAGATCAAAAAGTAATCAACAATACACACACTAACTATTTCACTATGTCCAGCAGTTATATTTTTACAATGTTGAAGATCTGTGCACTGCTGGACTGTCTGGAATCTCTCATCCCAGGTGAGCTTACTACAGTAGTGCCAAACATCAAGCCCTGACAGCAACACAGAAATTCAAAATTCAGTCTCTTTACAAAGTGCTTCAATAGTTTGCATGTGTAGAAGAACGATTGAAGACTGATGCCAGAGAGATGCTAATTTTCTAACAAGTTTCCATAGTGGTGGGATTGGATTCCATCTTTTTTTCAGATCCTACTGATTTTCCAGTGGCTGCTATTAAAAGTGCACACAAATGTGTACATGCTCACCTGTGCAAATTTATCTTCTTCATTCATGGGACCTTTCCCCAACGACTCATACAGTTCAAGGCACACAGAAGAAATGTTTCCAGGAGCATGCAGGGTGTGCTGCCTTCGAGCTGGCAGTGGTGTCCCTGATGGAAATAGCACTGTGAATTTGTCAGCCCCTGACTCGTCTACTCCCTTTAAAAAGAAAAGAAGAGTTCATGCCTTTCTCTAAGTGCTTCACTGAGCTGGAAGCATTACAACAATGCTGTACAAGAAAAGAAATCCAAGATTCATTCCCTCTGTCACATTTACCATCACAGCAAGTAGAAGAAAAATATTGACATTGCTATAAATAAAAACTCCAGCTATCACAAAATAAGAAAAATATAATCTATCTCTCCTTAAAATCATGCATTTTTTTCTGCTGATTTTTTTGTCAATAAACCTAAGTTACCACATACTGCTATCTATAGCTAAATCTGTAGAAGTAATAATAAAACAATTCTGTTTCTCTAACAATAATCATGCATAATTAATGCTATATATTCACTGCAGCAGTAAAGTTTTCTAATATTCTAATTTTAGCCTCACCTTCAGAAGAATATCTTTGGCAGAACACTCAATAAGTGCTTCTTCTTCCAACAAGGTATTCTCTTTTCCTAGCAGAATTCCTGCCTCTATGGCTGCACCAATGGGAATAACTTCATCTGGAGGAATTGAATTCAGTAACTCCACAGTTGGGAAAATGTCTTTGATCAGCTGCTGTAGCTTTGGGATTCGAGCAGACCCACCACACAGAACTACCTGGAAAAGATGCCGTAATGATTTCAAGTCTTTATTCGATCAAATAAAACAGACAGGTCACAAGCTGTAGTACAGAAACACAAGCTGCTCCAGGATATTTTATCATCTGTAGTTGTTAAAACAAAAACCAATGTAATCTTTGGTTGACTTCTGACCCTTTTGTATTTGAAATTAAAGAAATAATAGTTTCTTGAAAAAGTGTTTCCTATAGCAAGAATCAGCCAGATAAAATACAGGAGTTCTAAAGATCTTGAATTGATAGACTGTGTGATCTCAGTCAAAAATTATTAAACATATCATGAAATAATCTCAGTCTGCAAGGAACACAGGTGCCATAAATATGGTTCTTGGGGAGTTAAGCACACTATTATTACCTTATTAATATCATCTGCTGTAAACCCAACTTGCTGCAAGAGGTTTTTAATGGCTTCTACACATTTACTAAAAAGTGAAGAACAGATAAGTTCAAACCTGGCCCTAGAAGAGAAAAAAATAAATACAATGAAGAAAGGTCATCTCATCCACAGCGACAAACACCAGAAATGGAAGAATGATAATTTTTAGAATATACTTTGGTTCTCTAGCTACACCTGGTATTTAGGGATTTAAAAAAAAAAAAAAAAAATATATATATCCTCTTTCCCAACTATTAATCTCAAAGTGATTTTGTTGTTGTGAAAGTATATGTGCTATTAATTCCATCATTAACGCCTACATGGAATGCACATTCATTCTTCTTCAGTGTACTCTAGAGAAAAATCAGTATTCTTGTCTCGACAAAACCCAGTATTGTTGTCTTGACTCATATGTGAAAAAATAAAGAAACAAACATCCTGGAACTGCTTCATCATCTTTGGATAAAAAGACTCAAATTTGAATTTTCAGAGCCATATCAAGCTGTGCCCTGATTAGGACACAGGGAATAGGTTAAGCAACTTAAAAAACAAGCTTGTGCATGCTTTTGTCTCTTTCACGACTGAAGAGGAAGTTGTTTTTCTGTATGAACACAGCAAGTCAAAGTGTACAGAATTAGCAACCTTATCCAAAAGAGAGCCAAACCAAGTTATACAGTATTTCTTCTCAAGCTTGAAAACATGTTGTGCCTTAATTTGCAGCTCCAACTGCTGCATCAGTGGATGCACAGCTCTGGAACAGAAAAGCCTATTTCATTTTGCTAAAGCTGCTGCTGCGTGGAAGAGCAATCAAAGTGAGCTAAACATCTCAGTAAGAATCACCCCAAGGGAGAAGAGACTTAAGAGTAGGACACAGCAGTATAAACGAATAGACAGAAAATATCTTTCTACTCCAGCTGTCACTGAGGCAGGATTAAGACTTCCATGATTCCTATCATTCTGGAGCTCATTTAGATGAAGAGTTCAAAAGTTTTCTTTTTCTTAAGGAAAATACAACTAAAAAAAAAAAAAAAAAGAAGGGGTGGAAGAAACAGCCACCTTGATTTATTACAGGATCTATTCCCCTTTCATCAACAACCATACTCCAGAGATGGGGTCTCCTTGTGCGTTTTTTCACTTTATTTTCAAACCACGTGGGCAACACAGTTAGTGTTACTGCCCTAACTACTGCACGTTGCAGCATAGCAGAGTGATCAAAATGAAACAAAGCAAGTTGGCCTTCTGTCTTATTTCTGTTTCTGAAATAAACATCATCAGAAATCGAAGTTTGTTCAACATCCTAAATACCACTTATGAAGATTTCAAGAATAGTTTGATACAAAGACAGTAGCTTCAAAATTTGCCTTACCTGGACACATTACAATCAAAATCCAATCCATCATACAAAGAATCTACAAAACAGTTTGCACTTCCCAGGGTTGATAAAGAGTGTTTTGCAATATCAGCGCTGTTCATTAACTTCATCATGGCTCTGGGATTTCCTCTAATATCATGTTTACAAGACCTGTATTTAAAAAAAAAAAACCCAGAAGATATCAGTTTAGAAAGGCAGGAATTTGACGGATAACACTAATTTTCTGATAACAAAAACAGTTTAAGGCTATTAAACTGTTTTTCTCTAGTCATTTTAGTATTAACTACAATGCCACCATTGAAGACTTGCAAAGAAAAAGTATTTATTTCAATTTCAACTAGAGACTACTGTGAGGAGGCACCCTGAACTTGGGTATTAATGTTAATCATACAGATTAAAATCTTTCTGAGGTTTCTCAGCTGAACAAATTCCATAAATGACTGCAAGGAACAGCAAGAAGAGGTCCCCAAGTTACCCATTTTTAACCACAGAATAAGAATAAACAGAACAGTGAACATTAGGCACATCAACAAATGAGTATGTTTTAGCCAAAAAGTCTTTTTGTGACAGTATGCAACTGACCAGCTCAAGACCACTGAGCTAGTGGTACTGCATTTGTTCATCACAGGATGACATGCTATATGACGTTCAGCCTGATAACCCAAGCTCCTTCACAGTCTTCCACACCAAGAAAACAAAACAAAACCACACAGGTCAGTTCCCTGACACCCCAAAAGCTTGTGACTGAAGTATAGAGGCAGCCTTTAAGTCACACACATCCCTGAAACAGCAGTTGATAGCTGAGCCCCTGTAGTACAACACCCACTCCAGGCAATACCCATGCAAATCCAAGAACTTCCCAGTCTTCCTTCTTGGCCCCCAACAACTAACTGTTCCTTTAATATCTTTATTTGAGCAGTTTCACTCACAGACAGTTTGCCAGATATTTTTTTAAATCAAGCACCAAATAATGAAGTGTCTGTCTTAACAGCAACGTGCTTGGAATTCAAAACTTACCGCCGAAATTCCGAAGCTAAGTGTTGTGCCAGAGCTTCTGTGAAGCAAACCCCACCAATGCTATCATCTGTGTTTGTAGCAAGCACACGGTATATTCCACTGTTTACTTCTACGACTGTGATAGAAAGTGATGTTCCACCAAGTTTATAAACCAACACGTTGCTGTGATGTTAAAAAAAGTAACATTGAAAGTAGCATTAATAAGCCATTAAAAATGATGTTAATTTTGACACACTGTCTATAAAGATTACACTAAATAACGTATTGCAGGTTTTAAACAGTTTTGTCAAGAGAATTTGATTTGGGGTGTTTGTGTTTAATGCATTTGACTGCTTGACAATGTTCCCTAAAGAAGAAACTTAGTCCATTTCAAAGAGTGAGAGTAGCCAAGGTTTTTCCTTCAACACAGCTGAGAGCTAACATTCAAGATTACAGGCAAGAAGTACATGAGAAGGGTAAAAAACCACCAAGAAAAACAACCAACCAACAAACCCCCACCAAATGCACATAGAGAACTTAAGAACTATGTTTTAGTTGTTCCAGCATATGTCAAATGACCCCATCTGCCACAATTAAAAACACCTATGTCAAAATATGTTCAAAAAGGTTGCATTTTTCTCCAAGCCAATCAGCTCATTTTACAGAAAGTCAGAATCTGGGGACAAATCTCTTAAGAATTCTAGAAATATAAAAACCAAGACAAAGTGATTCAAAACACTGTGGCATTACAACTTCTAAATGGTTATTTGTCTTATTGAGAGAAAAATAGAAAAACAAGCCTCAAACTATTAATTTTTTATCGACTGCTAAGGCAACACAGCATCTCCTCATCTAAGAATTCTCAGGAGTTCAGTACAGCAGCTTAAACTTAGCAAGTAAAATCAAAGTGTCACCTTTTCCCAGTGGGTGAATCTTGGCCAATTCCATAAGCGAGGAGGGCTGCAGATGGTTCATGGATTAATCTCATAACATTAAACCCAGCAGCTGCAGCTGCTTCCCTGCAATAAGGCACAACAGCATTTCATTTTCCTTTAGTGGTTTCACTATAGTCACACACTATTAACATTTCATCTGAACTACGTGTGCCACCAACTCAGAACTTGGTTACAGTGTGGTATTAGCAAAGCAAAGTGACCGGAAAAGGAAGGTACTGGGAAGTTCGGTTGCTATTTTGTTCTTCGGGTAGCTGAGCTGCTGTGTGCTCATTGGCCAAGAAAACTTGATGTATCAGTCTACATAACCCATAGAAACTGCAAAACCCCCTTCAATTACAAGATGAAAATCCCCACCATCAATTAAACTTGGTAACTTATCTTCAGGCATGGTATTAAAATGTCTTGATACATTATTTCAATAGGTAACGTGCTAAAAAAACATTCTACTTCAAAATCAAGTTACTGCTCCTCACTTGTAACACTTTCTTCATGTGTTTTCTTGAAACTTCAGTAACCTTGTGACTATCCTGCAACTTGTTGCTTTAACTTTGAAATTATTTTGAAACTTTTATACCGGAGCAATAGAGCGCTTCATTATAAATACTCCTGTTTTATGACGAACTTTTAGGTGTACTTTAAGTATTTCATGACAGTTAAACACAGGGGCTTCTCCATACCAGAAAGCAGAAGTAGATGCTGCCAATTGTGCTCAGCTTTAAGCATACTGATGTTTTCATATGGAGGAGCTTTTAGAGCAGAAGTGTTGCCAAACAGAATTTCCAAGTATAATACTGGTGTGTGTGTTCCATAGCTGCACTCTGACAAACCAGTCCTCACTAAGTCATGCAACACCACTTGGTCTGGTGAGTATAAAGGGAAGGGAGGGGAATTTAAGGAAAGGGTGAGAAACTATTTGCATTTCAAAGGGGACACTGAAGATTCTGATCTGAAATCATGTTCTGTCCTTGATACCAAAATTCCCTCTCACTCTAAATGATTCAGAATGTACTTTTGGTTACATCAGTGAGTTCCATGAAAAGTTCCTCAAGTCAGGATTTAATATCCTGCTTCAATATTTTTCCAATGCAAATAACATCCCAATATCTTGAGAGCTGCAAGCTGAAGTCCAGCAGAATTCCCATTGCTGATCTTCCAGCCTGTCTGCTTTAGCCATATTAAGTAACAGAAAAATCTTAATCCTCTTACCCAAGGGCATTTTTCTGATTCTCTCCAAAATCAAATGGTACAGTGACAACAACGTCATTTACATCTGAACCCAATGCAGACTGAGCAGTCTCTGTTTATAAACACAGGCAGAATACATTGATTAAAAGCAAAGAAAACAATATACCACACCTTAAAAATATGAGGACAGCTTAAAAAGCTATAACATGTTATGATTTCAATTATTATATACCTTTCATTTTACTGAAGATTAGTTTTGCCACATCTTCTGGGCTAATAAGTTTATTATCTATTTCATATTGAAGTTTTCCATTCTTCTCAATAATCTGGAAGCAAAACCAACATGCCTTTGTTAGATATATAACACAGTTAAGAACAAAAAGGAATATTTAATTCAGCTTCTTTTCAAAGTCAAAAGAACTGGACTGTGTAAGTACCCTCTGCATTAGCACTCTACCACAGGGAAATAAATGCTTTCAAGATGCTTATCAAAGATTACAAAAAGACCTGGATCATCCAACATACACAACAGTGACATTCAAGGACTTAAAGACTCCAGACTTCCTTTTTATATTAAGTTTTCCTTAGCACAAAAGCAATGTTTAGAACAAAAGTAGTTGCCTGATTATATTCCATAAGAAAAAGCCCCACTATTTATAAAAGCAAAACAACACAAACAGCCAAAACCCGGAAAAAAACTTGCTCCTTCTTTATTAATGTATTTTCCAGGATAGCTTTTTTTCTTGTTTTGCAAAATTTTCTAGTAACAAGCTAAGCATTATGCAAATTAAATACTGAGATTAAATCAATTGGTTAAGCATTTTTATCACAAGGTGTTGTAATCTGAGCATCTTTACCACAAAGAAAACCCACAACGCTACTACTCAAATATATTAAGATTCATCTTTTCATTTATTTAAAGAATGGCCAAGAGATGGATGAAAATTGTTCTGTGGGACCATATTATGCTGGCAGATCTGAGAACATAGTTATCCGCTTGATAAAAAGAGAAACACAGCAGCAAATGAACATCATACAATGAATTCTGATCACTACAGAACACAGACATGGGTGGCACAAACAATGATGAGAAATAAAACAAAGTTATGTAAGTTACTTTGGGAACAGCAAAAATCCTAGATCATACTCACAGAGCATTTACTTTCTGCAATGTATTTCTCTGCCTGTGGGTCACCAGCTCTGTCCAGACAAATTCAAAATAACAAAATAAATTATTTGTTCAAGGGTAATTGCACAAATTCATCTTACTGATATTCCTTAAAACATCTCCAACATATCAAACTATACTTGAACCAAAATTCCTGTTTCCACAGTTCTGATTTTCAATCCCCTTTCCATAACTAATGTTTGAAAAAATACTTACTACTTAGGGAAAAGGGAAAACAAAACCCAACACATTGTTTTAACTGGCTAACCCGAACGACCATTATAAAAGTTTTCAATAAAGTTATGATCTGAAAAGTGTTGAGGAATACATCAGAATGAACAGCATCCTGTCAGCTACTTTCAATGAAAGGACTGTAACACACAGCTGGATCACCACTAAAAAGTTCTGCTCCGTGTCTGGTGTCCGATCTAACCCAGCAACCCACTAGCACAACCCAAGTTTTGTTCTAGTCTCTGTAATTGCCAGTGCAAACCAACACAGCTTCACTAACCGAGGAACCACAACGGGCATTACATCAAGGTGTTGCACTGTTGCAATAAAAGCAATACAAAGTTTCATGCAAACGGAACCACAGTAGATTATTTACACTCAGGGAAGCAACCAGGTAACTAGACATTTTAGTTAAGAAATGTAAGTATATATGAAAAGGCATATATGCAACTCGCTACTAAATTTCACAATTTCAGTTTTGCGGGCAAATTCACACCTAAAATACTACATATCTCTTTGCTCCTGGAATGAAGTGTAGGCTAAGAAGTTCCTGACAGCAACCTGGTGTAGTGCAAAGTGTGCCTTCCATGTGGCCCCATGGCAGGTGCGGGTGGAACAAGGTGAGCTGTAAGCTCCCTTCCAACCCAAACCATTCTGATTCTATGACAAGACTTTTTTTCTTCAGAGACGACACACTCTCCTATTAACTTAACTACTATCACTGACCAGCTTGTAATGGAGAAAACTCATCTTCTCCTCACACCTTTCTTACCTTCGCCCAAGGATCTGCTTTACTTTAACCACGGTGTTCGAAATATTTCTTATCCTGCTTTGCTTTGCAGCTAAGCCAACCACCTGTATGAAAAATAAAGAAAAAAAAAAAGGAAAGAAAAAAAAGAAAAAA